>JACEEZ010023539.1:85807-87779 GCA_016584305.1 Chionoecetes opilio
CATTTTTTTTTCCGGGGGATTTCCTTTCCTGAATCCACCTGAACTGACTTAAGGGGGAAAAGGGAGAAAGAGAGGGAAATGTGAAGGAAAGAAGGGAGAAAGAGAGGGAAGGCGGAAAGGGAAAAGGGGATAAATAAAGGGGGGAAACGAGGGTCAATGCATGAAAGATTCCCCCCTTTTTTGACGTCCCCTTCATTGACTTCCTTTCCCCCCCCTTTCCCCCCCATCTCCCTGTTTATTTTCCCGATATTTTCCTCTCCTCACTTTTTTTTTTTATTTTTGGGACTGATTTTTATTTTCGTGAGTGGGTGTGGGGGTTTCTCCTCTCTCTCTCTCTCTCTTCTCTTCGCTTCTCTCCTCCTCTCCTCCTCTCCTCCTCTCTCTCTCTCTCTCTCTCCTCTCCCTCTCCTCCTTCTCTCCTCTCTCTCGCTTCCTCTCCTCTCCTCTCTCTCTCTCTCTCTCTCTCTCTCTCTCTCCCCTCTCTTCTCTCTCTCTCTCTCTCATCGCATCATCCACAAAGCCCTATCAAATTAGGCAAAGAAATACTCCGGGAAATTTCCCGGCGTTGGAATCAGGTACCAGGGTAGGTGAAGGGTTGAAGGGGACGGTAGGGTTTGATAATGAGCGACACGTATCACAAACCCTGATTTTTTCTGGGGCCTTACACTTCTTCTCGTTTACTTACTGTCGTTATATCTGTTATGACTATATACTACTGGTTTTTAGTAAAACCACTTTATCAAAATTGTAAGTGTATAGGTGCTCCCCCCTTTTCGTGGGGTGGGGGGGATGGTTACTTTTTTGATTTTTTGGGGGGTTTTTTTTGTGATTAGAATGTTTGAAAATTTAAAAAAAAAAATATTAAAAAGTAAATGTAAAATATGTAGAATGTCGATTTAAAAAAATCAGTTATATAGATTTGTTTTTTATGGTTTTTTTGATATTAAATCTAAATGTTATTAAAAGGGGGAAAATTCAGGAAAGGGGAAATAGAAAAAAATATCAACTTCAGTCGCTACAAATTTATTTTTTCATAAATTGTGTCGATATTTGACCGTGTCTTTTTTTACTGTTTTTTTCTTTTATTTCTTTTTACCTTTGAGCTCATTTGCAAAAAAAGGAAAACGAAAAAAAAGCACTAGACAAGACAAAACAAAAAAAAGCAAAAAAAAGTAGCGAAGGTAGACAAGCTCGCGTCAAAAACTCACGCATTTTCTCTTTTTCTCCCCCCGTTTTTTCCCTCTTTTCTCGGCCCGTGTACGCGATGGTGGGGGGGTGCGCCTGACGCTTCGACCCTCCACTCCTACACCAACACCTTCCCAAAGCCCTTCGTCACGCCCTGGTTCCCCGAGAATGTAAGTAGGAAAAAGTGTTTTTTTTGTATGTAAATTTATATATATTATTTTTTTATTTTTTTGTAGGGGTTTTTGTGTTTATGTGTGTGTGTGGGGGGGATGAGAGAAAAGAGAGGAGAGAGAGAGAAGAGAGGAGAGAGAAGAGAGAGAGGAGAGGAAAGGAGGCGGGAGCGAGAAAAGCGAGAGAGCGAGAGAGGAGAGAGAGGGAAAGGAAGGAGAAAGGGGGAAACTTAAATTTTACTAAAATTTTACTACTCATTACAAAACTTTTTCACTTTTGTTTTTTTTGTCCATTGGTTTTTTCTTCCCTATTTTCTTTTATGTGATTCTATTCATTACAAAATTTTTTCTATATTTTATTTTCTTTCTATCCCATACACTTTCCTTAGTTGACCTTTATGTCACCTTTCGTCTTCTTTCCCCTCTCCTCTATTTTAGAGATCCCCTCTTTTTTTGCCCTCTCCTTTTACCTTTATTCCTCCACCTCCTTCCTGCCTTCACCCTCTCCTTCTTCCCCTTTCCCCCCTGCCGTCGGGGCTAAAAACCCTCGCGGCAGGGGTTGCACCACACACACCCCACCCACCCCCCCACCCCCCCCCACCCCCCCACCCACCCAA
>JACEEZ010023543.1:0-17500 GCA_016584305.1 Chionoecetes opilio
TCAACCCTGGGGGGGCCCCTTTCACCCCCCCGGGGGACGATACAAAAATGCTGGAGTTTAAATCGTCCGCGGGGTCGAGGGCGGTCCCAAGGTGAATTTTTCCGGCACTGGCGCCATCACCGCACGCGCGGGATGGGGGTGTCATCTACGCGGCGAAGATTACGCTGTTCGCCCCCCAAACTGGGGAGCTCTGCTCGCCGCCGAGCCAAGCTGTGTCCACCCCCGCCGTTCCCCACCTTCTTCTCGTGTAGGTCTACTTGACCCGCGGGTTCGGGGCCCCCCGTGCCGCCTTCGCGCCGGGCGAATGATTTGAAACGGCCGCCGACCTCCGCGACTTCCCCGCTAGAGGGGCAGGGGTGTGAGCCCCCTTCCCCGGGCATTTCTGGACCGAGCGAGCCCGGGTCGCCATGGCTCTCTTCGACCACTGTTTGCCAACCGCCAAAGAAGGCGTGGCGGAAGCGAGGGCAGCGGGGAAAAGGACCCGGGGAACCCCCAAAGCGCATCACCGTCTCCGACCCCGCCTCGCCTCGTCCACGCTGCGTCGTTCGGAAGCCGGCTCCGGCGCCCTCCTTGCGCCGTGGGAGGGAGAGGCGTTCCTCTCAAAGGGGCCCGGGGATGGTGAGTGCCCGGGGGTTTTCGTCGCGGCGTCTCGGCGCGTCCGGCCTACACGTCACCAACACGCAAGGGGTGGGCTGTTCCGTCCTTAAACCTCACCCTACGAAAAACGGGTCAGGGCCAATTCCTTTCGGGTTCGTCAGAGGCACCGTCGACAACAGCCGGGAAACTCAAAGGGCCCCCCTTTTCCCCGGGCCCAAAGCGGAAGACAATGTGGCTTGGGCAACCATGATACCCCCCGCCCCAAGGGGGCTAAAAACCCTTTGAAGGCGGGGGGACCAGCAGCCCAGCTGGGGGAAAGGGGAGGTCTCAAAGGCTTCAAATTGCCAACAAACCCCGAGACGATCCCCTTCCTTGTAGTCCCTATCGGAGTCAAATGGGGGGAAAAATAAATCGACTTGCGCCCCCTTTAATATACTTCGTTGCGCTCAAATTTTACACACTTGTTTTTCTCACCACCCCCAGTTTCCACTAAGGGCCGTTCAAAAATCCAACTTTCGTTTTTTATTGCCCCAAAAAATTTTATATATTTTATATATATATATATATATTTTATATATAATATATATATTTTAATATATTAAACTAAAAAAAACTAGCCGAAAAGCCGCCCTCCGGGGGGGGAATTTTTTTGGCTAGCTCCTGCGGAGGGCTATTGGTGGGCCAAAAGGCCCCCAATACCCCCAAATATCTAAAAGGCCCACCAAACACAAAACTCCCCCGATAGCCCCGGGCTTTTTCCCCCTTTCCCTTTAAAATCATGGTTTGTAGAAATGTAGAAATTAACGAAACCCCCATTCACATAAACCCCCCACCCCTTTTCCCAATCACCCTTACCCAACCCCCCCCCATTCATTCACCCCTTACCCACCCCCCCACCCATTCCCCAAAACCCCCTTTACCCATCACCAAAAACCCCTTTTAAATTCCCCCTTCCCCACCCACCCCCCCATATTTTCCCTCCCCCATCCCCTTTACCCCCCCCCCAAATTCACTCCCCCATCACCCCAAAAACCCAAAATTACCCATCCCAAACCCTTTACCCCCTTCACTCACCCATTCCCCATCTCCTACACCCAAGGTTTCCCTAAATTTTTCGCAACCCACTTTTTTTTCCCAAAATTTCCCCGCTAATACCCTGCTAAAAAAAAAAAAAAAGAAAGTGATCGGATCTCTCATAAGGGGGCTTAAAAATTTTTCCCCCTGGTTCGAACGGGTTTCCAAAACTGTGCCTATGGGGGAAATTCCGCCACGGGGGGGGGAAACCTAAAACCCCAACCACACCACACACACACACACAGAACAAAACACACTTTCGCTTATATTATTATATATAAATTATTATATATAAATATATTATAATTATATATAAAAATATATAAAATTATTTTAATATATAAAATAAATACATATATTTCAAAATTATTTATTCCTTGCAAAAGGGGGGGGCTTTGGGCCGCTACCCCCCCCCTCGGAAAAGGGGCCTCTGGACAAAAGGCGGGTTTGTTTGGGTGATGAGCGGTGTTTGGGGTTTCGGCTGTCAATTGTTTTGGCGGGGGAAAGTTTGCCCGTACTTATACTGATTTGTTTAAATTTTTTTTTAAAATCTTTTTTTCTTAAAAAATTTTTTATGGAAAAAGCTTCCCCCAACATTTTTTTTCTTTTTTTTTGGGAAAGGGAATTTTTGTTAAACTTAATAAAAGAAAAAATTATTCCCCCCGGGTATTTGGGAAATGGGGGACGACTGTACGATTCCGAGATTATCATCGATTTTTGTTGCTGCTCCAATTTTTTGGGTTTTTTTTATAGGAATATTTATGAGGGGGCAGAAAATGATGGCAATAAAAATTTTTGTATACCTGGAAAAACCAAATCCCTTTGTTATACCTCATGGGGTCCCGGGAAAAAGGTACCGCATGAGAGACTTTTAAAATAAGGTTTAAAGGCACATGGTATAGATGGGGGGGTTTCTTCTTTTGCATTGTATCATGGAAAAGTGAAAACAACACGGGTTTTACTTTAAATTTGGTTCTAAATCAACAAGGGGGCCAGGTAACAAGTGGGGTTCCACAGAGGCCCTCTTTTGGGCCCAAATACTTTTTTTGATATAGGCTACATCCAAATTTAGATAAGGGGAATTAAAACAGTGATATCAGCAAATTTTTTTATGTTTTAAATGCTTTTGCTTATTTTAATCCCTTTATATGTATTTAATATAATATGCTTATGATGGGGTGGGATTATTAAATCACAGTAGATGTAAAGGGTTTTAAATTTGGGGGGGAACTTGTCTTTAAACGAGTGGGTTCCCCGGTGGCAAATGGGTAAAAAATATTGCCCAAGTGTCACTGTAAAAAATTTTAAAGGGTTAAAAAGGGTAAACAAGGGGTTTCCTAGTGTCTAAAATAGTAAAACCCATAGGGGTATTTAAACTGGAATCCCCTTTTAATTTTTAAAAAACCCTTTTTCCAAAAGGGTTTATAACATATATTTTATAATACCCTTACATGGGGGTTTTTTAAATATTGTTTTTACCCTTGAAAGGGTTTTAAATTTTAAAAAAGGGGATATCATAGTTCTAATATACCCCTTGGGTATAACTTTTTGAGACCCCTAGGAAAACCCCTTGTATACCCTTTCCCATAAATAGGAAAAACCCTGCTAAAGGGTATTCCCGATGAATATATAACCTTCGTAAAATTTTAATCCATTATAACCCCTTTGGGAGGGGTTTTGCTGTATAGGGGTTTAAAAAAAGGGCTTCAGGTTTAAAATTTATTAACTTTTTTTCTCTTAAAAATATAAAAAAAAGGCATTGTGTTGGTGTTTTATGGTGGGGTTGATGGTGGTTTTGGTGGTGGGGGTTGAAAAAGGTGTTGTGGGGGTATTGGGGGGTGTTGAGGGGCCGGGGTTGAAGGGTGGTGTTGAAGGGGGTTTGATGGTGGGGGAAAAAAAAAATTGGGTTGTGGTGTGTTTATGGGGGTGCCGGAAAGGGGGTGTTGGTGGTGGGGTTTATTTGGGGGGTGTTGATTGGGGGTGTTTAAGGTGGGTGCTGAAAGGGGGGTGTTGTGGGGTGGTTTTAAAGATGGTGTTGAAAGATGGTTGAGGTTGGGGGATTTTTGACGGGTTGGTGGGGGGTGATGATGGTGGTGGTGTTGAAGGGGTTTTGTGGTGGTGTTGATGGGGGGTAGTTAAAAGGGGGTGTTAAAGGTGGGCACACTATCAACCCCCTTCAAAACCACCACCATCAACACCCCTTCAACACCACCTTCATCACCACCACCGCAACACCACCGTCAACCCCCACCACCTCAACACCACCATCAACACCACCATCAACCCCCACCTTCAACACCACCACCACAAAACCACCATCCCAACCCCAAACCCTCAACACCACCACCACCCTCACCACAATCACCACCACTTTCCATCACCACAAACCCAAAACACCCACCTTTCCCCCCACCATCACCACCACCAACCCCCCATCACCACCACCACCATCACCCCCACCACCACAATCACCACCAACCTCCAAAACCCCAATCACCCCCACTAAATCCAAAAACCACCTCAAACCAAACCCCCACCCCCTTTAACACCCCCATCCCGGGGGGTTGATTGATGGTCCCCCATCGGAAAGGTGGTGGTGAAAATTAAATTATATTTATTAGATTTTTCCCTTTTGTCCCAGACTTTAAAGGGGCACCCCCCGTATAGAAAGGGTAATAAATTTTAAAAGAGGGGGTTATATAATATATGGTATTTAAAAACCCGTCCTTTTCCTTTTTAAAAAGTTTTTTCTTGAATATGAACAATGGGTACATTTTAAAATTTGAGCTTAAAGTTTAAAGCCAAAACTTGAAAATCAAGCCTTAAGTGTTTATTTTAACAAATTGAGGCAAAATGGTCACAGTACCTTGAGGCCCAAAAAGGGCCAAAAGTGACACTTGAGATAAAAATCCAAAAGTGACAAATTTATGTAAAAAAATTCAACAGGGACCCTTGAGGCAACAAGGTCCCAACCCGTGACACTTGGGCAACATGGTCAACAGTGACACTTGAGGGAACAAGGTTTAACAGTGACACTTTATGTAATAATTCAACAGTGACACTTGAGGTTAATACAATTCAAAAGTTTACCCCTTGGTAATAATAAATTTAACAGTGAAAACCTTTTTTGATAACAAATAAAAGGGGAAAATTTGAGTAAAAATTCAACAGTGACACCTTTAAAATAACAAGGTTTAACGTTTACCTTGATTTTTTAATAAATTTAAAAAGTAAAACCCTTTTTATAACAAGGTCCCAAAAGTGACACTAAATGTAAAAAAAATTCAACAGTGACACTTGAGAAAAACAAGGGCCAAAAGGGACACTTTAAAATAACAGGTCCGGGGGGGCACTTTTAGATAAAAAGGGGCAAAAAGTGCACCCTTTTAATAACAAGGGCCCAGTGCCCCCTTGAGATAACAAAGGGCCACAGTGACACTTTTTAGATAACAAAGGGCAACGTGCCCCTTGGATAAGGGCAAAAAGGGCAACCCTTTAGATAACAAGGGCAACAGTGACCTTGAAAGGGATTAAAATTCCCAAAAGTGACACTTTGGGTAAAAAGTCAAAAAGTGACCTTTAGGTTTAATTCACAGTTGGGCCTTGAGATAACAAGGTCAACCCGTGACACTTGATTAATAAATTTTTCAGTGACACTTTAGATAAAAAATGTCACCAAAGAAAAATTGAGATAAAAAGGTTTAACAGTGACACTTGAGGTAATAAAAATTTAAAAATTTACACTTGAGAAAAACAAGGGCAACAGTGATACTTGATGTAAAAAATTTTAACAACACTTGGATAACCAAAGGGCAAAAGGGCAAATTGAGATAACCCTGGGCAACAAACACACCTTTATGTAAAAAATTCCCAAAATTTACCTTGAGGCAAAAAAGGTCAAAAGTGACACTTTAGATAAAATGGTCAACAGGACACTTGATGTAATAAAAAATTTAAGTGAAAACTTGGAAAGGGAACAAAGGGCAAAAAATGCAATTTTAATAACAAAGGGCAACATGAACTTGATGGGAATACATTTTAAAAAGGGGACCTTGAGATAAAAAGGGCCCAAAAGTGCCCCTTTAGGTAATAAAATTTTAAAAGGACACTTGAGATAACAAGGTCAAAAGTGACACTTTATGTAATAAATTTAAGTGGGCACTTTAGGCAACAAAGGTCAAACAGGGGGACTTGGATAACAAGGTTCAACAGTGCCCCTTGAAAGTTAAAAAAATTTTAACAGTGCACTTGGGGATAACCCAAGGGCCCCAAAAGTGACCCCCCTGAGATAACAAGGGCAAACAGGTTAACCCCCTTGATGTAATACATTTTAAACCCTGAAACCCTTTTAAAAACAAAGGGCAACAGTGACAAATTGAGGTAATAAAAATTTAAAAAGTGACACTTGAGATAACAAGGTCAACAGTGACCCTTTTATGTAATAAATTTTTTAACAGTGAAACTTTAGATAAAAGGGCAAAAGTGGGCACTTGATGTTACAATTTAAAAGTGACACTTGAGATAAACCCAAAGGTTTCCCCCCCCCCAAAAGTGACACTTGATTTAAAAAAATTTAACAGTTACCCCTTGAGATAAAAAGGTCAACAGTGACACTTTATTTAAAAAAATTTAAAAAAGTGAAACTTGAGGCAACATGGGGCAACATGAAAACCCCTTTAGATAAAAAAGGTCAACAGTGCAATTGATTTAATAAATTTTAGACACAATATAAAAAATTCGAGACATTTTTACAAAACCCCACACATTCAAAAGGTCATTTCTCAACGGATTTTTTAATTCTGCTTAAAAAACCACAAGGGAAAACCTGTAAAAAACTTTTTCAGGCCCGCCTTTAAATCTTTATCGGGGAAACCGTTAAAAAAAAAACTTCATCAGGCAGGCCCTTTTAAAAACCTTTATTTCATTCATCTATAACGTTTTTTTGAAAGATAACATAGTTTTTTTTAAGGGAAATTTTATTAAAAAGATTTAAAGTTTAAACGGGGGCCCCGAAACCCTTTTCCATTTTCCCTGATTTAATGCTTCCAAAAAATAGCCATGATCGAGTATATCAAAAATATGGGTTACATTTTGCATCCAGCACCCGTTTTTTAAGATCCCCATTCAAAATTGTAAATTCCCCCTGCTCTCAAAACACAAATGTTGATCGCAGACGACGCACCCTGGGGCGGGGACGTAAACAGTGAGCCCCCCAGCCCTGCCTGATACAGATCGCGGAGACTCTAAAAAAAAAGTAGTACTTGGGGGAATTTTTGGGTGTTTTTGAAATTTTTTTTTTGCTTTGTGGCATGTACTTCAACCTGTGGGGTGCAAACGGGGGGCTGTGCCTTTACCGAGAGCTTAGCAACCATTTTCAAACTCTGGGGCGACGATATATTTGGGGCAGATCACTGATCAATAACAGGATTTGCGGATCTGGGCTGCTGTGGCCGAGATACGAAGCACCAGCCGCCCCTCCTTTAAATAAACCAAAAAAAAATACTGGGCCGGCCAGCGGGGCTGGGGTTTTGGCTGCGGAAAGGAAAGCCCAATTTCCACCTAAAATACACTTTAAAAAACCCTACTATACTACTACATTACCCCCTACTACTACTATTACCACCTACAATATATTAAACCTACTTACTACTACTAAAAATTTCCCAAACCCAGTGCATCGTCGAACCTTTTCCCAAATCATTTTTTACGGTGATAAACAACAACAGGTGTGTTGCGAGGCCGTACAGGGGTCTTGCGAGGCCGTACAGGTGTGTAGTGACAGGTGGTTGCGGGCCGTAAAAAGGGGTTGGACAGGTCCTTGCGAGGCCGTACGGTTTTATAGTGACAGGTGTGTTGCGAGGCCGTCAGGGGTTTTAGTGACAGGTGTGTTTCGAGGGGCCCTACAGGTTTGTGTGACAGGTTCTTGCAGGCGTACAGGTGTTGTGAAGGTGGTTTGGGGGGCCGTACAGGTGTGTGCCAGGGTTTTTTGCGAGGGGCCCTACAAGTGTGTATGAAGGTGTGGTGTATGTGGGTAAAGCGAGAGGCTAAGATGCAGTGTCAGACCTAATGAGCGAAAAACCCCCGAGTGTGGTGTGTCTGACCTAAATGGCGAAAGCGCAGTTCTCGCCACCCCAAAAGGCGCTCCCCCCCTACCCCGCCCCCCACGGGGGACGGCCGAGCCACAGTGGCCATAGAACTACTCTCGGGGATTACAGGAAAATTTAAAAAAATCAAAAACCTTTTGGCCTAAACAAAAAAACCCTTTTTTAATTAGGTATATTGAATTTAAAGTATTAGTTTCGTACACTGATTTTTAGTATTTCCCTACTACCCGGTGTCGTTTGTAAATCAGTAAATCCCAAATTCAACTCTGAGCGGGGTGTACGAAAACTAGGTTTCATTTTGACTACGAAACAACTTTTGTAAAAATGGACGAGTTTCGCGGTCGTTTTAAAAGACATCAACTATTTTTTTTTGGCCTACAATAGGTGCCCCTTTTTGCAATGGAGATAGTTTTATTTTGCGCAACCCCCCCCCCCCCAAATAAATAATATTAATGAAACCTAACCCTAACCTTAAGGTTTTAATGAACCTAACCTAACCTTTAAAAGGTTTTTTAAAGAAAACTAACCCCAAATTTTTAGGTTGTAATGAAACCTAAACCCAACTTTAACCACAAGGTATACTTTTTTTCCTTTTTTTTTTTCTTCGCAAAAAACCGTTTATCCCCCTTAGAACAAGCCCCGCTTATTGGGAAAGCGCGCAGAAAGGGGAAAACAGACCGATTGGGGTTTATATACAAATGATCAATGATTTTTTGTATAAAACCGCACCAGGTCTGCTTCTTTTCCCCCTAATTGTTAAAATTTAAAAAAAAATATATTATACCCAAATTAACTCCTATAAAAAAAAAAGTTTTACCATACCCCAACCTATTATTTTTTTAACTATTAGGGGGAAATAAAGGGAGGGGGGGTAGAGGGATTAAGAGTGGAGGGGTGGGGGGGAAATTGGGTTGTGGGTGTGTTGTGGTGGGGGTGTGGGTGTCTGGGGGGGGTTTTGTGGGGGGGTGCGTGGGTGTGTGGGGGGGCCCGTGGTGGTGGGTTTTGTGTGGGGGGTTTGGTGTGGGGGTTTGGGTGCGGGTGTGTTTTGTGTGGGGGTGGGTGTGTGTGTGGTGGTGGGTTTGTGTGGGGGTGGTGGGGGGGTTTTGGTGTGTGTGGGGGTGGGTGTGGGGGTGTGGGGGGTGGGTGTGTTTTGGTGTTTGGGGTGTGTGGGGGGGCGTGTGGGTTTTGGGGTGGTTTTACTCACAGTGGAAAGATTTCCCCCACTTCCACCCTGGTCTTTTTTGTACAGGACATACCAGCACAGTTTGGGCCAGGGACGAGGTGATAACACACCCAAAGACAGAAAAGCACAACTTGGAAATAAAGAGGCGATAACACAATAGACGCAACGGGGGGAGCCCCCAAAACAAGGCTTTTTTTTGGTTACAAAAGATGGCGGATATTTTGGAACCAGGGGCCTGAGCCAGGTTCCCCCCCCCCCGCGACCCATGTTTATAGATCATGGGGGCAGATGTGTGCAGCGGGGGAAAAAGCGGCGGGGAGAGGGGGGTTTATTAGCAAGGCCACCGAATGAAAGGGCTGCCTACCCTGGTTACTCCCCACCCGCTCCCCGTGCCCCAAAAGGCCTGCACACTATTCGTCGCCGTGTGGTTTGTGAATGGGTGCTAAGCTCTGGGGAAAAGGCACAGCTCTCTTGCTGTAGCCATGAAGGAGGCAATTTATCCAAAAAAAAATATACAGAAAAAACCCAAAAATTCTTCAAGTACTATATTTTTCTCTGATCTCCTTTTGTGCCCTGTGTCGTGGGGGGTTTTTCGGAGGTTCCCTCTTGTGACGTCGCCAGCAAGTTTCGCGCCCTGGCTGGAAAGTTTTTGGGGGGGTTTTTTTTCCCGCGCTTTTTTCAAAAGTCAGTTTTTTGGGGAAGAAGGCGTGGAAAAAAGAAATAATTTTTTTTTGGATTAGGGGATTTTGAATGAACTTAAAAAATAATTATGCCCAAAAAAAAAATGGGGCTGGACTTAATTTAAGCCCGCATGGGAACTTTAGGAAAATCAAAAAAACGCCTAATGCGCTCCCTTTTCAATAGATTTTTATTTCGATTAACCCCAGGGGCCGTTGAAATCTGGATTTTTTTTTAATCTATAATTTTGGGGTAAATAACACACGGGTTTTTCGAGATAATAAGTAAATTTCCGGGGTTTTTTGGGTGGGTAAAAGGGACTCTCCAAGTGAAAAAAAAGCTTATGCAAACATTTTTCAATGGATTTTATTTGATTTTCACCACAGGGGGCCCTGTTGAAATCATGAAATTTTTTTCATCTATAACTTTTTGTGAAATAAAAAACCCCGGGTTTTTAAAATAATAATGTATTTTCCGGGTTTCCCCAGCCCATTTCATTTTTCCCCGCCCAACGGTTTTCCCGGGTGGGCTAATAGGGACTTCTTTTCCCGTGCAAAACACGCTTTTATGCGATCATTTTTCAATGGAATTTTATTTCCATTAAAACCAGAGGGAAAGCCCCGGGTTGGGAACACATATTTTTTTACATCCAAAAATTTTTATTGAACCCGGGCCAAAAACACAAATACAAGTAAAACATTGATAAACAAAAAGGGGTAAAAACTTTGAAGTTTTTGAATGATTAAGCATTGGGTCTGGCACCCCAAGCGGGGTTTGTGTTCCCATTTTTTTTTGTGCCCCTTTGGGAGTCCCTTGTGATGTAAAAAAAAAAAAGAAAAAAAAAAAGATCGAGTCACGTTTAAAAATCGGACGGACAGAAAAAGACAACAGACAGACAGAAAAACACTTTCCCCTTATATTTTTATATATTATATATATTATATTATAATAATATAAGCGGAAAATGTGTCTGTCTTTTCTGTCCCGTCCGTCCCCGAAGGGCCGCCCCCCGTGGCGGAATTCCCCATCATATTCCCAGTTTTTTGGGAACCCCCTCGACCAGGGGAAGGGTTTAAGCCACTTTTGAGGGTGATTTCCCATCACTTTTTTTTTTTTTTCCCTTTTGCCGCCCATCACCTGAATTGTTTAAAAAAAAAGTTTGGGGTTTGGGGAATTTAGGGGAAAACCGAAGTATGGTTTAAAGGGTTTAAAGGGTGATTGAAAAGGGTGGGGTGATGGGGGAAGGGTGTGGGATGATGGGGAGGAATGGGGGGGGGGTGATGGGTGATGGGGGAGGGAATAGGTGGGGGGTGAGGGTAATGGGTGAGTGAAAGGGTTGGATATGGGTAATGGGTGGGTGAATGGGGGGGGGTGATGGGTTTAAAGGGGGAGTGAATGGGTGGGGGGAAAACATCATTTCTACATCCATGTATTTCAGGAAAGTTAGAAGGGGCTATCTGGAGAGTCTGTGTTTGATGGGCCGAAGGCCCACCAAACACAGGTGGTGGCCGGCCCACCAATAGCCCTAATGGGTGAGTGAATGGGTGGGGGGTGATGGGTAATGGGTGAGTGAATGGGTTGGGGGTGATGTGAATGGGTTGGCGTTAATACATACATTTCTACATCCATGATTTCAGGAAAGCTAGAAGGAGCTATCTGGAGAGTCTGTGTTTGGTGGGCCTTCGGCCCACCAAACACAGGTGGTGGGCCGAAGGCCTCGGTCCACCAATAGCCCTCCGCAGGAGCTAGCCAAAAAGGCCGCCCGGAGGGCGGCTTTGTGGCTAGTATATATATATATGGCAGTGCGAAACGGCGATGATTATTATGTTCAAGCGACTTTTGGCAGCTTTTTAGTTGCCAAGTACCGCTACCCAAGATAGCTCGTGATATTTTCAAAAAATATTAATATCTCGAAATTGATACATTTTCAATACCTTTTTTGTCGCATTATATGTTCAGTGTAACAATGTGGTAATTTGATAAAGAGTTACAATGCCTGTCAAGGCTTACATTTTATAAGCTTACCAAGCACATTTGTGACAGAGTCTAATGAAGGGTATAAATGTGTATTAAAGTAATCGTCCAGACCCAATTTTTTTTTGCCTAATTATGTTGAATGTACTTCAAAACACCTAATCCACCAAAAATAATTGATTTCCAGGCCTTATTTCCGTAAAAATACGACTTTTGTAAAAAGCGCGCGAAAAAAAAAATCTTCCCTCCAACAGCAGGAATACGGCCTGGTTCACACTTCACGTATTTGCTACGTCCGTCTTGTTATCGTGACGTCACCGTGACGTCACGATGACGTTACTCGTCTCATTGGTCGATCACCTCCGCTCGCTCTTATCAGAAAACATTGCAGTATAAAACCTCCTTGCTTCCTTACCTCCTCCCTTTTGTACCCCATGACCACACGTATTACTCCTTCACTATATCCCCCTTCACTCCCTGGCCTATCTATATAGCGCTACAATCCCCTGACAACAGTCTATTGCAAGGTTTACAAGTGGAATCTGTATAGCGGGGTCCACAAGTGTTTCCACATCGCAGTCGTGGCGCTATTTTTCAAGTCACTAATAATTACTACCTATTACACGGCCTGTAGAGGGTGTTGGTGGCGTAGCGTGATGCTGTAGGAAGGATGGTATATAGTAGCTACTAGAGGGACACGTGAGAGGGTTAGAACTATTTCAACTAGATAGAGAACACGAGAAATAACGCATTAAAATACACAGAGGTAGTGGTGTTGGTGGAGCATATATTCAAGCAGCGGTGCCGCTGTTCCGCCTTCAAGCAGCGGAACACAATATTTTCACATCATGTATGTCTTCCATTACTAATATTGTCTTCCAGAATCACTGATAATAAATATATTTTAAATCAGACCTTGGAAACAGCATTATTTTGATATTGCAAAACTTAGTTACGTATAATGTTCTATAAATTGGGGCACCACCGCTCACGCAGCCCGCCAAAAGAATTGGAGGCTCCGAATCTTTTGCCTCCAGACGCACGTCTTTCAAGGTCACACAAGCAGGAAGTGACGTCACGGTGACGTCACGTTGGCAAGACTGACGTAGCAAATACGGGAGGTGTGATAGTCCTTGAACCAGACCAAAAGTAATGCTCCGGCGGGGGGAGTAATTCTCATTATGATTTTCCATTAGACCAATGTCTCAAGTGTCAGAAAAGGTGTGATGGACATCTGAGAACGGTAGCTTAGTGCCCGGATGGACGCCATCTTTGAAACCACCCAGCGCGAAAATGCCCATTTGGTGGGGTACATTGTTGCACGTGTATCTGGACTTCTATACTAGCTATCGATGTGCGGTTGACGACTAAATATACGTCCAATGTGTACCGTCTAAATAAAAAATAATATGAAGCATTTTGTTATAGATTAATTATTATAAAAATCAATTATCGAAAAAAATCATATATTTTTCAATATTTTATTATTAGACTTGTACTTTTTTTAGTGAAACAACACTGGTATGATTTTCCAAATTATGCATTTTGCTACAACCGTTTATCTGTCTATAAAAAACTCAACAAGTACAACATATCATCCACCACGAGTTTACAACAAATATATGTAAAGAGGCATAAAATGATTTAGGCCGCCGCTGGCATTATCTATTCTGACGATAACGCAAGTTAGGAATGTCGTACGGAGAGGATTTTAACACCATACGATATCTAATAAGCAGGCGGAAATTGTTACATAGGAAATCTGCACTTTGGTGGCCATCTTGGATTTCAAAATGGCCGCCAATTATATTAATTATTCATTACTAGAGTTTGGAAAGACGTATGGAGCTGATTTTAACACCATACGATGTATATTCCTAATAAGCAAGCGGACAGGTATCATTGAACATGTCATGTTTTAGTCAAATAACACCGGTATGATCTTCCAAATATACATTTTGCTAAACCGTTTATCTGTCTATAAAGATTTTCAGGCAATTGGCCTGCATTATAATAGAGAAAACATATGCTATACAATATACAGTGCACACAAAGTTAATCATCAGAGTCGCCATCAGAGTCATTGGCATCCTGAGCCACGATAGCATCATCCTGCACCATGTTGGAGCATCCCTGCAGCTTACACACAACAGTGCACTTCAACCCATTCAGTATGCAGGAGCAATCTGACGGTCGACACGTCCTTCTGCATGTGCATGAGATGAGATTCAAGACGACATCTGGAGCTGGTAAAACCCGCCATCCATCGAATTTGAGCGAACCGCCATCATCGAGTTCCCAGCCATGTCCTGCTGATGGTGCTGGGACGTCTGGCAGGTTTTCAAGCTGCGTCGCCAGATAGCCGCCTGATATTTGGGCCCCTAAGCGTATGCTGCATCAAGGAGTCTTCACAAGGCGGCAATTGTCCAGATTCGATCTGGCCCTTCTTTGCACAGAACATGTGATAACGGAGTGAATTAGCACCGACGATCTTCGTGTTCCTGGCGTACAGCTGACACGTGAAGGCCTGAATGCTATTGAAGACGTCTGTTGGTACATTCCACGAAGATCCCAGAACTGTGAATGCTTGAAGATACAGATCATTCGCTTGCACAAGCTTCAAAGCCTTTATCTTTCCTTGGCTAGCCAGAGCACTAACAGTGTCACACCCGCTCCATGCATGAAGCCCTGGCAATGCACTGCAAACTCCAGACCCCAATACCGCAGCCAACTTTCCAACGTCAATCATTCTGACTCGAACCTTTGTTCCTCGTCTGATGAAGAGCTGACTATCGATGGTTCTGCTGAGATGAAGACTGATGATCAGAACGTCGGTATCATCTGCCACTAAGATGATCGTCTTGAAGTGGGTAATGGCGTGCTTTGCGTGGAGAAACATACGCGTGTCTGCTTCCTCGTGGCTACATTCGAGTGCTTGCACCAACTTCCACCTATCGCAGGTCAGTACCAGACATTTTTCACCACAGGTGACATACAGTGTTCTGTTGCCTAGCTTTTCGCGATTTGTTTCATGTTTCCACGACTCCGCCAGAAACACAACCAGTTTCTCCTTTGTCTGGCTGCAAGCAAGGAGACGCCGCCAGTTCATGATTTTGTGTGCGGGTCTGATCTCGCTGAAACTGATGCCTTCATTTGAACCGCGGTTCACACGCTCAGCTGCTTTGATGGATTCTTCTGTGTATGTGTCAAAGACAACATCGATGTGCTCACTGCCTTGACCAGCGTGAAGCGCTGCAGCAAGGATGCGGTCAGATAGTTCTTCGAACGTGTCGTTCTCGCCATGCATCTTTTGTATGAGAGCCATCGCATCAATTATTGTTGCACTTCGCTTGTCAACGTTATCGGCTGGTTCCACAAGACCTTCCATGTGTTTCGCAAGTGCAACTTTGTTCGTTTTTTTCATTGACCCATCAACGTGTGCATTGCATGACCATGGTAACGGCCCTAGTGGGTGACAAAGGACAAGTTGCATGTCGAGGTTCCTTGTCTTGGCGATGAGTATCATGGTGGCAAACAGTTGTCTGTCAGCTCTCAGGACGATCTCCTTGTTTGTGGCCTTCACAACTTTCTGCTTGATCTTACCAAAGGTCTTCAAGTTTAGCTTCTTCACTGTGTCATAAAAGCCTGTTCCCTCTTTAAGACGTTTCTGGAAGCTTTGATACGCCGCTTGGGGCTGGGCTGGGAACTGGCTGGGAAACTGGCTGGCAACTGAAACTGGCTGGGATACGGCTGGGAACTCGATGATGGCGGTTCGCTCAAAATCCGATGGATGGCGGGTCTACCAGCTCCAGATGTCGTCTTGAATCTCATCTCATGCACATGCAGAAGGACGTGTCGACCGTCAGATTGCTCCTGCATACTGAATGGGTTGAAGTGCACTGTTGTGTGTAAGCTGCAGGGATGCTCCAACATGGTGCAGGATGATGCTATCGTGGCTCAGGATGCCAATGACTCTGATGGCGACTCTGATGATTAACTTTGTGTGCACTGTATATTGTATAGCATATGTTGTTCTCTATTATAATGCAGGCCAAATTGCCTGAAAATCTTTATAGACAGATAAACGGTTTAGCAAAATGTATAATTTGGAAGATCATACCCGGGGTTATTTGACTAAAACATGACATGTTCAATGATACCTCCGCTTGCTTATTAGGAATATACATCGTATGGTGTTAAAAACAGCTCCATACGTCTTTCCAAACTCTAGTAATGAATAATTAATATAATTGGCGGCCATTTTTAAATCCAAGATGGCCACCCAAAATGCAGATTTCCTATGTAACAATTTCCGCCTGCTTATTAGATATCGTATGGTGTTAAAATCCTCTCCGTACGACATTCCTAACTTGCGTTATCGTCAGAATAGATAATGCCAGCGGCGGCCTAAGTCATTTTATGCCTCTTTACATATATTTGTTGTAAACTCGTGGTGGATGATATGTTGTACTTGTTGAGTTATTTTTATAGACAGATAAACGGTGTAGCAAAATGCATAATTTGGAAAATCATACCAGTGTTGTTTCACTAAAAAAAGTACAAGTCTAATAATAAAATATTGAAAAATATATGATTTTTTTTCGATAATTGATTTTTATAATAAGTAATCTATAACAAAATGCTTCATATTATTTTTTATTTAGACAGTACACATTGGACGTATATTTAGTCGTCAACCGCACATCGATAGCTAGTATAGAAGTCCAGATGCACGTGCAACAATGTACCCCACCAAATGGGCATTTTCGCGCTGGGTGGTTTCAAAGATGGCGTCCATCCGGGCACTAAGCTACCGTTCTCAGATGTCCATCATGCATTTTCTGATACCTGAGATATTGCCCTAATGGAAAATCATAATGAGAATTACTCCGCCCGCCGGAGCATTCACTTCAAAATATGGCCGGTTGGCTCAAGGACTATGAACCCCGCATAAGACTGTTATTGATGACGTCAGAAGAGTGACGCCCGCAGAGGCTCCAATGTAAACATCTGTCTGACACCTGTCGGCAAAATTTTGTTATGATGAGCGATTGTACTTCGGTGTCAGACAGTGAATCTGTCGCTGTGACAGATCTAGAGTACGATGCTCAATCTGAGACCAAAATAAATGACGCTGCTCGCGTATACTATGAGGAAAACGAACATCAGATTGTGATGGGCTAAGCTAAGGTGTGTGGCTACGGAATGTGTGGGTGGGTGGGGGATGATGTAGACAGTGTGACATGACAGGCAAGGGAGTGTTGTTGACTGGTTTGTGTTACACTGCCATACAAGGCTACGCTATGGTGTGTGGCTACGGAATGTGTGGGTGGGTGGGGGGTGATGTAGACAGTGTGACATGACAGGCAAGGGAGTGTTGTTGACTGGTTGTGTTACACTGCCATACAAGTCTACGCATGGTGTGTGGCTACGGAATGTGTGGGTGGGTGGGGGGTGATGTAGACAGTGTGACATGACAGGCAAGGGAGCGTTGTTGACTGGTTTGTGTTACACTGCCATACAAGGCTACGCTATGGTGTGTGGGTAGGGAAATTTGGGGTGGGGGGTGGGGGGTGATGTAGACAGTGTGACATGACAGGCAAGGGAGTGATGTTGACTGGTTTGGTGTTACACTGCCATACAAGGTTACGTTATGGTGTGTGGCTACGGAATGTGTGGGTGGGTGGGGGGTGATGTAGACAGTGTGACATGAAGGCAAGGGAGTGTTGTTGACTGGTTGGTGTTACACTGCCATACAAGGCTACGCTATGGGGGTGGCTACGGAATGTGTGGGTGGGGGGGGGGTGATGTGTCCGCCGCACAAAACATCTTCCACAGATTTAACATCGTCGTATCAGTCGGAAACGTTGTGCAACTTCTCTGAAAGCAC
>JACEEZ010023543.1:22500-52500 GCA_016584305.1 Chionoecetes opilio
TGTGTCTGTCTGTCTGTCTGTCTGTCTGTTTTGGGTAGCCGAAACTGTAAATTCAATTTTGATGAGAGTAGGCTCAAAAAATCGCAAATAATCGTAGGTGGTAAACGGCTTGGTCACATGTCGATTGAATAATTTTGAAGGGGGGTTTTGGGCTAAAAACACTTTTTCAGAGATTAGATTACAGGAATAAACTCTGCGGTAATGTCTTGCCGCATTTAAACTAATTCCGTAGACTCATGTACTTACCGTTTGTGTGCGTGTGGGGTATTCATCTAGTTGTATTCATCTAGTTGTATTTTACAGGGCCTGAGCAACGCTCGTATGGCCCCGTCTCCATATCAACATTTATTTGATAATTCTTCCTTAGTGGTTAGTGTTGGCCGAAGCCACCACCCCGGGAGGGGGGTCACAAACCCCGGCTGACACCCGGTACCCATTAACTGCTGGGTGGACAGGGGCTCGGGTTTTGAGAAGGACCGCCCGTCTGTCTTCGCTCCGACCGAGGATCGAACCGGGACTTCTCGGTTGTGAGCCGAGCGGTGCTAACCCTTACACTACGGAGTCCCCCTGTCCCTGTTCCCCTGTCTGTTCCCCTGTGTGTGTGTGTGTGTGTGTGTGGTGTGTGGTGTGTGTGTGTGGTGTGTGTGTGTTGTGTGTGTGTGCTTGCAGGACAGGCGTGGGGCTGGGGTGAGGCAGGCTACGGTGGTGGTAGTGTGGTCTACCCGAGGCACTTTGACCAGTGACCAACGACAGCAACAACACGATTGGAGTTTGCACTCACATTGTTGTTTAAATATACTACTACTACAAACTCAATACATGGTTTCCGAAGGGCCCACAAGCACTTGTCTAATATACTATAGGAGTTAGCCGTGGTCTGTCTGTCTGTCTGTCTGTCTGTCTGTCTGTCTGTCTGTTTGTGTTTGGGTAGCCGAAACTGTAAATTCAATTTGATGAGAGTAGACTCAAAAATCGCAAATAAATTGTAGGTGGTAAGCAACTTGGTCCCATGTTGATTGAATAATTTTGAGGGGGGGTTTTGGGCTAAAAACACTTTTCAACGATTAGATTACAGGACTAAATTCTGCGGTAACGTCTTGCCGCATTTCATTAATTCCGTGACTCATGTTACTTACCGTTTGTGTGCGTGTGTGAGTGTGTGTGTGTGTATGTGTGTGTGGCGTGTGTGTGTGTGTCTGCATACATGTGTGTGTGTGTGTGTGCATGTGCGTGTGGGTGCGTGCATGCGTGCGTGCGCGCGTGTGTGTGTGTGGTGTTGTGTGAGCGTGTGTGTGTGTGAGTGTGCTTGCAGAACAGGCGTGGGGCTGTGGTGAGGCAGGCGTGGGGCTGGGGTGATGCAGGCGTGGGGCTGGGGTGAGACAGGCGTGGGGCTGGGGTGTGTCAGGCGTGGGGCTGGGGTGAGACAGGCGTGGGTCTGGGGTGAGGCAGGCGTGGGGCTGGGGTGAGGCAGGCGTGGGGCTGGGGTGAGACAGGCGTGGGCTGGGTGAGGCAGGTGTTGAGCTGGGGTGAGGCAGGTGTTGGGCTGGGGTGCGACTGGCGTGGGTCTGGGGTGAGGCAGGCGTGGGTCTGGGGTGAGGCAGCTAGGTGTTGGGCTGGGGTGAGACAGGCGTGGGTCTGGGGTGAGACAGGCGTGGGGCTGGGATGAGACAGGTGTTGGGCTGGGGTGAGGCAGGCGTGGGGCTGGGGTGAGGCAGGCGTGGGGCTGGGGTGAGACAGGTGTTGGGCTGGGGTGAGACAGCGTGGGGCTGGGGTGAGACAGGCGTGGGGCTGGGGTGAGACAGGTGTTGGGCTGGGGTGAGGCAGGCGTGGGCTGGGGTGAGGCAGGCGTGGGGCTGGGGTGAGACAGGTGTTGGGCTGGGGTGAGACAGGCGTGGGGCTGGGGTGAGACAGGCGTGGGGCTGGGGTGAGGCAGGCGTGGAACTGGGGTGAGACAGATGTTGGGCTGGGATGAGACAGGCGTGGGGCTGGGGTGAGGCAGGCGTGGGGCTGGGGTAAGACAGGTGTTGGGCTGGGTGAGACAGGCGTGGGGCTGGGGTGAGGCAGGCGTGGGGCTGAGGTGAGACAGGAGTTGGGCTGGGGTGAGACAGACGTGGGGCTGGGTGAGACAGGTGTTGGGGTTGGGGTGAGACAGGCGTGGGGCTGATGTGAGGCGAGGCGTGGGGCTGGGGTGAGACAGTGTTGGGCTGGAATAAGACAGGCGTGGGGCTGGGGTGAGACAGGTTTGGGCTGGGGTGAGACAGGTGTTGGGCTGGAGTGAGACAGGCGTGGGGCTGGGGTGAGACAGGTGTTGGGCTGGGGTGAGACAGGCGTGGGGCTGGGGTGAGACAGGCGTGGGGCTGGGGTGAGGCAGGCGTGGGGCTGGGGTGAGGTGACGTGGGGCTGGGGTGAGGCGGGCGTGGGACTGGGTGAGGCGGGCGTGCGGCTGGGGGAGGCAGGCTACGGTGGTGGTAGGTGGTCTACCCCGAGGCACTTTGATCAGTGACCAACGACAGCAACAACACGATTGGAGTTTTCACTCACATTGTTGTCTAATACATAATACTACTACAAAACATCAATACATGGGTCCGGAGGGCCCACAAGCGCTGTATATATATATATATATATATATATATATATATATATATGTATATAATATTAATAGAAACTATCTATCTATCTATCTATCTATCTATCTATCTATCTATCTATCTATCTATCTATCTATCTATCTATCTATATTATTATAGCATATATATTATATTATATATATATAATATATATATTAATATATATATATATTTTATATAATATATATATATATATATATATATAATATATATCCTTCTCTCTGTTACCTTCATCTTAAAGTAATCGTCCAGACCCAAATTTGTGTTGCCGAATTATGTTGAATGTACATTCAAAACACTAATCCACCAAAAATAATTGATTTCCAGGCCTTATTTCCGTAAAAACACGACTTTTGTAAAAAGCGCTCGAAAAAAAAAATCTTCCCTCCAACAGGGCTACGACTGTTATTGATGACGTCAGAACAGGGACGCCCGCAGACACTCTGTCTGACACCTGTCGGCAAATGTTATGATGAGCGATTGTACTTCGGTGTCAGACAGTGAATCTGTCGCTGTGACAGATCTAGAGTACGATGCTCAATCTGACACCGAAAAGAAATGACGCTGGTCGCGTATACTATGAGGAAAACGAACCTCAGATTGTCATGGGATCCTATATGTTTGAGCCCGAGTACGAGGTGGATGAACAGGTTTAGCAGAGCCTGAGGTTCGCAGGAGGACCTGCACTTCTCCAAAACATGGATTGGTAAATAAGGTTAAACCATGTGTGTGTGGGAATCACAATGAAGGTACTTTCGAGAAAATCCTATGGTTAGTTTTGGAGCTACAGTCAAACGTCATTACTCGGAAAACCACATACTAGCATTAACTACAGCAAAGAGTTGGAAAATATGCGGCGCGTGAAGGCAGAAAGTGTGACAGCCACACCACCACAGGGTCTCTCACCACAGGGCACGCCCACGCCCACTCCACAACTGGTTTACTTGGTTTACTTGGTCTTGTTAAGAGCAAAGCCTCACAGTCGTGGTGCTCCACCGCTACCCTCACTACACACCGTTTCTCAACACAACTGCTCGCCCCCAACACACTATAGGCGTGATCACCACACGCCACTCAGCCACTCCACTCCTACACACGCCACTCCTTTCCGTGTGCAAACTTTTCTCGAAAGGCACAGCTGTCTTGCTGCACCCATAAAGGATGCATGCATGTGGCAATAGCAAAACAAATCTATCAGAAACACCCAAATATCTTCAAGTACTATATTTATCTCTGTGTTTACGTGCCTCTCTGATCAAGCGCGGGAAGATGAGCCTCCCTGATGCTGCGTCACCGAGCCTGAGCCTGAGCGTCTGCAAACCTTGAGAGCGTTTTGAAAACTCGGGGAATTTGCAGATTTTGATTGCGGATTATTTAAAAACGGCTGACTGGATACAAAAAGTGACGACGTATTGTTGATATACTCGTTAATGGCTATGATTTGATTGCATTAAATCAGGATGATGAATGGTCTGGACGATTACTTTAAGTTTCCTTTCAAAACCGTTCTATTGCAGCTACTGTAGACGGACATTGTTCTTCTAAGGCCCGGTTCACACTTCACGTTTGTGCTGGACGTAGTCTACGTGCGTCTTGTTATCGTGACGTCACCGTGACGTAACGATAACAAGACGCACGTAGACTACGTAGAAAGAATTAGGAGCTCCGAATAATGTGAGCTGGGACGCGCGTCTCTCAAGGTCAATGACGTCATCACTGCTCCAGCAACGTGGTCGCGTGAGCTCTGGTTCACCCTACACAGGCAGGGAGTGAGGTCACTGTGACGTACTGTGAGTCACTGATGACAAGACGCACGTAGACTACGTCCAGCAAAAACTTGAAGTGTGAACCGGGCCTAAATCAGGGGTTCTCAACCTGGGGTACGCGTACCCCCAGGGGTACGTGAGAGGAATTTTGGGGGTACGTGACAGGTCTCTAAAAATACTTCAGTTTTGAATAAATGCAAACCTATATCAAGTTTGGCTTCACAGCTCTGAACAAGCAAGGTAAGGATTTGCCACAAATGTGCGATCTGCCATAAAGTTCTTTCAGAAGGATCCATGAAACCTAGCCTCCTCAAGCGACATTTTTCCAGCTGACATTTTTCCTGAATTTTCTGATAAAGACCCGTCCTATTTTTAGTGGAAGGCACTTGCTCTCAAGCGTATCCGACTTGATCAAAGCGGTCAGGCACATAAACAAAATGAAACTAGCCTCTGTGCCTCGTTTATGGTTGCCCTGAGAGTTGCACAAGATAAAAAGCCCCACACAATAGCTGAAACGTTTATCTTGTCATGCTGCAAAGATATTGCTGGTTGCTTCTTCGGGAAGAATGCGGCACAGAAGTTGAACACTTTGCCATTGTCAAATGATACTGTGCATCGAAGAATATGCGACTTATCAGAGGATATCAAGCATCAAGTCATTGCGGAAATCAAGAAAGCTCCTCTAGGCATATTTGCAATTCAACTTGATGAATCAACTGACATATCATCTTGTGCCCAGCTGCTTGCCTACACGAGGTATATAAAAGACTCAAATTTTAAAGAAGAGTTTTTATTTTGCCACCCTCTGGAATCTACAACGACGGGAAAGACATCTTTGAAGCTGTGTCCAGCTTTTTTGAAAAAGAAGGGCTTCTGGGCAAATATGGTGGGATGTACAACAGATGGTACCCCTGCAATGATAGGCTGTCGGTCTTGGATTCCAAGCAAGGGTGAAAACAGCCAACCCCAACGCAAGCAAGATGCATTGTATGATTCACCGCTACGCATTAGCTGTGAAGACCCTACCTCCAGACCTCAGAACCGTACTTGACGATGTTGTAGCCATGGTCAACTTTATTAAAAACAGTCCGTTGAACACAAGGATGCTCCTTTTTTTGTGTCAAAAACTTAATGCTGCGAGGAAGAGTCACTCCTTTTTCATACAGGAGTAAGATGGCTATCGAGGGTAACGTAGTGGCTCGAGTTGCGACATTAAAGGAGGAGCTGAAAGAATTCTTTGACAGGAATGAAAGAAAAACAAAGAAGTTTGTCAACAAGCAGTCAGATAACAGATGGATCACGAAGCTGGCTTATCTCAATGATATATATTTTCTCGCATCAACGCACTCAACAGATCACTTCAAGGTTACCCGGCAACTGTGATTGATTTTGTCGACAAACTGCGAGCTTTTCAAATGAAACTCAAACTTGGGCAAGAAAAAAGTCCAAACGGGTCGGTATGACGTTTTTGAGAATATGAGCGACAGCTTGTCAGCTCTGTGTAAAGATGATGTGGATGAGGTCAGTGTTCTCATTCAGAAGCACTTGGTTTATCTCAGTCAAGAGTTGGATAACTATTTTCCTGATATCACAGACGTAGATTGCCAACTCATTCGAAATCCATTGAAGGTAGACCCTAGATCACTTCCAGATGAATTACAAGACGAATTCGTTGACTTTGTCAATGACTCAACTGCAAAAGATTCTTTCGATAGTTTGTCATTGACAAGATTCTGGTCAACAATGGCGAGTTCTTACCCTGCTTTAGCAAAGAAATGTGTACGGAACCTCCTGATGTTTCCTTCTACATACCGCTGTGAGCAGGGATTCTCAGCACTGTGCTTGATTAAAAATAAGTTACGTTCACGTCTGGCAGTCAAAGATGACATAAGAGTGGCTCTTTCAAAGACTGTGCCGAGGATTCACTTGTTGGTAGCAAAGAAACAGGCCCAACCATCTCAATGAATTTGTATATATTTTCATACAAGTCATACACACTGACTTATGTATGAGTGAGTAACTAGTAACACTAGCTACAAGTAACTAGTTACTAGTAACACTAGCTACAAGTAACTAGTTATTAGTAGCACTAGCTCACAGTCATACCGATTTGAAAAATACGTTTACTTTAGTTCTATTTGAGTTTTTTTTTATGCTAATCACACACAGTGACTTCCCTGTATGTAAGTAAGTAACTAGTTACTAATACATATTTGTGAGGCTTAACAATCAGCACTAGTTCACAGTCAGTGGACCACAATACCTACTTTAGTTCTATTTTTTTTTTTCATGTTAGTGACGTTAGTCACGCACACAGTCATTTCCCCATGAGTAACTAGTTATAAGCTGTAAGTAGCACCACTAGCTCCTATTCACAGTTATTGGAAAAATGTGTCTGCTTTAGTTCTATTGTATTATTTTCTATGCTAATCACATACACGGTGACTTACTTATCACCGTTACTAGTTACAAGCTGCAACTATATCTGCAAGCAGCACTAGTTCACTGTCACAATGATTGAAAGCTGTCTGCTGTGGTCATATTTTAGTAAATGTATTGCTCATAGTGACATAAGTCATATTGAAATTATAGTAATAATTGATGTGAACTCACCTTGCTATTAACCCAAGAGCTACCTAGACTGCAATGATACCCTATTTAGACGCTAACTAAGGTATACTCAGCAGTGGTAGATGGGTTGATGATTTGAAGGCTTGATTATTATTTGAAGGAGTGGTGGTAGTCGCTGTAGGGCGCTGGTAATTGTGATAGGTGCACGTAATGGCGGCGATGGTGGTAGGCCGAGTTGGTGGTGCCAAGGTTAACTTTCCACAGTTCCTGGCGCGGCTGGTGTTGTGGTGTTTTTACCACTTCGTCCTTGGTTTAACCGTTTGATCGGTTATGTTGGCTCAATTATAGTAATATGATGAGCGTGACTACACCTTAAGTGTATAATCAAGAGTGTACTACACCTTAATCGTGTAGGTCTAATGCGTGAATGATCGCCTTCACTGAAAATCTCTGATCAGCTGGGCTCGAGCCTCCTACGTGGCGGTTCCTACGTGGAGGTTCCAATATTGTATCTTCACAATTTTTATATTATGTTAACTCTTTGATTAATCGTGGTACTAGTGAATACCACCAGAATTATATTACTATATTTAATGTATCTTAATTTATACCCAATTCTATAATAATATATACATAGGTGGAATTTTTACTCACCTCCCTTTTTGACAGGGGAGGTGTATCCCACCATACCATTCTCCCGATTACAGAGCGGTTTTAGTGGATAATTTCCACAACTGGGGGCCGGCGAAAAATGAAGGTTTGCTTCAGGTAATTTGACCCCCTTTTATGAGGTTTCTCCAAGTGGTTTTACACTTTAAAGCAGCTTGCCTCCGAGGTCGGGAGTCTCCTAAGTTGGCCTGCCAAGACACAGACTTAGAGTCCTCCTTTACCTCTTCATTTAACTCTAGGGGAATCAAATTATTTACCGTCCGCACACATCGTTGTCCCCTCACTAGTAACTCCACTGACCTCACAATCCCCTTTCCATCAGTATGCAATTTTGCTATTTTTCCTAGAGGCCATTGCGAACGAGGCATATCTCCCCTAAGGATTACTATATCTCCTACTTTAATTGGACTTTGATTTTCTGGCTGTTGAGTCCCATAAAACTTTTCCCTTAGACTCAGTACATAACCTGCACTCCAATGCTTATCCCGTGACCTTAAAATTTTACTTAAGGTGTGATAACCTTCCCGGAGATGTTGAGCCGGGTCATTTATTGTAGGATCTTGTATATCTTCCCTTGTTTCTATTAAAGGAAAGGATTCCAGTCTTCTCCCATAAATTAAATGTGAGGGAGTAAGAGCTTCTATATTTACTGATGAATCATCTAAGTAGGTTAAGGGTCGGTTATTGATACGGGTCTCAATCTCAGTCACTATGGTTTTTAGGTCTTCTAGACCTATCTTTGTCTTGTGGAGAGTTTTCCTAAGACAAGACTTAACTATGCCAATCATTCTCTCTGTGAAACCATTTTGCCAAGGAGCTCTAGGGGTAGTAAAGGTCCCTGAGCATTTCCTTAACTCTAGAGATTTTTGTACTGATGGATGATTTAGTATTTCTAACAATATGGGGGAGGCTCCTACGAAGTTAGTAGCATTATCACTAATTCACTGGTCAACACGATATTTCTGGCAAAAGGTTTTAAAACAAATTCTAACTGAATTTGGGCTGCTGATTACGAATATGAACTCAATTTTTGTCTATCACATCAGGATTTCGCGATATAGCATTTTTCAATTTTTGATGAAAATGACTCATCAGCCTATATATCGAAGGTTTCAAGATAAAAACACGTGATTTTTAGTAATACATTTTGTATATTCTTAATCAAGGAATTACAAAGATTACGAAGTCCATGTACAAGTAAATCAAATATAGTGACAGAATTGAAATAAAAAATATAAACAATACATATATATGGTGCACAGATCAATGGCAAGTAGCAGTTATGTGAATTTTTTTTTCTTGGCTGATCTCTGATGTACAGCTTCTGGGTTGTCTCTCATCAAGCTCCAGCAATAATCCGCCATCATATGTGAGTCCCACCGGCCTTGATACCGTTCTTCCATTGTTTTAATGTCCTGATGAAAACGCTCCCCTTGTTCCTCGCTCACATCCCCAAGGTTCTCCGGAAACTTGTCCAAATGGCTGTGTAAATAGTGAACCTTGATACTCATTCTACATCCAAGATCTCGCAGGCTCATTAGTAGCTCTTCCACAATCTCTTCATAGTTGTCTGCTTTCTTATTCCCTAGAAAATTCTTCACCACATTACAAAATGCATTCCAAGCTCTTTCTTCTGTCTCATTCATTGATGTGATAAAATTTGGATCTCTCATTAGTGTTCTTATTTGAAATCCATCAAATATTCCAGCCTTTTTCTTCTCTTCACTAAGACCAGGAAAAGTTGAACATACATAGCTGAAGCATTCTCCGCTGTGATCAAGAGCTTTGACGAACTGCTTCATCAATCCAAGTTTTATGTGCAAGGGAGGAAAGACAATCTTCTTCCTATCCTCTAGAGGATCATTGATGACATTCTTATCGCCAGATGCCAAACTCTGTCGCTGAGGCCATTCTTTTTTCACCCAATGCTCTGCTGTAGCTCTACTGTCCCAGTAACACAGAAAACAGGGGTATTTTGTGTACCCTCCTTGCTGACCTAAAAGAAAGTTAACCATTTTCAAATCGACACAAATTAACCACCCATGAACATGATATTGCAACCTCTCTAGGACAATCTTGATGTTGTTATATTCTTCTTTAAGTTTTACAGAATGACCTATTGGTACAGAGCCATACTTATTTCCATTGTGTAACAGAACACATTTCAAACTTCTTTTGGAACTGTCAATAAAAAGCCTCCAATCCCTTGAATCATATGCTAGCAGTCCCATAAAAAGAAGTAGCCCTTCTACATCAGTACAATAGACAAGCTGGCCATCTGAATGGAAGTACTTACGCAGTTCTGCTTCCCTGTTACGATAAAATGAGACACCTGTGCCGGGTTTCAGCATTCGATTCTCTTGCAGTCTTGAAGACAACAGTTCAGCAGACTCTTTTGGTAGATAAAGATCTCTAACCAAATCATTCAAAGCAGACTGAGTAAACAGAATTGGTTTGTCACAATCTTCATCAGATGGCTGAAAAATATCTGTAGTGTCTTCTTCATCAGTGGGAGCTGGTAAGCAGAGATCTGTTTCATCATTTTTTTGAAGCTCAGTAAATATTGGTACAGGTATTTCTTCACTATGGGTAACTGGTCGAATAGCTGAAGGGATACTTGGGTATTGCAAATATTTCTTGTTTTTCTTATTGAAACCTTTTACATTGACAAGGCAGAAATAGCAGTCATCTAAATGATTGCTTGGTTCTCTCCAAACCATAGGCACTCCAAACTTAAGTTTAGCCTTCTTTCCTTGAGACCATGATCTCAAAGTCTCAACACAGGTTTTGCACACTTTGTGAGGAGCCCAATGCTTGTCTTGGTCTCCAAGTGGTACTTTGAAGTACGCAAAATACACGCTCTTAACAAAGTCAGTAATGTTGCGCCTCTGAGTCTTCAAAGTAAAGCTTCCACAGATGTAGCAAAATATATTTGGATCATTTGAGCACTTTCTTCTGTGAGATGTAGAGGCCATTGTTAGAGCAGCAACACCAACTGCGGACAAATAAAAGAAAAAGAGTTGTTAGCTACCTGAGTTGTTCCTTGAATTTGCTACCCAACCACCTACACCTTAGGCATTGTTTCACAAAAAAGAAACAACAGGAGAAATACAATAAATAACTCAATTCAATGTAAAATTCAATAAGGAGAACACTACCTGCGGACGATTGCTGTGCAAGTTGAAATGTGTTTGTTTACTTTCGTATCATAAAGAATGGGAATGTTATGCATGTTCAAAGAAAACGAAGATATTCTCCAGTTTATTGGGAGACTGAATTAAAAATAAACCATATAATCCGGCCCTTTTGCTACACTACTCAATAGAAGGATAAATTTTTCTTGAAATTCATGAAAATGGAATATATACCTATAGCGCAAAAACGTGATGTGATAGAGAAAATATAAGATCAGATTTGAATTCAGCACCCTCAAATTAGTCTAAAACTGTTCTTAAATTTCATGCCAGAACTTTTTTTTTTTTTTTATGTTGATCAGTGATATATATATAATCAATCGCCGAGGGCACGACCGCCGAGCCACAAACCGCCGGACCACTTGAATAAAGGTTTCGGCACTTAAATCATCAGCTATTTCTAAATGAACAGCCCTTGTAGAGGTGCAAGTGAATAAACAGACATATACTTTCTTGGGGGGAGCATTATCTCCTGTAATTATTATTGCCCCAGGATAGTCGACACCAGCTACCTCAAATGGTTTTAATAATTGTACTCGATCCATCGGGTGTTCAGGGGGCCCGGGATAGGTGATTAGTCTTCCCTCATATCTCTTGCATTTGACACAAGATTTGAGGTAGTATTTAACTGCCTGTCTACCCTGTGGTATCCAAAATTCCCTCCTGAGATAGGCTAATGTGTCAGCCATTCCGCCATGTAACGAGTTCCCATGAGATTCATCCACTAGCAATTTAATAAGATGATGACGTTTGGGAATTAGCATGGGATTGCAGGTTTTATCGGGAAGATCAGCATTCCAAATTCTTCCTCGACACCTAATGATGCCCTCATTATCTAGGTACAGACCTAATGATTTGATAAGTTTGTTCCTACGGGGGCTGGCCGAGGCTAAGAGCTGATATTCCTCAGGAAATTCCTGCTTTTGTATTGTTCTAACCCAAAACTTCAAAGGATCAGAACTATCCCTCTTTATGAATTTGAAGACCAATTTAGTAGTCTTTAAAAGTTTGCTTAATAAGGAAAACCTTTTTATATCCATAACAGGATCTGGGATCAATATAGGTTCCATAATTATTTCCATAATTGGGGCAACCCGAGCTTTAGACATAATTAAATTACATTCCTCTCCTGCTTTAAGATAAGCTACTGCACCGTATGCACTTTTTGAAGCATCACAAAATATGTGTAGTTGCTGGGGTTGTCGCCCATCAGTATTTATTCTCCTACTTATGTGAACTTCATTTATCTTATTGAACTCAGATTTTGTAGTCTCCCATTCTGTTGTATATTTCCCATCAAGGGGGGGTATCCCAATCGAGGTGTTCTCCCCAGGTCTTTTGTATTAGACATTTACCCCTTATAGTTATTGGGCTTACTATGCCCAAGGGGTCAAATGCTTGGCTGACCTGACTTAAGAGTGTTCTCTTTGTTAGGACTACATCAGAAAAATCTGGACACTTTAATCTTAGTTCATCAGTTTTTACATTCCACCATAATCCTAACACTGATTGGACCTCTGGTGGCGTATAATTAAGGAAATCCTTCCTGATTATACCTTCTAGCCTTGGAGAATTAGTATTCCAACTCTGTAGGCAGATCGAGCTCAGTCGTTTAGAATATTACTTCAAAGAAATTGTTAACAATTTCTAACACATCCTGAGTCCTTGTGGTAGTATCAAGAGCCTTACAAAAGAGAAATTCGTCTTTAAAGTCTCCCTCAGCCATGTATCGTGCAAAAACCAATAACTGAGAAGACACTGAGACATCAATCGATTCATCCAATTGTATGGCAAACAATGGAGATTTCTTTATTTCATCCACAACTTTTTCACTGATATTTTGTGAGATCTCATTTATCCGTCTCGATACTGTGTCATTAGAAACTGATATATCATTTAGCTTCCGTGCTGCATGCTCCATGCCCATGCGTATGCAGTAGACCATGAGTATGCAGTAGCAGTCTCAAATCGGTTTGATCTGCTCGGTGCCCTCGAGGACCCTGTAGAACTGTGGGATACCTTCAAACGTGAAACTCTAACAGGTTGCCAAGGAGTGTATTGGGGAGCGCCCGAGGTCAAGGCGTGGTTTTGTCTCGACGGAGACGCTGGAGAAAATTGAGGAAGGTCGCGCTGCTAGGCTGGCTGGGAACCAGGACCAGCAAAGGGCTCTGTCACGCAGGAGTAGAAACCTCCTGGGGAGAGACAAGGAGAGGTATGTCAGGAGTCTCGCTGAGGATGTCGAGGGCCATTTGAACGCTAATGACCTCCGACCCGCCTACCGAACCCTGAAGAAGCTCCGTTCCAAGTCTCCATCTCGGGCGACTGCTATTCGAGCAGCAGATGGGCGCCTCGTGTCGAACATGGATGGGCAGATGGCTCGTTGGGCTGAGTACTTTGGGCAGTTGTTCACGGTGGACCCTCCAATTGAGAAGCTTCACACCACTAGGTTACAGGCAGTGGATGCCGATCCTCCCATTGACGAAACTGCACCCTCTCTTGACGAAGTCAGAGAGGTTGTAGCAAAGTTGAGGGGTGGAAAGGCAGCTGGTGTTTGTAATATCAGTGCGGAGCTCCTCAAAGTTGGGGGTGAGACCATGATCCACGGGTTGCATGCTGTCCTGACTGCCGTGTGGCAATCGGGTACCATTCCTCCTGACTGGAAAAGGGGGCTGGTCGTCCCTATCTGGAAAGGGAAAGGGGACCGTCAGGACTGCAACAATTACCGCGGTATTACACTGCTCAGCGTGCCAGGCAAGGTACTTGCCCATCTACTGCTGACACAGTCCCCCAATCATCCCGTGTAGCATCAAGAGACCTCAGCAGTCTGGGTTCACGCCTGGTAAGTCAAAACGGACCGTATCCCAGTGCTTCGTGTCCTGGTGGAACGCCGACGTGAAATTTCGACAGGGGATGGGTTGCAGCCTATGTTGATCTCAAGAAGGTGTTTGACTCAGTGCATCGTGGGTCACTCTGGGATCTTCTGCGACTTTGCGGATTCCTACAAGGACTACACTGGGGAACAAATTTTTTGTTGAGTTTGGTCTGACACTTGTTATTAAGTAATTTTTGGGTGCTGAATCCAAAACTGATCTCAGTTTTTCTCTATCACGTCAAGTTTTTTAAACTGTAGGATTTTCGTTTTCTTAAAAAAAATGAAAAATACTGTACATAACAGTAACAGTGCTTATTTTATAAAAAGTTGCAAATGTTAAACATATAATGAAAATGAAAGAAATAGGCATGAATAGAATGTTTTTTTTAACATATCATGTTTTTTAGAAAGGATAAGGCTATAATTGTGTGCAGGTTAAGGTAAAAATTTACTTGTGTAGCTTTGTCTGGAGTGTTCAACTTGAGGACTATCGCGTTTTTATGCCCCCAACAATAGTCAGCCATCATATGCACATCCCATCTACCCGGGTAACGTTCATTCCATAACCTTCAAATCTTGGTGAAATCGGTTCACCTTGCTAGTCGCAGCCAGCACCAAGATTTCCGGGAAAGTGGCAAGGAGGTTTATGCAAAAAATTACTTTAATACTCATGTTGCAAAACCAAGCGCTGTTGTAGCTCTCCAATGTTTCGAACATTTCTGTGTAATTTACTTGCACGTGTATTCAGAAAGTTCTTGACGGACGTCTTTAAATGATAGCAAGCATCTTTTCAAGGTCTGACAGAGTACCATTGAAATGTTCATCTTTGATGAGCTGTCGAATTGTTTGGACCATCAAACACACCGGCCTTGATTTTTTTCAATGACAGTCAGGAAATGCCAAGATGATGTTACTTTAAAACAGTCGCATCAGTTCGACAATGCTTTTACAAATTGTTTCTGAGACCTAGTTTTAGGTGCAGAGGTGGGAATATTATTTTCTTCCTGTCAACAAGTGGCCTTCAGTACAATGTAGATCTCCAGGTTTAAGAGCAGATCTCGGAGGCCAATTCGTCTGAACCAATGCTTCTCTCGAGCTCTGCTATCACACATACTAAAGAAAGCAGGGATACTTTGTGTATCCACGTTGTTGACCAAGAAGGAAGGGACACCATTTTAGGTCAACACAGATGATCCAATGTGTTTGTCATATTGCAATAATCAATGACTCTTTACATCTCCATATTCTTCACGAAGACAGACCGATATGCCCAATAGGGACTGCCGCCAAAACAAATTGCCATTGTGTAGAAGGACACACTTCAAGCTCCGCTTGAGCTATCAAAAAACAATCGCCATTCATCTGGATTGTAGATTGAAAGCCCTAACTCCTTCAGTTAAACAGGAATGTTATGGCAAAACACAAAAACCGCTGGCCGTGCGAAAGTACTGCAGAAAGTACTTTCTCTGGTTCGAAAAGGATGATACCTGCAATCCTTGTTCAAGGATGTTTCTTGTTTCAGTCTGGATGCTAGTATTTCTGAAGCTTTTTTGATAGGCCCAAATCACTGCTAAATCATTCAACTCGGGTCTGATCAAATCCCCTACGAACTGAATCCTCGTGAATGTCAAAATCTGAATCATTGATGTCACTGCGTTCGTCAACATCACTCAGATCTTCTAGATGGAGGGTAGGTGTTCGAAACTGGCACTGGAATTCAGCTGAAGAGGCATTGGTCTTATTAGCTGACGGTAGATAGATTAGGATATTTCATTTATTTTATTTTCTTGTTAAAATCCTGATGTTTTCCTAACAAAAGTAACAGTCTGTGGAATGATCTTTTGCGCCTCGCCAACCATGGGATAACCAAATGCCAACTTTCATCACGTGTTCCTTTGGTCCACATCCGTAATCTCTCGACACACTGCTTGCCACACTTTGTGAGGGGCCCATAGCTTGTCTTGATCACGAGTCTTCCCACTTTAAAATATGCGAAATATGCTGTTGACAAATATCGCTGATGCTTTGCCCTCTGACTTGAATGGTGAAACTACCACATATAAGCAGAAGGGATGGTCAGGGTGTTAGGCATTTACGACGAGACGAGCAGTGAGCGAAATGATCTGAAACAAAAGAAATATATACACTATGTAAATAAAAACACTAAGCTGGAAAAGTACCAAGCTTGAAAACAAAAAAAACAGCATAAAACGAAATAGAAATTACAATGGTATGTTGTTACAAGGGTTAAGAGAAAAGCCATACAAATCCTACTAATTCCTAATATCCTAGCTTTCTGTTTGCAGATATGATAGTACTGACCTATTGGGAGCTGCAACACCTCTCACCGCCAATTGTCTCATGTACTGCACAAACAAGTTGCCAAAGAGCTCGCGATGAGTCAATGTAATAAGCTGGAAGTTTACTACTACTCACAAGTGGATTTTGCTTATTGGAGGGGAAGCTGTGGAGAAAAAAAACTGGACGTGCTAGAACAAAACTTTGACTACGATTTGGCAATCAGCATGCCAATTTTAGTTAAAAAAGCTTCAAAAATCTAACTCAAACAATTTTTTTTTCTTAAATTGTTCCCAGTGAGCTATTGTTGATGATGGTCTATATTTGGGACTGAGAGTGCTGTGAAGTGTGGGGGAAGTGTATCCAGCTCTTGCCTGTGTAATACAGGAGTGAGGCAAGGGGCGTCCTTGGCCCATCACTTTTCCAACACTTGTATGGACTGGGGATTGGGCAGAATACAGGGCATTTTTCACACACGTTTATTAGACGTCCAACTCAAAATAGGAACTAAGTGATTCACGGAGAGATGCCAACGAGGCCTAACTTTCTGATCTTTCTATAATTGCTGAGGGGCAAAGCAAACCTTGTTTGTTCAATGCCTCAAAAAACCCAATTTCTTCACCTATAGCTATCTGCTTCCGACAAAACCTACCAGATAAGTATTCCCCTCTTCTTCAATGCACTCAACTATCTCCTTCTCTACAATGAAACATTCTTGGACTATCCTTTACTAAAAATCTGACTGGAAATCTCCATCTCATCTCTGCAAAAAAGCTTCCTAAGAAGTTAGGTGTACTGTGGCGTCTTGCGTCCTTTGTTTTTATCCCTTCCGTTGCGTTGCTCTCTACAGGGGCCTTATCCACCCATGTATGGAGTATGTATCACCATGTTTGGGAAGGAATCACCATACAGCCTCTCCTAAACAGGGGTGAGTCAAAAGCTTTTCGTCCCATTAACTCCTCCTTTCTTTGACGGACTCTTCAATCTTTAAATCACCGCCGCAATGTTGCTTCTCTTGCTATCTTCTACGTTATTTCATGCTCACTGCTCTTCTGAACCTTGCTAACTGCATGCCTCCCCCCCTCCCGCGGCCCTCGCTGTGCAAAAGTGACTTTCTACTCATCTCATCCTACCAGCAAACACAAAGACGGATAGCCTCCGGAGGCCCTCCGATTTTTATCGCGCCCGACGGAAGGTACGACGTAGGGACGCTGGGAATTTAGCTAGAGGCTCACCGGCGGCCGTCCCAGCGGCCCGCCGTAGGGCATATGACCATTTGCACGCTGGTTCATAACTGATTTGAGGAATCATTGAGGAATCAATTTATGGTTATACTTTCTAAGTATATGCAGATATCGTATATGTTTTCAAGGGGTGTGACAACCCATAGCGATTAATAGACTAATGGGCTGGTCAAACACTTATTAAAAACATTATTAATATAATGCAATATGCTTAGAAATTTAAACAGAATAATATTGCGTGTCGTTATACAGTAATACTGATGAAAAGGAGATTGCTAGGATCATAATTGCCTCACGGACATTGTTTATTTCATAAGTACAAAACATTTCGTTATGAGTTACATGCTGGTGACGTGGAACAATCGAAACGGCGGAACAGCCATTGTAGAAGGATATAGGTTGCGGCGAACAACATAATAATCCTCCCGCTCTGTGCGTTTCCAAAGTAACTGATTATTAGGGGACTGGGCGAGATTCAATCCAACTCGTTACCACGGATCCGCCAGGGCTAGCGGTACTCGAGTAACAAAGCCGGTACTGAGTACCGCGGAGGACGATAACTCAGGGGAGGAATGTATGTTATACACTATGCTTGCGTAAGAGCATTACTTTGAAAACATTATCTCATAAAACACTTGGCAAAGACACAAATGACTTTGAAATGAGCCAAATTGAGAAAGTAATAATATACGTAAAACTAAAAGATGATTCCTTCTGGCTTGGCGACCGTAGGCAAGATTTGAGCTTCCACAAGTCTCTGGGTTCTTCGAAATATGATTAGTTACCTTTTGTTGGAACTTTATAATACTGTGATACGAACTAATACTGATAATATGAGTTATAATTACTAGTCGCACTGGCCAAAGGGGAAAATAATAATTGTGATTCAACAATGTACGAGAAGTTGTAAATCTTATGCCATGAGATTCGTATGGCCGCCTCACGAGTTCCAGTCGTCTGGGCTGCTTGACGAGTCCCAGTAATGTTTCTGGCCGCTTGACGAATCCAGTACAGTACTGGCCGCAGGACGAGTCCCCCAGTAATCGTCTGCTCGCCGAGTCCCGCGCGGGCGCTGTCCATGAGTAAGCGTTGTGGTTTGCTTGACGAACCATTCATATCGTGTCTGGCGCCGACGAATCCAGTAATCGTCACGCTGTCCGCATAGCCTGCGTTTTTTTTTCATTTCATTTTCGCTTACTCATTATACAGGGCTATATATATATATAGATAGTAATATATATATTATATATATATATTATATATATAATATATATAAAATATAATATATTATATATAATATATATATATATATATATATATATATATAGATATATATATATAATATATATATATATATTATATATATATATTATATATATATATATATATAGTATATATATATATATATATATTACTTATAATATAGATATATAGATATATATATATATATATATATAATATATATATATATAATATTTTAATTTATTTAGTTAGTTTATTTAATATAATTATATATATATTATTATAATATATATCATATATATATATATAATATATAATATATAATATAGATATATATATAATTATATATTATATATACACACACACACACACGCGTAATCGAGTCCGGATTCGAATCCTACGAATCTGCAAGACAAGTAATCGGATTCGCGAGTATGAAATTTTCGAATCTTGCCCAACTCTCACACTGATTATTTCACTCAGACCACAGCGCAGCGCCGTCAAGAGAATTGACCCTACCCATAAACTACGTCACGGTTTTGTTTACATCGGTGCATTGTCGGGGATAAGGCGGGGTCGCCGCGGGTGGACCTACGAAGGGGAAAACGACGGCGATGGAAGAATTAGAGTTAATTTGCGCGAAATTGTGATATTCAGGTGCTATAATTACTGTGCTCTGTTCGCGCTGACAACACTTATAGAGAGACCTGAGGTAAGGCTGATGTGCAAAGGCTTTCTAAACCAAGAAAACAGAGTCATAACAGAGCCTCGTTCAAAAGGTAAGCAAATGGTAGGTACGTAAACGTGTCCTACACTTGCTTACTTCTTAATGGAGACTCTGCTGGACTGTTTCCTGGTTTAGAAGCCTCTGCACATCAACAGCACCTCAGGTCTCTCTATGTTGTCTTCAGCAAGCACGGAAATATAGCACCTGAATATCAATTTCGCCCAAAACAACTCGATATGTTTCCATCGTCGTAGTCTTCTCTTTGTAGTTTGTATTAAAAAAAAAAAACAAAAAAACATATTCATGGTTATGATAGTATTAAAAGACCTATTAATTGAGTTCCTTTTGTTGTCTTTTCTCATAAGAAGTAGGGTATTATGTAGTGTGTGCCCATACTCCCCCTCTCCACAAACAAGCTTGGGGACCTGGGGAAATGCGGGATTTTGGCTGGGGTCAAAATATGCGTCGCAACAATAGTTTAGAGTTAGGGTGTTGTTAAAAATGCCTAGATCAAGGGAAAAATTCATGGATTTCTTCTGAGCCAGAAACGTTTCCTTTGTGAACCTGACGATCCTCACAGAATGATGTGCCCCAAGTGTCGAGAACCCCCCCAACCTCCCGCTAGGAGGCTAGGTTAGATTTGGTGAGGTTAGGTTAGGTTAAGATTTTGGTTAGGTTAGGTTGGTTATATTTGTTGGGTTAGATTAGGTTCTATTTTGGTTAGGTTAGGTAGGTTAGTTTAGTTTTGGTTAGCAAATTTTCTAGATATAGGTTAATTACCCTAGAATCTAGGAATTTGGTAAAATTCTAGGTTTGCCAATACTCTCCCACGGCCCCCAAACAAGTTTTGGGGAACCTGTGGGAAATGGCGGGGTTTTCGGGTGGGGAAAACAAATATGCGTCGGAAACGCAAAAATTTAAGAGTTGTGTACTAGGGGGTAAAATTCCGGTATTATTCTAGGCACGTTTGCCTACTCCCCTCTCCCACAAAAAACAAGCTGGGACTGCTAGGGGAATGCGGGGGGAACCTGGGGAATGCGGGCGCTTTGGCTGGGTACAAATATGCGTCGCAACACATAGTTTTTGAGTTAGGGGTGTTGTAAAAAATTGCCGAGATCAAGGAAATTATTGGATTTCTTCTGAGTCAGAGACGTGTGAACCTGAACGATCCTCACAGAATGGATGACGATAGTGTTCTCCCGCGAACAACCCCAAACCCCCGCTAGAAGGTTAGGTTAGATTTGGTTAGGTAGGGATTTGGTTATGTTAGGTTTGATTAGATTTGGTAGGTAGCTTAGGTTATATTGGTTAGTTAGGTTAAATTTTGTTAGGCAAATTTCTCTAAGATATAAGGTAAGTACCCTAGATCCCAGGAAATTTTACCCACCCATACACAACTCTAAAGTATGTGTTTCCGACGCATTTAATTTGTTCCCCACCCAAAACCCCACATAAATATTAAAACCCCCACATATAAAATTATAGTGTTTGCCCATACCTTCCAAGTTTACCAAACAAGTTGGGAGACCTGTGGGAATGCGGGGTTTCGGGTGGGAACAATTATGCGTCGGAAACACCTTATTAAGAAATTGTGTATGGGGGGGTAGGTAAAATTCCCTAGGATCTCGGGTAATTACCTATATCTAGAGAATTGCCTACCAAAATTAACCTAACCTAACCTAACCAAAATAACCTAAGTTAACTAACCAAATCTACTAACCAAAATCAACCAAACCAAATCTAACTTAAAAACCTAACCAACCAAATATAACCTAACCCAAATATTAACCTACCTTAAACTAACCAAATATAACCTAACCTTTTAGCGGGGGATTGGGGGGGTTCTCGACACTTCGGTCATCATCTGTGAGGACGTCAGGTTCACACGTTTCTGGGACTCAGAAGAAATCAATGAATTTTCCCTTGACTCTAGCAATGTTTACAACACCCCAACTCAAAAAAACTATGTGGTTGCGACGCATATTTTGTACCCCAGCAAAAATCCCGCAATTCACCAGGTCCCAAGCTTGTTTTGTGGGAGAGGGGAGTATGTGGCAAACACTAGATAATACCCTACTTATTATGAGAAAAGACAACCAAAAGGACTCAATTAAGAAGGTATTTTAATACTATCATACCATGAATATGTATACAAACTACAAAGAGAAGACTACGGACGATGAAAAAATTTAGAGGTGTGTTTGGCACGAAATTGATATTCCAAGTGCCTATATTTCGTCGTAAAGTGCTCGCGGACAACTAGAGAAGACCTGAGGTGATGGTTGATGGCAGAGGTTCTAAACCAGGGAAAACGTCACAGCAGAGTCTCCATTAAGAAGTAGCAAGTAGTAGGGACAATACGTACCTACCAGCGGCTTACCTTTGAGAGGCTCTGTTATGACTCTGTTTTCTTGGTTTAGAAAAGCCTCTGAACATCAGCCATACCTCAGGTCTAGCTATTAGTGTTGTCAGAGCGAACAAGAGCACAGTCAATGCACTGGCATATCAATTTCGCGCAAAATAACTGTCTAAAATTCCTCCATCGCGTTAGTTTTCCCTCGTAGGTCCACCCGCGGCGACCCCGCCTCTATCCCCACAAGGCACCGATGTTAAACCAAACCGTGACGTGTTATGTTGGGACCATTCTAAAAAAAACGTGTCGTACTGAAATTATTTATATTATCAGTCTATTCGATATAATGAAGGAGCGAAAACATGTTAAACTAAGTTCTCATTATGTTAACGAGTGGTAAGGGTGGGAAAATTTAGGCCTTTTGTGGGTTTTTAACCTTTGTAACGGCTATCGTACGTCTGGCAGTTAGTGCATTGATAGTGGGAAAAATATTTCAACTAATATCTATTCTAAATCCATGCTATATTCATATGTTAAACTCCATCATCTAACATATTCCTTATTAGGTGTACCCCGTTGAGTATTGATTGTGTGATAATATGTTGGAAGTTATGAAATAAGGAAAATATGACCTTGTGGTTATTCAGAATAATCTTCGCCGCGGTTAATCAAGTGTGATTTTTATAATGATACTAGCTACCACACACAGACTAACTGATAACCTTTTTCCATGTAAACTCCTTCCTAGTACGCATCTCATTCTTATTTCTATGTATCTCTGGGTGTTCCTGATAAAGCTGCGAAATTTTGAAATAAATGATATATGATCATTCTAGAGAAAATATTTATCAAAAATTTTATAACAATTTTTAATAGCTTCAACAGGCTTAATAATATGATGGTTACCGATATTGAGATACTATGTATATTCACTGAGTTTAATAATATAATATGAAATGAATATTTCCCACGTACAAATACCTACTAGGCTGGCCTCCGGAGGATTGACGTCACGTTTGCGCTGTTGTCACTACGATTGTAATACTACTCAGATCATCATATACTGTTGTTTTCAAAATGTTTAAACATAGAAAAAAATATTCAATTCTTCAAATCTGTACATTAATTTTCAACATAGAAATTAATCCCGTCTGAAAAGTACACCAGCGGGCCTCCGGAGGGCTGACGGAGTAAATTTTGCCGCCGGCGGCCGCCGTTCGCCGCTCTACGGCCTACGTCGGCCCCGACAGGTGATGGTTAGATGGGATTCTGTCATCTCTTCTATGCAAGAGTTAATCAGGATCTTTACTCTTTCATTCCTTTCATTAGTAAACTCTGGAAACTCTCTTCCTGTTTCTATTTTTCCACCTCCTATGACTTAAATCTTTCAGAGAAAAGTGACAAGCCACCTCTCGAACTTAAATTGGCCCACCCCCCTTTTTTTAATTATCCTACTGTCTGCTTTATAGGGACGGCAACTTTAATAGGGCTTTGTGTTAACCTCTTTTGTTGGGCCCTTGGCCAGTCCTTTGTTATGTAAAAATTAAAAAATAAAAAGTTGTAGATCAAAGTGATTTTGTGGAGAATCCCTCGGCAACCCAAGATCACTGATCTGGTTTTCACGATGATGCAGTAATCTTTGCTTAGTCCGCTGGAGGTCCTGGTGATGGCTCTCGAAGGCGCTTGCACGAGAGCAAAAAAGCCTTTGGGACTTGGAGGTCTCTGGCTAAAGTAATCGTTCAGACCCAATTTTTTTTGCCAAATTATGTTGAATGTACATTCAAAACCCACCTTAAATCCACCAAAAATAATTGATTCCAGGCCTTATTCCGTAAAAAACACGACTTTTGTAAAAGCTAGTGCGGAAAAAAAAATCTTCCCTCCAACAGGCTACGATGTGATTGATGACGTCAGAACAGGGACGAACGCAGACACTGTCTGACACCTGTCGGCAAATGTTTATGATGAGTGATTGTACTTGGTGTCAGACAGGAATCTGTCGCTTGTGACAGGTCTTAGAGTACGATGCTCAATCTGACACCGAAAGAAAGACGGCTGGCGCGTTTTATAATATGAGGGGAAAACGAACTCAGATTGTCATGGGATCCTATATGTTTGAGCCCGAGGGCGAGGTGGTATGAACAGGGTTAGCAGAGCCTGGGTTCAGCGTGAGGACCTGGCACTTCTACCAAAACATGGATTGGTAAAAATAAGGTTTAAACCATGGTGTGTGGGAATCACAATGAAGGTACTTTCGAGAAAATCCTATGGTTAGTGTTGGAGCTACAGTCAAAACGGTTCAGTACGCGGAAACCACATACTAGCATTAACTACAAGCATAGATTGGAAAATATGGGGCGGGAAGGCAGAAAGTGTGACAGACCACACCACCCACAGGGCTCCACCAAGGGCACGCCCCACTCCACCAACTGGTGTACTTGGTTTACTTGATCTTGTTAAGAGGCAAACGCCTCCACAGTCGTGGTGGTCCACCGCTGTGATGCCATCCTGCAGTCCCTGTCTAAGGAGGGCCACCTGGGGTCTGGTATGGTGTTGGACTGAGTCACTGTCTTCCGGCTGTCACTTGGGTTCTCGGGTGGTGCATTCGGGGCGCCCGCCCTTGTCCAGCACACCGTGTACACCAGGCTCCCCTCACACTTCTTCTTCCCAAACCACACACTGGCGTAGGCGACTAGTCGCCGCTCACACTCTCACCCAGTCTTTCACCGCGTTTAACCCTCACTACACACCGTTTCTCAACAAAAAACTGCTCGCCCCAACACACTATAGGCGTGTATCACCCTACACACGCCACTTCCTTTTCCGTGTGCAAACTTTTCTCGAAAAAGCACAGCTGTCACTTGCTGCAACCCAAAAGGATGCAGCATGTGGCATATAGCAAACAAATCTATCAGAAACACCCAAAAGCTTCAAGTACTATATTTACTCTGTGTTTACGTGCCTCTCTTGATCAGCGCGGGAACGAGGAGCCTTCCCGATGCTTACGTTCACGAGCCGAGGCCTGAGCGTCTGCCAAACCTTGAGAGCGTTTTGAAAATCGGGGAATTGAGGAATTTTGATTGCGATTATTTAAAAACGGTGACTGGATAGCAAAAAGTGACGAACGTTATTGTGATATACTCCGTTAATGGCTATGATTCGATTGCCCATTAAATCAGGAATGTGAAATGGTTGGACGATACTTAAGACAAGGTCCAGGTTTTGGAGGCTTAATAGATGAAAACCTACAGTATGTTCATGCGTGCGAAAAAACTGGAAAACCCCCGGGGTAAAGAATTTGGGGAAAGGAAAAAAAAAAATAGGGGAAAAACTGTTCCCAAAAAAGGGGTTTGAATGAAGGGAATGGTCTCAGAGACGGGTATTATGCAGTCATTGGGGATTTTAAAAGGGGTAGGGGTAGGTTCATGGTGGGGATGAAGGTGGATGGGGGTATTTGGGTGACAGGAACTCCCAAAGTGTGGCCCTCGCGGGCCTCTTGTAGCTTCCTTAAATTTTTTATGTTCTTATGATTTTTTTTTATGTTCTGCCGCACGGCGGGGGTTTCCCATTTCACGCGCACCCAGGGCCCCCCGGGTGGTTCTTTTGTTAAAATGTCTTTGGTTTACTGCTGTGTACGTGGAACACTGAACAGCCATGTAAAGGATATATGTTGGGGGCAAAAAACCCATACAACACCCCCATTTGTGCGTTTTCCCCAATTTTACAAAACGTTTTCACTCACTGCATGACACAGCGCCGCAGCGCGGTCGAGGAAAATTCCTAAAAAAACGTGTCGTACTGCAATCTTTTTATATTTTTCGTCTTTTTTCGATATAATGAAAGGAGCAAAAAACATTTATAACTAAAGTTCTCTTTAAAATGTTATCGACGGGTTTAAAGGGGTGAAAATTTTGGGCCCTTTTTTGGGTTTTTTTAACCCTTTGAAATGGTATCTACGTTTGGCAGTTTGTGCATTGATACACAGGCGCCAAAGCATTGTTCGCGACATCATAAAAAAGCGCTTCCATACGGAATTCAAAATTTTACTCTAGGGGAACCTACTGACTTCCAGAGGATTTTACTTGGCAGCTTTTTTAAAAGGGACGGGGAGTCCACAAGACCGTTAGGAATGTTCATGCCACTTTTCAATTATAGACGAACATTTAAAAAAAGTTCGCCCCCTTTCCTTCCCGCGATTAAATTTTAAAAAGACCCCCGCATTGGTATAATTATCATTATTTGCTAAAGATTGGCAAGAAAAAACCTAACAAGGGGCAAATTAAAATTATTGTATCTCTACACAAGGCCGAGAAGCCATGGGAAAATATCAAAAGGGTTGTGAAAGTTACGAGGAGATGTGTGCATAATGGGTGGAAGTTTAAAAGGGGGGTTGGGGTGTCGCGACGCCGCGACCAGAACATTTTTTTAATGGCCAGGGGGGAGGATGTAAAAGTCTATCGCAAATTTTTTTTTTTCTCTAATTGAGGATGGGCATCCACTTGACGTTTTGAATTTAGGGTCTTCGGGTTTTTTACTCCTCACCCTGGCACTTTAATGTTCTGGTGTCGCGGGTGTCGCGAACCGCCCAAACCCCCCTTTAAAAAAATTCCACCCACTTTTGCCCATCTCCTCGAACATTCAAATCCTTGATATTTCTTCCACTGGGCCCCTCTGCCCTTTTGTAGAGATACAATCTTTAATTTGCTCCTTTGTTTTTCTTTCTTGCCACTCTTATGCAAATAATGTAATTAACCAATGCGCGTCTGTTTTAAATTACTCGCGGGAAGGAAGGGGATATTTTTTAAATGCTTTGTCTATATTGAAAGTGGCTCTGAACATTCCTCAAAGTCTTTATGACTGCCCGTGCCTTAAACAAACTCCAATGTAAAATACTCTCTCGGAATAGTAGCTGCATAGGTACTTTTCTGAATTCCCGTTGGAAGCGCTGTTTGTTCGCGAACAATGCTTTTGGGGCCTGTGTACTGGAAATTATTCATCATGAAATTTTCTTCTCAAATCCATCATCTACTTTCCTTTTTAGGGGTACCTTGATATTGTATGTGTTAAAAAATATGTTGGAATTATTGAAAAAAGGGAAAATAGACCTTTTTTCCCTAAACTTTGCTGGGTTAATCAAAAGTTTTTTTTATGATACTAGCTACACACAAAACTAAATATAACCTTTTTCCATTAAAAATCCTTTCCCATTACGTATCTCATCTTTATTTTTATTATCTCTGGGTGTTCCCGATTAAGCTGGAAAATTTGAAAAAAACAAAAAATGATAATTTCTATAAACTATTTAAAAAATTCTTTTAAAAAATTTGTATAGTTGAACGGCCCCACTAATAGTGATGGTACCGATATTGAGATACTATGTTATATTACTGGATATATAGAATGATGAAATAATATTTCCCATTTACAAATACGTACCAGCTGGCCTCCGGAGGATTGACGTCAAGTTGCCGCTGCTTGTCACTACTGATGTAATAATACATCAAGATAACCATATAACTGTTGTTTCAAAATGTTTACACATAGAAATATTCAATTCTTGAAATTCTGTACATTAATTTTCAACATAGTAAATTTTCCCGTCTGAAAATACACCAGCGGACCTCGGAGGGCTGACGGAGGTAAACTTGCCGCCGGCGGCCGCCGTTCGCCGCTCTACAGCCTACGTAGCCCGCCGGTGATGGTTAGCTGGGTAGGGTATACTCATCAGTGGTAGATGGATTGATTGTTTGGAGGTTTTATCATATCCACGAGTTTGTATCCAGGGGGCTTCGCTGGTGCACGTGGCGAATGGCTGGAGGACGGTACTGTCCCAGGGTACCGTCGGAACACATAATTTCGGGCACGATAATAGTGTATGTGGCAATGTACCACGTCCTTTTCAACAACCGATTGCTCGGTTATCTACTAGGTACACATATGAGGTTAGTCAACGTGACTACACCTTAATAGTTTAGAATCCCGAGCGTGACTGACTGCTCACCATCTGGTGAAAACCTGTAAACACGTGGAGTTATAATAATTTTCACCCACAGCTTTTATTTTTACTCTATCATTCTGATCAATTGTGGTAATAGTTAATAATACTGAAATTTTTAATTTTCATATCACTATAAGTATTAATTTATCTTATTTTATACCCAATTCTACAATAAGCCGTGTTTTTGTCGTCCAAGCACCGTCTTGGATTACGAAGACCAACCCAAGATTTGCTGTTTTTGAGCGCGGTCTTGGTACGAAGACGGGACTAATGAACAAGAATTAGAAAACGGGAGTTTGGGCGCCGCGGGCTTTGTTGTGTGCCGTACAGATGCGGGGAAAAACCATCCCTATCATCATGACCATAGGAATAGCAAGCAAGCGTTGCGAAGACACCTCTCAGGCTGTCTTGTAGAAAATTATCCCGTGGAAACAAGAGAAAAGAAAGGACATTGGACCCAGAATATGACGAGTGGCGAGGTTAAAGAAATCGTCCAGACCCAATTTTTTTTGCCGAATTATGTTGAATGTAAAAATTTGAAATGAAAAGAATGAAAAAATTCAAAAACACCTAATCCACCAAAAAATTGATTTCCAGGCCTTATTTCCGTAAAAACACGACTTTTGTAAAAAGCGCGCGAAAAAAAAAAACTTGCCTCCAACAGGGCTACGACTGTTTTGATGACGTCAGAACAGGGACGCCCGCAGACACTCTGTCTGACACCTGTCGGCAAATGTTATGATGAGCGATTGTACTTCGATGTCAGACAGTGAATCTGTCGCTGTGACAGATTTAGAGTACGATGCTCAATCTGACACCGAAAGAAAAGACGCTGGTCGCGTATGCTATGAGGAAAAAAGAACCCCAGATTGGCATGGGATCCTATATGTTTGAGCCCGAGTACGAGGTGGATGAACAGGTGTTAGCAGGCCTGAGGTTCAGCGGAGGACCTGGCACTTCTCCAAAACATGGATTGGTAAATAAGGTTAAACCATGTGGTGTGGTGGAATCACAATGAAGGTACTTACGAGAAAATCCTATGGTTAGTTTGGAGCTACAGTCAAACGTAATTACTCGGAAACCAAAATACTAGCATTAACTACAGCAAAGAGTGGAAAATATGCGGGCGGGAAGCAGAAAGTGTGACAGCCACACCCTACAGGGTCTCTCACCACAGGCACGCCCACGCCCACTCCACAACTGGTTTACTTGGTTTACTTGGTCTTGTTAAGAGGCAAAGCCCACAGTCGTGGTGGTCCATCGCTACCCCACTACACAACCGTTTCTCAACACAACTGCTCGCTTCCAACACACTATAGGCGTGAATCACCACACCCACTCCGCCACTCCACTCCTACACACGCCACTCCTTTTCCGTGTGCAAACTTTTCTCGAAAGGCACAGCTGTCTTGCTGCAACCCATAAAGGATGAAAGCATGTGGCATATAGCAAAAAAAATCTATCAGAAAACCCCAAATATTCAGTACTATATTTATCTCTGTGTTTACGTGCCTCTTGATCAAGCCCCGGAAGATGAGCCTTCCTGAGCTGCGTCACCGAGCCTGAGCCTGAGCGCCCGCAAACCTTGAGAGCGTTTTTGAAAACTCGGGGAATTTGCAGATTTGATTGCGGATTATTTAAAAACGGCGACTGGATACAAAAAATGACGACGTATTGTTGATATACTCGTTAATGATTGATTTAAATTGCATTAAATCAGATGTTTGAAAATGGTCGGGACGATTACTTTAAGAAAGGCTCACTTGGACATGAAAACAACATAATGTGACAAAGTAGTAATGACAAATGGTTGTAGAAGAAAAAATAGTGGCATATAACGGATAGATGAAGATATAGGTGTTATAACTATGAGAAGCCGCTTTCTGTTATGTGTATTGCTGCACTTTTCCAATACTCGGGGAAAATAAGTTATTATGGACGAGAACTGCGCGGTCGCTACCGCCGTTAACCCCTTACGTTCTCTATATTATTTTTGCTCAGTATATTGTACATTATTAATCCACTTCCGCATAACCCTTTAAAACTTTATACATATTTAGAAATAATACAGTTGGTTAATACGCATACACTACAGACACCGTTTCGCTCCCTTTTCAGAGGCCCCCTGACCCTATTTGGGGTTAGGTTAAGGTTCGGTTAGGTTCATAATCTCGCCGGGGGGGGTGTCGAGGGGGGCGGAACCCCCCCCCGTTTTGAGGCTAGGTTAGGTTTGGTTCGGGTAATAATCCTCCTAGCAGGCAGCAGGGCGAGACAACGGACTACTCGGCAGCTGGCGGGTGGGTGGCTATTGCGGGGCGGGGGGGGCGCACTTTTCATGGTTTTCGTTATAATTCTGTCACTTCTCTGGTTTCTGAGACACTGACTATTATTTCCTGGCAAAGTTTTAGTGCTTTTTCTGATGGACGTAAAATTTTT
>JACEEZ010023544.1:0-10000 GCA_016584305.1 Chionoecetes opilio
TAGAGAAGAAAATAAAAAAGGAAAGAAAAAAGAAGAAACACGGGGACAAATAAAAAGGGTTTAACTGACCCAACACAAGAAGAAACAAACGTGGGGACAATAAAAAATCGACCAAACCCACAACTGAACTGAACTGAACGGGCCCTTGTAGGAGAAAAAACAAAACGAAATGAACGAAAAATGAACGGAACGAAGGAAAGTAAGGAGAGAGAGAGAGGAGAAAAGAGAGAGGAGGAGGAGGAGGAGAGAGAGGAGGGGAGAGAGGAGAGAGAGAGAGAGGAGAGAGAGGGGGAAAAAGAGAGAAAGAGAGGAGAAAGAGGAGAGGAGAGGAGAGAGAAAAAAGAGAGAGATGAGGAGAGAGAGAAGAGGAGAGAAGGAGAGAGAGAGTGGAGAGAGAGAGAGGGGAGAGAGAGAGGAGAGAGATGAGAGAGGGGAACGGAGAGAGAGAGGAGAGAGAGAGAGAGAGAGAAGTGTTCAAGAGTGCTGGAAGTTTGGTTTAAAGCAGGCCATAGTATTAAGTACCTACCTACCTGTAAACCCTATGATGCTAAGTTCAACCGTGTCTATATATATATTAGTAGTAGTAAAAAAATAAAATGTAAAATTAGAATAGTAACACATGTACATGTAAAATTCGTTTAGTAGTGAAATAGTGAATTAGAGAAATAGAGTATTTAGAATAGTAACCCATGTATGTATGTTAAGCTAGGAATATTCTACACATTCCTAAAGTCAAAGATAGTTCTCAGTAGTCCAGCTGAAGCTCCTGACTGTAAAACCTATAGGAATAAAAAAATTTAAAAAAAAAAAAAAAAAAAAAAAAAAAAAATGAGAGAGAGAGAGAAAGGGAAAGGGAAGAGAGGAGAGAGAGGAGAGAGAGGGGAGGAGAGGAAGAAAAGGACGAGAGGGGGAGGGGAGATGAGGAGGAAAACAAAGGGGGAGGAGAGAGAGTGAGAGAGAGAGAGAGAGAGAGAGAGAGAAGAGAGAGAGAGAGAGAGAGAGAATACTAACTGCCTTAACTTATTTATTATTTTAACCCATATCCATGCTTAAGCAGACAGGAAGGGACACATGAACCATACATGATACATTTTTTCCATATTTACCATTGTGTCAGAGTTAGCCTGTTGATTATAAATATTGAAGTCAAATTTATCATTTTCTTTCCAAATCATACATATTTTTATTTCTTATTTATCCGTTTCTCGAAGTCCCTTTTTTCAGACCTACAATGTATTACTTTCTGGGTTTATTTTGGTTTTTTCGCAGTGTAATCTAGAGTGAGCGGGAGGGAGGGATTGCCGTGCATGTGGGAATATCACAGGTGTACAGGCTTACCTTTACCTATAGACCGGCAGGTGTGTGTGTGTGTGTGTGGGTGGGTGTGGGTGTGGGTGGGTGTGGGTGTGTGGGTGTGTGTGGTGTGTGTGTGTGTGGGTGTGGGTGTGGGTGTGTGTGTGGGTGTGTGTGTGTCGACATGTTACAAGTGATTATAAAATTGGTAAAATGGATGCTTCTCAGGTGAAGATAGATTGGATGGATGGATGGATGGGTGAATGGATGGATGGATGGATGGGTGAATGGATGGATGGATGGATGGATGGATGCATGGGTGGATGGATGGGTGAATGGATGGATGGATGGATGACTGGCTGGCTAGTGGCTGGCTGGCTGGATGACTGGCTGGATGAATGGATGGATGGATGAAAGAATGGATGGATGGGCCTCAATCCTTACCCCAACCAACACGTAGTCTTACCTGGTACAAGGGATGGGTAGATGGTGTGGGTGGCCGTCTCCCAGGCGGTGGGCGTGATATGGGCGGCTAGGTGGGAGGGGACACGGCAGCGCAGGACAGCAGTGCCGCCCACCACCACCCTCGCCCCCTCCGCCCGCACCGTGAAGTCCTGCCACACTACTGAAGGAGGAGAGAGAATGTCTGTGAGCACCTTCAGAAATACCGGATGTATGCTTTATGTTGCTCCTTGTTTACTAAGCACTGTGTATTGTTAACACTTCACTCCCACCTGTGTTACTTATATTGTTTAGTCGTCACACTTTTTTTCACTTTGTCGGTTCTTTGATATATTAAATGTTGTACCTGACACCCGTCCTGCCCCCTTGCCGGCCCGCTCTAGACTGTCGCTCGTACCGGATTACTTAAGGCACTCAACACTGCTTCGAAACACTAAACCTTTCTCTTATCTCCTTCCCACGCCCTTACCTGTTGAGTTTTGACCAATAATTCTTGACCTGTAACGTTATCTAAGTCTTAAATGTCAGTAAAAGTGAGTTAGTAATAGTGTTGATATAGTCTTGCAGTATTTTGTTTAAAGCTTATATTGATGGGATTCGTAGTGCTTCGAACTCATTAACAGCTTCGCAGAGGAGTGGGTAGAATCTTTTTTTCTTCTTTTTTTTGTACGTAGCTTGGGGGTTTGGGTAAATAAGGACTGAATTCTTTGTTAGCAGTGGAAAATAGGTATTATCAATGGGAGGGAAACCGGGGGGGGGGGGGGGGGGGGGCCCAAAAACGGAGTCAGGGCCACTCTGATGCCACATAGAAAAAGGGTATATTTAGGATCAGATCAGGGGGGTATTTGAACATTATGCAGAATACGGCAGCCATGGGCCCGTGGGGGGGGGGGGCACAGGGTGCTCATGCCGGGGGCACGTGCCCCCCCTGCACCGCCGTAGTTTTCCCCCGCGGAGGGGGCCCGATATACCGAAAGCGGGGGGCCGGCCTGGGGTTTTTAAAACGGCTTGGTGGGTGTGTGTGGTGGGTAGGAAATGGCGTTGAACCTCTAATTTCAAAAGAAATATATATATATATATTATAAATTATATATATATATATATATATATATATATATATACTAGCCGCAAAACCGCCCTCCCGGGGGGACTTTTTTGGGTACTCCTGCGGAGGGCTATTTTGGCCTTTGGCCCACCACCTGTGTTTTGGGGGGCCCTTTGGCCCACCAAAAATGGGGCTTCCAGATAGCCCCTTCTAAATTTCCTGAAATCAGGATGTAGAAAATTTATGTATTCCCCCACCCTTCATCCCCATTTTTCCCCCACCCCCCCCCCATTCACCACCCATTACCCATCCCCCCCACCCATTCACTCACCCATTACCCATCACCCCCCCCCTATTCCCTCACCCATCACCCCCCTCCCAACCCCTCCCCCCCCACCCTTCATCACCCATCACCCCCCACCCATTACCCACACCCACCCTTACTCCCCCTTACCCCTCACCCCAAATCAAGGTTTCCCCAAATTTTCGAAAACCCCCTTTTTTTTTTACAATTTTCGCTAAAAGGCGCTAAAAAAAAAAAAAAAAAAGTGATCGGATATCTCATAATTGGGTTTAAAACCTTCCCCCGGCAACCCCATTCCAAAAATGTGCCCTATAGGGGATTGCGCCACGGGGGGGCGGAACCTATACCAGACAACACACACACCAAACACACAACAGACGACAGATTTTGTATATTTACCTTCCCATCCCCCCCACCTTCCTCACCCCAAAAACCCCCCACCCCCCAACCCATCACCCCCCCCCATTCACTCACCCATTCCCATCACCCCCCCACCTATTCCCCCCCCATCACCCCCTCATCCCCCCAACCCCTCACCCCCCCCCCATTCACTCACCCATCACCCCCACCCATTACCCAACCCCACCCATTTCCCCACCCATTACCCTCACCCTACATCAAAGGGTTTCCTCAAATTTTCGCAACCCACTTTTTTTTACAATTTTTCGTAATAGGCTGCTAAAAAAAAAAAAAAAAAAAAAAAAAATCGGGATCTTCATAGTTGGGCTTAAAACCCTTTCCCCCGGTAAAACCCCGGGTTTCCAAAAAAGGCCATATGAGGGGATGCGCCACGGGGGGGGGGAACCTTACCACACACCCACACACACACACACACACACCCCAACCACACACACACACACACACACACCAGAAGACAGACAACACACTTTCCTTATATTATTTTGATTACCATCACCCCCCCCCATTCCCTACCCCTCACCCATCACCCCCAACCCATCACCCCCCCCCCCTTCATCCCCCATCACCCCACACCATTACCCATCACCCCCCCCATTTACCACCCCTTACCCCCCACCCACTCAAGGTTCCTCAATTCTCGCAAAACCCCCTTTTGTTTTTCACAATCTCGCTAATAGGGTGCTAAAAAAAAAAAAAAAAAAGTGCGGATCACTCAAAGTGGGGCTTATGACCTTCCCTGGTCAACCCATCCAAAAAGTGCCATAAGGGGGTTTGCGCCACGGGGGGCGGAACCCATACCCCACACAAACACACACACACACACCACACAAAAAACAGAGACAGACAGACAGCCCCACTTCGCTTTATTTTTATATTATATATATATATATATATATATATATATATATATATATATATATATATATATATATATATAATTATATATTATTATAATATATATAATTTTAAATGAAGATAAATATAAGTATAAAAATAATAAAATAAATATAAATATAAAAAATAATAAAGTAAAAATTAAGTATAAAAAAATAATAAAATAAAAAATAAAATAAATATAATAAATAAAATAAGTATAAATATAATAAAATAAAAAATAAGTATAAATATAAAAAAGTAAATATTAATAAAATAAATAAAGTAAATTAAATAAAATATAAAAAAGTAAAAAAAGTATAAATATAAAAAAAGTAAATATAGTATAAAAATTTAAAAAAGTAAATAAAGTATAAAAATTAAAAAATAAAAAAAGTAAATATAATAAAAAAATTTTAAAAAATAAAATAAATTAAAGTATAAAAAATTAAAAAAGTAAAAAAGTATAAAAAATAATAAAATTAAATATAAGTATAAATATAAAAATAAAATAAAAAATAATTAAAAAAAAAGTAAAAAGTATAAATATAATAAAGTAAATATAAGTATAAATATAATAAAGTAAATATAAGTATAAATATAATAAAGTAAATATAAGTATAAATATAATAAAGTAAATATAAGTATAAATATAATAAAGAATATAAAACGAAAACAGAAAACAGAAACATCATATTTTTTACGTGGGGGAAAAAGTCAGGAACTGTAATCTCTTCAAGGAAATGGGAGGGGGAGTAAAATATTGTTGCTTTGTTGTTTTATTGTTGAAGTTGTGAAAATAGAGAAAAGAAAACAAGTCCTTCACAAAGAAATATGAGAAAAGGATCTGATTTTGCTGACACACGATACAGGAAGGAAAAAAAAAGGGAAAGAGAAGCAAATAGGAAGGAAAAGAGAAAGAAGCAAAAAAAATGGAACCAAAAATAATAAAAAAAAAAAGGGAAATGAAAAAGAAAAGGAAAAAAAAGTGGCGGATAAAGTGGCGGATAAAGTGGTGGCAGGCAAAGCGAGGAGAGGAAAAGCTTGTCTGCCTAAGCTAGTAAGCCGACACAAGATAAAGATATATGTCTATTCAAACCTGTCTGTATGTAGAGATAGGCTACTCTTTGGATACTTTCTTACTGTGTCTTTTATGTAGTTCTGAAGTTTTGGATGCGTTGTAATGTATTTTTATAGTTCTGTAGGTTTTGGATGCTTTGTAATGTATTTTTATGTATTTCTGTATGTTTTGGATGCTTTGTAATGTATTTTTATGTATTTCTGTAGGTTTTGGATGCTTTGTAATGTATTTTTATGTATTTCTGAAGTTTTGGATGCTTTTGTAATGTATTTTTATGTATTTCTGTAGGTTTTGGATGCTTTGTAATGTATTTTTATGTATTTCTGAAGTTTTGGATGCTTTTGTAATGTATTTTTATGTAGTTCTGAAGTTTTGGATGCTTTGTAATGTATTTTTATGTATTTCTGTAGGTTTTGGATGCTTTGTAATGTATTTTTATGTATTTCTGTATGTTTTGGATGCTTTGTAATGTATTTTTATGTATTTCTGTAGGTTTTGGATGCTTTGTAATGTATTTTTATGTATTTCTGAAGTTTTGGATGCTTTTGTAATGTATTTTTATGTATTTCTGTAGGTTTTGGATGCTTTGTAATGTATTTTTATGTATTTCTGTAGGTTTTGGATGCTTTGTAATGTATTTTTATGTAGTTCTGTATGTTTTGGATGCTTTTAATTTTTTTTAAGTATTTCTGTAGGTTTTGGATGCTTTGTAAAGTATTTTTTTTTTTTTCTGTATGTTTTTGGGTCTTGTAAAGTTTTTTTTATTTCTGTAGGTTTTGGGTGCGTTTGTAATTATTTTTTAGTTCGTAGGTTTTGATGCTTTGTAATGTTTTTTATGTTTTCTGTAGGTTTTTTTGGTGCTTTTTAAAGTATTTTTATTATTTCTGAAATTTTTGGATGCTTTGTAATGTATTTTATGTATTTCTGAAATTTGCATGCTTGTAATTTATTTTTTGTATTTCTGAAGTTTTGGATCTTTGTAATGTATTTTTTTTGTATTTTGTATGTTTTTGGGTGCTTCTTTTTGTATTTTATGTTTTTTTTTATCTCTTTCCCCCCACTGCCCCCCCAACCCCCCCACCCTCAGACCTCTGCTTAAATTCATGTGTAAAAGTCAAACTTTTTTCCCTTTTATTTTCAAGGAGGAGAAAAGGCAAACATCAATAACCCAGCCCCCTTTTCTTTTCTTATTTTTTCACTTGGTTTTCCCTTTTTCTATTCTTTTGTACTATTAAAACTTTCTGTGAGCTTCCCCCCTCCTCCTCCCCTCTTCCCCCTTCCCTTCCTCCCCCTCCTCCCCTCCTCCTCCTCCCCCTCCTCCTCCTCCTCCTCCTCCTCCTTCTTCCTCTTCCTCTTCCTCCCCTCCCCCTCCTCCTCCTCCTCCTCCTCCTCCTCTTCCTCTTCCTCCTTCCCTCCTCCTTCCCTCCTCCCTTCCTCCTCCTCCTCCTCCTCCCCTCCTCCTCCTCCTCCTCCCCCTCCCCCTCCTCCTCCCCTCCTCCCTTCTTTTTCTTCCTTTCCCCTCCTATTCTATTCCTTTTATTTTCATTCGTTTTATAAAGTTGTTTATTATTATTATTATTATTATTATTATTATCATTATATATCTAAGACTTTCTGTGAGCTATTTAATGTTTTTTACTGTATTTCCAACTATGCCATTTTGTCCTTCATTCAATCTTTGATCTATTTCACTTATCTGCAGGATTTTATTGATGCATTTATTTGTATCTTTCTTTTGTAATTCCCTGTAGAAAAAAAACCTTCATATTTCTCTAGGTTATATTTTACTTTTATTATTTCTACAACTTTTACCAAGGAAATCATACCTTCATCCTCTCTCTCTCTCCTTTTTCCCTCTTTCTTTTCTCTCTCTCTCTCTCTCTTTTCTTCCTCCTCTCCTCCTCCTCTCCTCTTCTCTCTCCCTCTCTTCTCTCTCTCTCTCTCTCTTCTCTCTCTCTCTCTCTCTCTCTCTCTCTTTTCTCTCTCTCTCTCTCTCTCTCTCCTCTCTCTCTCCTATATATTCTCAGATCCAACACGTCTCACAATTTTTCCTCTCTCACACTCACAGTCAGCCTCTCATTCTCTCTTTTCTCTCTTTTTCTCTCTTCTTTTCTCTTTCCTTTTCTCTTCTTTTCTCTATCTCGTCTCATCTTCAGTGCCCCGCGGTGACTGGTTTCTTATTTCTCTCTCTTTTCCATTTTTTTCCTTTCTGTTTCATGCGACCTTTACACACACTCTCTCTCTCTCTCTCTCTCTCTCTCTCTCTCTCTCTCTCTCTCTCCTCCTCTCGTCTCTCTCTCTCTCTCTCTCTCTCTCTCTCTCTCTCTCTCTCTCTCTCTCTCTCTCTCGTTAGCCTCTTCAAACTCTGCCCAAGTGTCTCAAGACGTGACAATACTTTCCTTCGGGTTTATATCTTCCCAAACTTGTGTCATTGTTGTGTCCTCTTTTCTCTCTCTCTCTCTCTCTCTCGTCCTCTCTCTCCTCTCTCTCCTCTCCTCTCTCTCCTCTCTCTCTCTCTCTCTCTCTCTCTCTCTCTTTCGGGTTGTAATAAAACAGACGCTCCACAAGACACGACCCAAATGCCTTTTTTTTACTCTCTCTCTCTCTCTCTCTCTCTCTCTCTCTCTCTCTCTCTCTCTCTCTTCTCTCTCTCGTCTCTCTCTCTCTCTCTCCTCTCTCTCCGTCTCTCAGTCTCTCTCTCTCTCTCCCCTCTCTCTCTCTCTCTCTCTACCTCTCATCTCTTCTCTTTTCTCTCTCTCTCGCTTCTCATCGCTCTACCAGTCTCTATATGTCACACAAATAACAAACTCACTCATTCACTCATCTACACTCACATCATCTCCTCTAGACCCCTGAAAATAGACCTATACTTATTCATACCCCCTGTTACCCCATGAGGAGCCTTCAACTTTACTATTCTTTGACCTCTAACACGTAGAAACTATAGTGGTAGAAAGTAGTCACACAGGCAGCCTCGTTTGACCCAGTAGGGCTGTTGCTGTCTGTTCTTCCTTTGTATTCCTTTGTATGTTTGAGTACCTTCTTCTTCTGCTTCTTCTTCTTTTTCTTCTTCTTCTTCTTCTTCTTGTGACCTTCGACGCTTAGTATCGCTTCATAGGTCCTCTTCCACTTCGTCTCCTTAGTTAACAATCGAGTCAACTCTTTCCTTGGCTATTTCACTTGAGATATTAATTCCTTGCCTTCTTTGCATTCTTTTCTCCCTATCCTATCTCCTATCTTTTCTACCTATCTCAGCGTCCCTGTACATTCGGTCAGCGGTTCGAGTCCGCCTAGTTCGTGCTGACGTGGCGGCGCTTTGTATAGTCAATAACCTTGTAGTTGGTACTTGCAAAGTGTCTAGATAGGATGAAAATCTTATCATATCTTCTACCTATCTTCATCTATCTTCTCCCATCCTTCTCACCTCCCACTGTCCCGCTCTCCCATGCACCCAGCGCCTCCCAGGGTTAAGGGACATATAGTGATTGGCTGTACGCTTCCCTATCGGAATTAAATGTTGAAATATGTATTGTTCATTGGAAACTGTTATCGGCTTCTGTGCTTCTCTCTCTCTCTCTCTCTCTCTCTCTCTCTCTCTCTCTCTCTCTCTCTCTCTCTCTCTCTCTCTCTCTCTCTCTCTCTCTCTCTCTCTCTCTCTCTCTCTCTCTCTCTCTCTATTCTCTTAGTATTCTCTCTGACTCTTATACTTATTCTGGTGGTAACCTGGGCCTGCCGTAGGGGCTGCCGGAGTGTTTGTAGGTGAGGCACCCGCTGCTGATGCACCTTGTACATCACGGTGAGGCCCGCTACGTCTCGGCGGTGCTGAAGGCTGTGGCTTCGTGGTTCCTGCCCGGCACCGCTGTCCCTGATGAGCCTCACCGCGCGACCCTGTACCTTGTCAAGGAGAGCGAGGTGCTTGTTGGCCGCGCCGCCCCACCCAAGGCACGCGTACTCCATGGAAGAGCGAACCTGCGCCTTAAAGAAGATTTCCAACCCCTTGCTGTCAAGGAGCCATGGCATCCTCCTCAGGGATGCCAGCTTCCCCGAGGCCTCTCTGACGAGCCGCTCGATGTGGGCTCTGAAGGTCATTCTACAGTTGTAGGTGACCCCCAGCAACTCCACCTCGTCCTGGGGCACCAGCGTCTTCCCATCGCAGATAAGGCGCAGGGCTACACTCGACCTGGATATCGACGGCAGTGGCCCTCCCTTGGTTCAGGGTTGTTTGTTTGGTTCATTCCGTGGATAACAGCAGATGCAGGTCTGCAGCTGACCTGCCCGGCCTGAATCCAAGCTGCATATATAGTGTTGAGCAGGTGGTGCCTCTCAAGGTGTTTAGTGACTCTCGAAGCCACAATAGTCTCCAGAACCTTACTGAGTACCGGCAGCAGGGACACGGGGCGGTAGTTTTTGGCCTCAGTCTTTGCATTTTTCTTATGCACCGGGACCACACTACCAACCTTCCATGCTTTTGGCCACCTGCTGATTCGTAGGCAGTGGTGGAAGTGTGGCAAGTGGACGCACC
>JACEEZ010023545.1:0-37547 GCA_016584305.1 Chionoecetes opilio
AAAAAAAATATTGGGTTTACGCAAGGCAATTTTTCGCTCCAAAGCCGTGGAGATTTACGCTCTCCCTGCCACCAACCATTTTCATCATGCTCTTCATTGTGGCCGGGGGTAACACAGCCAAACTCACATAAGAACATAAGAAAGTAAGGAAGCTACAAGAGGCCGTGAGACCTACACGAGGTAGTTCCTGTTACTTAACACAACCCACATCCACCTTGCATCCCATCATGAAATTAATCTAGCCTCCTTTTAACCCCTTCACTGCGGATATCAAATTCATAGGCCTACCCCCTGTGCGGCAGGTTTAATTAAAAATAAAATAATTACTGATCATATTTTAAAGTGCCGAAATGAATAGGATGCTCATTCCATACCAGAAAATCTATGTTTCGTCTTGGTGGAGGCTACCAGCTAAATGAAGAGTTACGTCAAAGTGCAGCAACAGGGCCGTGACCGTGCTGCCAGGCGCACAATGAAACTACTTACTTACTCAACATAATACAGCTTATTCTGGTACATAAATGCTTCATTCATGCATTCATTCATTCATTCATACTTCTGTTTTATATCCATCAAGAATATATGAATATCTTGACTATTTAGCCTCGCCATTGAAGTAGAGGGCGCGGCAGCGTCAAACACGTTGTACTGTACCGCTTGACCTTATTAGTCATACTAACTCACTCATGCAGAAAAAGAGGTTAATTATATAGCAAACACTTGACACTGTTGCCATACAAGCCTATCACAACGAATATTTACCCATAATATCATTGAGCGCGCAGTTTAAATACAGAAACCATATATGTACCAGCCGCAGTGATCCTTAAATACCTGAGAGACCGTATTTGTACCAGCCGCAGTGAAGGGGTTAAGGCTCTCTAATGACTCCGCACTAACTACCTGATACTGAGTCCATTCCACTCATTACCACCCTATTTGTGAACCAGTTTTTCCTTATACCTTTTTTAAATCTACGCTTTTCCAGTTTTTTTTTTTTTTTTTTTTTTTTTTTTTTTTTTTTTTTTGTGCCTATAGCGCCTGTAGGCAGTGGTGATCCAGGGCTCGGATGGTAGTTTCTGGAGGTTCACTCGAGGGGTGTGATGCGGTCCTCACGTGAGGATTTTATAGTGACGCCTGTGATTAGAGGCTCATGCCGCCCCCCTGCGTCCTCCGATGCACTCGCAATCGAAGGTAGAGTTGATGGGCAGGGCATTGGGTGTTCTTAGGCCATTCGACGGTGCAGAAAGGTTTTGGTTTTCTTTGGGGATCAAACTCGGGTCACCGAGAAACGCCAGTCGGAGACGCTAACCACTCCGCTACCGCCTCCCCTTGAATCCGTAGTAAGCTTGAATCCGTTACTTCTCATGTAATGCTCTCTACATGAGGTAAGAGCACATGAACACTGTTATAACTAAGGCATGGTGACATGCAGGAGTGCCAAGTTTTGTTTCATGCTGTAGGCGCCTTATTAAGTTTTCGAATCGCTGCAATTTTCATTAATTTATCAATAAGATTATAATTATAACTGATAATGATATAATAATATTACTACTACTAATAATAATAATAGTAATAATATAATAATAATAATGATAATAGCAAATGATAACGATAATGATGATAATAATAATACTGATATTAATAACAATAATAATAGTAATAATAAATAATAATAAGTAATATTGCATAAAAGTCTATATAGTAAGTGGAATCTGGCAAGGCGTCCCCGCAGAGTTTTCAACCACACTTGCTTCTCTAGCGACTTCTTCGCTCATCCTCTCGCGCGCGCTTCATGTTAAGGCGAAGGCCGAGCTTCAAGATAAATACTTGATAGTTCATTTTTGACAGAAAAAACTTTTCATCTCTTGGCTCACGCCCGGGCCCCTAGGCAAGAACCGCTGGTATAAGGGGCGCTAAAGGGATGGGGACAACGAAGATCATCCTTGAATATGGGCGATCAAACCACAACGATAAAGCCCTGCTGGGTCGTCCATGGTAGCTACCCTCTGTATTGAATAAATTAGGTTACAAAGAGTAATTTGCTTTCCTTCTTTTCGTTTTGAAGATTAGGCTGACGTCATGATTCTATGTAAGGTGAAACACGTGAGAATTTTTAAAGGCTTTTTTTTTTTCTTACAGGAATCAATTGTCTCTCTACAAATGGTCAACAACAACAATGATAACAGCGATGGTGGGGGGGATAAAGGTATCTTTTTGATAAAAAGATCTTTTTTAAAGGTACCTTTGTCTTTATTGTAACCTAATATTTGCCTAAAACTGAGACGGGGACCATGCTGGCGGGTGCGTCACCTGAAGGAAAATATGTAAATGCCGAAATCTTGGGTGTGTGGCTACATCACCGGTGACTCATGATGATACTGAAGGTGGCGTGAGGCCCATGCCATGTTAACATTCACGGGGGATCAAGACACACTGATATTGTACAAGTCATGCATCATTATATAGCCCATGTATACTACAGATGCTTACTCATGGCACGTATATATTTGTAGGCAGAATGTGAAAGCGCTGCCTCATAGTTCTTGCGTTGGTGAGTATAGGTATAGTAATATGTAAGCTTCGCCCAGTCAGAGTGTTGTATTAAGTAATAGCTAAAGTTCGAGGGATCAGATATTTGTATTATGCACGAATAATGACGGAATACTTGGCAAGTTGGCACCACAGATACTGCCTCATCAATTAAATCGCTTCTGTAGATATACGTATACACTGCACGCATCTTTCCTCCTCCTCCCGCGTACTGTATATATATATATAGTATAATTATTCCCTCATTATCATGTATCCTAGCCAGCTATAGGTGACGCAGCTATTGCATTCCCATGTATAGCACACACACACACATACAAAGATAAGGACAGTTTTCCAAAGAGCAATAGATTGGATTTGGAGGAATTCAATAACAGATCGAGTAGCAAACAACCACCCTTCCCGCACCTTATATCCACGTCAAGGCCACAACCCTGACAGTGTAACATCAGCAGCCATGTACTCTATTATGAACCAACAATACTCACACAACGGTCTTTCCAGTAGCCCAGCACCGGGACATGGCACTGGAAGAATATGCTAACTTTGTTCAACTTATGCACTAATCACGTGTGTGTGTGTGTGTGCGTGTTGCTGCTCAGACTGCATGCTACGTCGGAGTACGTCCTCTACCGAGTCAATGATATTCCTCAGTTGCTAACCACAAAAACTTGCTGATGTCATGCTTATCTAATCCACGGCGGTGGCCCTGAATGCTGTATAGCGACGGTGTCATGATGAGGCGTTGTGACTTGTGACCTTTATATGGGTAATCATTACAATATGTAGCATTGCCCAAAGAAATTATAAAACGGTATATACGGCCTTGGCATTGCCTAGACGTGTGGCTTGCATATCGAATACTCCTACAGCGAGAGGGTCGTTGCTAGGTACTTATTTATTAGATAATTTCTAAGAGACTTTCTCTGTCTGTCTCACACTCAAGCATAGAGAAGTGTGTGCAGATAGCATACATAACTGTATAGAAAATATGGTAGAATAGTACAGAATCCTGCATAAATATGAGATCTAGAAGACAATGAGGCAAGAATACACACACACACACAATGTTACCGACAGATTAGATTAGATAAAATTATAGAGTGAAGGCGACGCTTTATATATATTAAGTGACTGATTGAAGGCAAACTAGAATGATGGTTGAAGGCACTACAGACCACAGAGAGAGAGAAGGAAAGAGGAGGGAAATAATAAAACAGGGGATATCTGGCAACTAGCAAAGCCCGCCAAAACGTAGCGTAAATATTTTTTACCTCTCGCCAGTCAGTTAGTCAACCTACCTGGCTGAAAGAGTGTTATAATATGCCTAAACAGGTTTCACTCAGCCAGACATATCTAAAGATATAATAAGGGAACTGCATTGATACCAGATCCTGTGATAGACATTGATAGGTTTTCCTTACAGAGCAAACAAATCAAGACTACTAATTTTGTCTTCAAATTCATTAACTGGGATAGCTCTGACTCCATAACATTTTGGGTCAGAACAATACATAAGCAGGTATTTCCAGGGGACTATCAGCTCTTAGCCTCGGTCAGCCCCCATAGGAACAAATTGACCAAATCATGAGGTCTGTACCTAGATCATGAGGGTATAATTAGGTGTCGAGGACGAATCTTGAAAGTTGATCTTCCAAATACCACCTGCCATCCCATACTAATCCCCAAACGCCACCATCTTACTAATATTTTGGTGGAAGAATATTATTGGAGCTCATTACATGGCGGAATGGCTACAACATTAGCCGATATCAGGAAGCAATTTTGGATACAACATGGTAGACATGTTGGGTCGTTGAGCTGAGTACTTTGGGCAGTTGCTCACGGTGGACCCTCCGATTGAGCAGCTTCACACCACTAGATACGGGCAGTGGATGCCGATCCTCCCATTGACGAAACCGCACCCTCTCTTGACGAAGTCAGAGAGGCTGTAGCAAAGTTGAGGGGTGGAAAGGCAGCTGATGTCTGTAATATCAGTGCGGAGCTCCTCAAAGCTAGGGGTGAGGCCATGATTCGCGGGTTACATGCTGTTCTGACGGCCGTGTGGCAATCAGGTACCATTCCTCCTGACTGGAAAAGGGGGCTGGTCGTCCCTATCCGGAAAGAGAAAGGGGACCGTCAGGACTGCAACAATTACCGCGGTATTACACTGTTCAGCGTGCCAGGCAAGGTGCTTGCCATCTATTGATGACACGGATCCGCAGTCATCTGCTGAAGCATCAGAGACCTCAGCAGTCTGGATTCACGCCTGGTAAGTCAACAACGAACCGTATCCTAGCGCTTCGTGTCCTGGTGGAAACGCCGACGTGAGTTTCGACAGGGATGCTTGCAGCCTATGTTGATCTCAAGAAGGCGTTTGACTCAGTACATCGTGAGTCACTCTGGGACCTTGTGCGAATTCGCGGGATTCCTGCAAGGACTATTGGTTTGATGACTGGTCTGTACTCCGGGACTCAGAGTGCTGTAAGGTGTGGGGGAGGTGTATCCAGCTTCTCTCCTGTGAATACAGGAGTGAAGCGAGGGTGCGTCCTTGCCCCACCACTTTTCAACACTTGTATGGACACACTTGATTGGGCAAAGTTGTAGATCAAAGTTATTGTGGAGCATCCCCCGGCAACACCAAGATCACTGGTCTTGTTTTTGCCGATGATGCAGTAATCTTTGCTGAGTCGCTGGAGGTCCCAGGAGACTTGGGGTTTCTGGCTAAAGACCAAGGTCCAGGTGTTTGGAGGCTTCCTAGATGAAACAGTACAGTCTGTTCATGCGTGCGGCGTGGACATTGAGATATTGGAAAGTTTTACATACCTTGGTAGCGCAGTCCATAATGACGGCGGGTCACGTCAAGAAGTCTTACGGTGGATTGGCATAGCCCACGGTGTTATAGACTCGCTCAGCAGGAGTATTTGGCGTTGTCGGTACCTGTGCAGGAGGAGAAAGATCCGGATCTTCCAAGTCGCTTGTGATCCCTGTCTTACTGTATGATTGTGGGACGTGGACACTAAATAGCGACTTGAGAAGCGAATCGATGCCTTTGGTAATAAGTGTCTTCGAAGAATCCTGGGGTATCGCTGGGATGATTACGTATCAAACCAGCGATTGCCACGTGAGGACTGAATCGAGGCCTATTACCTGCATAGTCCGTCAGCGCCAACTTCGTCTATATGGGCAATGTGACACGCTACCCTGAAACCGATCCTTCCCATCTGGTTGTATCTGTAAGAGACGATCCGGCGTGGAGAGAGGCCAAGGCGTTGGAGGCCCACAAGGCTCGTGGCTGGGGAAAGTTGATGTTTCCTGTCGAAAGTTGCTTGGTATGGAAGGGAACCTGTATTGGGAATCCAGGAACTTGTTCCAGCCACTGTTTTCACGTCGGATGGTAGCAATCCACTGTGCCCTGGTTTCAGTTTTTTGGGGGAAGGCAAAAACATGTTTCTTGCATGGAGTGTTTCAGCCTCTCAATCATCTCATCTCTCTCCATACTACATGGTTGACCTCTATCCCGATCTACAGTAGAAGGCTGCACACTTTACCATGACAAAATCATAAGGAACATACAAGCAACAATAGATTGAATCTGAATACACAATTAACATTATTTTCTAAGCAACTTACTGGTATTTTTCTCTTAGGCTAAAATAACACGAGCCACCGCGTAGGTGTATTTTCACACGGTAATTTAGTATATCACACCAACTCGTACAGCGATGCCAGTTAGACATCGTACTCCTCGAAAATTGTCTAATACAGTCATGCATGCATAGCATTATAGTTCCTAAGTCATACCAAAGCAGCACAGTTGGACATAATGTTATAACGTTCAGTGAAGCACGGGCATTATTTGAAACACAATCCAATAATGCTACCAAATACCAAACAAAGCACACGGCAATTCGTCGGTTAGCCGTGGGGCCAGTACTGCAGTTTTCCCGGCGCGCTTCATTGCAGAGTGTCCAATCCAGGTCTACTGTTATCTGATGCTATGATATAGCATACCTTGATTTTAGTATAGCGTTTGATAGATTACTCCACTAGAGCCTAAAGCAAAGTATAGGTTCATGAAATCAAACGTTAGGCTCTGGATTGGATGCGTGGTTTAGTTGTAAGGAGCAGAGAGCAAGTTAATAAGAGAAAATTTGAATGGGATTAAGTCACCAGGGGTTCCCTAAGTTTCAGTTTTAGTTCCATTATATTATGTATTCATCATTTACATACATTAATGATCCAGATTCCGGGATGAGAAGCAATATTGGCAGATTTGCAGATGACACCAAGAAAGACTTATTACATCGAGACTTGACTCCGAGATTTGTAAAAGACAATTCCTGTAACAACATTTTACCTAAATCATACTAGTCTAGCATATCAGATTACAACAGTATTTTAACAAGTTCAGATCTGCGATTCAGGAGTGTCTTACTGCTGGAAATCGAACCAACCGGAATTTAGGCTTTATGACTATGACTGTTGGTAATTATAAGGTGTGGATGTGTGATTACATTCAGAATAGTCATACACATTAACCTTTGCCTCTTAGTAACCATTCACATGTTCATATTTTACGTAGCAACACTGTCCCTGACCACGCGGCAACAGTGTGCGTCCTGCGAGACGCGGTAACCTAAAGTCACCAGTGCTAAAGCTGGGCAAGATTCGAAATTTCAATCTCGCGAATCCGATTACTTGGTTTGCGATTCGTAGGATTCGAATCGACTCGATTACTCGTGTGTGTATATATAATAATATATATATATATTATATTATATATAATATATATATATATATATTTATATATATATATATATATAAAAATAAAAAATAAAATTAAATAAATAAATAAATAAATAAATAAAAAATATTAATATATACCCTATGTATAAATGAGTAAAGCAAAAAAATGAATGGAAAAAAAACAACAACGCAGGACTAATGTGGACAGCGTGGCGATTACTGGATTCGTCAGGGGGCCCCAGACGATTACTGGATTCGCCCAAGCGCTCAGACGAGTACTGGATTCGTCAAGCAACCACACGTTTACTCAAGGACAGCGCACCGCGCGGGACTCTGCGAGCAGGACGATTACTGGATTCGCCAGGCGGCCAGACGAGTACTGGATTCGTTAAGCGGCCAGACGTTTACTGGGACTCGTCAAGCGCCAGACGATTACTGGGACTCGTGAGGCGGTCAGACGAATCTCATGGCATAAGATTACAATTTTCTCGTACATTGTTGACCACAATTATTATTTTCCCCTTTGGCCAGTGCGACTAGTATATATAATCAGTATTATCAGTATTAGTATCAGTATTATAAGGTCACAATATGGTAAACAAATTTATATTTCGAAGAAACCTAGAGATTTGTGGAAGCATAAAAATATTGCCTACGGTCGCCAGCCAGAAGGAATCATCTTTTTAGTTAACATATATTACTTCTCAATTTGGTTCATTTCAAAGTCTTTTGTGTCTTTGCAAGTTTTTTATGAAGAAAATGTTCAAAGTAAGTGATCTTTACGCAGCATATTAATTATAACATACTTTAAATTCTCCTGAGTAATCGTCTGGGCGCGGGACTCGATTACCAGGCTTGGTACTCGAGTACCGCTAGCCCTGGGGATCCGTGGTAATCGAGTATAGTAATCGAATCTCGCCCAGCGCTAGTGACTGATTATTTAGGTCGGACCCAATGTATTAGTTATAAATTAACCTGCATGATGTTGTAACATTTTCATGTAGTTAGAAAATTTTTTTGGGGTTTAAATTTTTTATCTTAGGTGGGCGAATGTCATGGTTTATGATTTATTTACGCATTGAAGTTTCCTGGGGCCTTGCGCATCGGTAGTCAGCTTGTTTCCCCAGATATTAAATTTTTTTCGGGCTAGGGGAAAGGTTTGCCAGAAATCGCTAACATGGGGAAATATTTAGGCTCAATTTGCCTCCCAGCGAATAGCTGGGTACGCTAGCAGTAATCGCTGATCTAAATTGCATGTGGTGATTCAGGAACCGATAATTATGCTAAATGATGAACTGAAGGGCACATTCCAGACCTTGGAAACGTTGACCAGCACAGTGGCCCGAAAAAAAGGATCTCCAGGCAACAGACAGCTACTGTAATCGTAGTAGAAAAAAAAACCCCGTTCCTGGCTGCGGGACAGCAAATGGCGCGCAGAGCGACGAAACAGCTCAAAGCTGAAACAAACAATATACAAATTTCCTAGTCCTCAGAAATATCAATTTGAAAGACCCGGGGCGAGGATGCCATATGTAGAAGCAAGAACATTACCTGATAGGGGTAACTTCTGTCCTTAAGCCCAGGATCTTTAACTAGATCTTAAAGCCGGGCCCTTTAAAAAAATACTAGGAAAAAAATAGTTAAAAAACACATTTGTTTATAAAATATCACAACTGGACCACCAGCTCAATCTTGATAGCAGGAACCTCCCTTCGGGACTGCAACTGCCAAGCGGTTGGGGGGGTTGGGGCGGTACGAATAGCACACCCCCATAGGCGTCAACGTCAGTGAAGGCAATCGTCGTTGTAGCACCCTCGAGTAGCAACCCACAGTCAGCTGCAGCTCCAGTCTCGTACGTCGAGTGAGGAGAGACAGCAGCAGTGGTGTTGGAAGCGGTGGGCCCCCCCGATGCCTGCAGTGGGGCAAAGCGTTGTTGTAGTGGCCCACACTGGAGAGAGCAGCTGCCTGCCTGAACCAAGCCCGTAGAGGCGAGAGGCGTCATTTTGAAGAATAACCGGAAGTGCCGGGTCAAAGTGAGCAAGAATCGGCGGTCGAAGCAGCGCCGTCTTGACACGACTGAAGGCCTCGTCGTGATCAGGGTCCCCGTAAACGTTCTTTTCGGGCTCATTAGGGGGCGAAGTGGCTGGGCGGCAGCGGCGATGGCTGGGTGAACTCTGACAGCTGGTTCACCAGGCCCATGAATGAGCGAAGGTCAGTCAAGTTAGCGGGAGTCCCCGAAGTCCCGGATGGCACTGACTCTGTCTCGTCGCGGCCACGCCCTCAGCTGAAGGTTATACCCGCAGAAGCTCACACTAGGCGCGGCGACCACAAATTGTCCTTGTTAAGGTGGGTCCCGTACTTGCGACATCTAAATGAACATCTGGTGAATACGTTGAGATGCGTGGGGAAGTCGTTGTCGAAGAGGAGAATGTCGTCAAAACCCCCTTAACACAGTTATCTACACCCCGCAGGGCCAGTCACCGCGGAGACAGTAGGCGTCACCGGTAGCCGAGAAACCCATGGGACCTCTGCAGTGTTTAAAGCGGCCCTATGGTGTGATAAAGGTTGTTAGGTGTTGGTCGTCCTCGTGTAGCTCCCCAAATGCCAGTAAACCCCCACAAGGTGTCCCCTGTGGTCAAGTAAAGCGCTGACGGGTTGACACTGCGGACGGCGGCGAATGGTGTTGGGCAGGATGTGTCGGGCGGGATACTTTAGAGTTGAGCTTGTCAAATCAACCGTGATCCTCACCCCCTTTTTCCTTAGCACGACGACTAGCGGGTGACATCACTCTGAAGGATCGTCACCCGGGAGGCTGATAATCCCCTGACGTGTCATGGACTCAAGTTTCCTCCTGAACTTGACGCTGGAAAGCGAAGGGAACCTGCCCCGATGGGTGAATGGCGAAAGGTACGGCTCCCTCCTTCACATGAATCCTCATGGGTTTACCCACCAAAGGGTTTCAGGGGAAACCGTCTTGAGATCCACCTTGTAGAGTAACAGTCCGGGAACTCGAGCAGGAAGTGCGCCCGTGCAGCAGACGGGAACGTGTGAGGAGGGAGAGTCATCTCAGTGCATCTGTTGACGTGCTTTACCTCCAGTAGTGGCTTCGGGGAAAACAGGTGAAATGATAGCCCCAACCCATACAGTGATGTAGGAGAGGAGAGGTTTTGAATACCCTTGTGCACCGTATCTTGGCAGTACAAGATTTCCCGTGGAGCCGTAAAGTTGCATGAAAGCATCCCAAGCAGGTGCCATTCTGACCCGTCCACTGTCAGCGTAGTAGTGGAAGGTAGAGGCTGTAGGCTGCTGAGGGGGATGTGAAGTATTTGCAGGTGTCTCGTTCCGATGACAGTGACGTCGGCGCCTGTATCTGGTAAAATCTGGAGCTCGAAGTAGACTCGCCCTACACCAGGTGAACACAGACCGGGGTGGGAGTCATGGCACTTGAAGGTGAGAATCTGTCACGCTACGACAGTGCTGTATGTCGTCTTGAAGTTGATGATGCGGACCAACGTTTGACGCGCCACCCTGAACATAGTGACTAGACGTAGTGCGGCAGAACCGGTCGTAGGGCCAGTCCGGTCCAGAGGCGACATTGGGTTGTTTTAGCGGGACACTTGTCAGTCCTCGCCCAATGACCTTGGCGCCCACAGTTGTAAGCAGGAAGCGGCACCGGCAGGACACGTTCCGGGCCGTGGACGCCGTGCACACGACTGGCAAGGGTGAACCGGGCTAGGAGCTGCTGTTTTATGTTGAGTCTTCCCCCCATAACCTGAAGGTGGCATTGGAGGTGAATGAGGCGTCTGTCGCGGCGTCTGCCTTTTTGTAAGTAGACACGGCACGCAGCTGGCTTGGGATGAGTGAATAGCGGAAAGGGTGTATTTCGGGTGGGGTTCGAATGAGCGACAACAGGTGACAATGTCGTGAAGAGAGGCGCCCGTGTCGAGGAGGGTAAGGCGTTGAATCAGCTCTTTATCCCTCACGCCCATGAGTAACACCATCTTCAGCTGGATCCGCGCAAGTCATAGCATTACCAGAGAAGAAGTCGACCTCCTCTGCCAAGTTCTTCAATCGCACGTAGAAATCGGAGAACGACTCGCCGTCCGCCTGTTTGAACACAGGAGTTCATGGCGGGGTAGCGCTTCATTGCGTTGGCTCTTGAAGTGTGACTGTAGAGCGTCCAGGACCTCTGTCACAGTCAAGGAAGTGTCAGGTGTGGGTCCCAAGGGTATGCTCAAGGATCCTTTGCACGTCAAGTGACACAGACATCCGTAGTTGAATGAGTTGCTTCTGTCGGGGCAGTTTCTGTAAGTCCAGCATGGGTAGAAATTTCCCAAAGTCGAGCCATTGCCGGAACACTTAAAAAGAAGCATCAAGAGTATGGGGGGGGGGTATGAGCCACGTCACGCAGTCACGTACGTAGAAATGACGTTAATAGGGAAAATCATAAACAGATGCATGGCCACATGGACTTTAACTTCTTTAAGTTTAGATATATCAACTTAAAATGATCTCGTTTGACCCGGATCTACAAACTAAAATTTTATATAAACTCAGATCATTAACTAAAATACTGATATATCCAATCTTTCCAAAAATGCCTCAATTCATCTCCAGATATATAGCTGTCACAGAAATTGGTGAGTAATAAAAAAATTTTCATAATTTTCCTGGGTTTCATCCTATCATCTTGTCAGGAACACTAGGGCTAAAGGAGGTTTTCTATCTATGTTTCTGACAATTTAAAATTGAACAAAATATGTTTTAAACATGTATCAATAAGACTTTGAATTATTTATATTAGAATTTTATTTGAATCATCAGTTTTTCTGATTGTGAAATTATAGACAAAAGTAAAAAAATTTTGCAGTAGACGAATTCCGAATGTCAAAAAATACAGCTTTACAAGCAAAGAAAAAACAGAATAAAAATACTCATGGGGAATTTTAATAAAAATTTCTTGAGCATAAAAACCCATACAAACAAAAAACTTTTTAGCAAAACTTTCAAATTTTAATTTTGTTCCTCACATCTCCAGCCCCACAGATTTCCAAAGTTTAAATTTTGGGGTACCCTTCTCCCCTGCCCTATTATAACTAATTTTTGGAAATTTTTACCGCAGGATTGTACACTTTCCCATTTCGGCCCATTTTCCCTTTTTTTCTTAATTTTTCCCTTTCCCCAAAAAAAAAAATCAAAGCTCAATAAAATAAAATTTCGAAATGTAATCCTAAAAAAAGGGAGTTTTTTCTCTCAAAAATTCACCCCATTTTATTTGGAAAAACACTTTTATTTCCAAAAGATAAAATTTAAATTTTAATACATTTCTAGAAAAAACGAGAAATTTTATAAAATGAATTTTTCCCAATAAAAAAAAAATATATTTCTGAAAAACGGCTACATAACCCTTGGATAAGTCAGCTGTAATTAAACGGTCAAGAAAAAAATAATTTTTTAAGGAAAAAAATAGGTGTTTCTCTGAAAGTTATTATAAAAAATACCGCAATGTCCAAATAGGATTAAAAAAAAATCTAAAATTTCATACTATAGTCGATATTACAAATTTTAAAAATGTACCCCAAAAATATGGAAAACCCATAAATCAGCTAAAAAAATAACTATAAAAAAAATTATCTCATTACAAAACAAGAATAATAAAGTAATAGATGCCCATCGATATTGCAGGGGCCCTTCAATAATATTAACAGATATTGTTTCCCAATTTTAGAAAACAACATCCCATTTTCCGATTTTAAAACCCACTGACTTTTGAGAGGAAATTACCCAAAAAATGATTGTTCCTCCAGACTACCACAAGACGTTGCAGCTGTAATAATCATTAAAAAACAAAAAGTGTAATCCCCATGAAATTTCCGTCTCTCTCCAAAAAGCTAAAAAAGAAAAATAGCTGTTCCATTATAATCTTTTTTAACCATCCATCAAAAAAGGGAAATTTTTCCTCAATTTTTAAACAGAAAACCGTAATCCCATTTAAAAAAAAAGGCCAAAGACAACATTCCCAATTTACAGCCCAAATACCCTGCTAGCACCTACTAAAAAATATTCGAGAATTAATAAAAAAAATTTATTAAATTTTTTAAACAAAAATCTATTTAAACAAAGAACAATTTGGTTTCGACGAGGTTTAAAGTACCTTTAGTGCTCTGACCGCCTTCACCGATAACTCATCTGCCTGGATGCTCAACATACAATGCTCACTATTTTATAGACTTACTAAGTTTTTGATACAGTGAAAATAAATTTTACTACAAAAATTTGAACATATGGTATACGTGGCATCATCATGATGGGTTTAGAGACTACCTCCGGTGAACCCAAGTACAAAATTTCAGAATTTTCTATCATACCTCAAACATATCAGTACGGAGTCCCCCAGGTAGTGTCCTCGGGCCCCTTTTTTTCCTTATCATATAAATGATTCCCAAATGTATTTACAAATTTAAAAAAAATACTTTTTGCTGATGACTTACGTTTTTCAAACTGGTGCAACCTACATCCTTGATAGAAACAGCCAACCAAAACCCAGAAAATTTTTAAAAATGGGTTGAGAATGACTAACCGTCAATTTTAAACAAAATTTTTATATGCTCTTTTTCCAAAAAAGGCGACTAAAATTCTTCCTCTCTGAATACAACAACAATGTCATCAAAAAGAACTCACCCAAAACAAAAATAGGTGTAACTTTTTTATGATAACATATCCCTTTTTAAACCCCACATAAAGAATATGTCTTAAATTTTTCTAGAATCGTATCTCTATTATATCAAAAATTTGAGACCCAGCCTAATAATAACTTAAAAAATTCTCTATAATCCCATGTATTTTCCACCTTTCAAAATTGTATCCTCTGGTGCAACCCAACCCCCTCATTTATTCCCCCGTTCCGGTACAAAAAAAAATAATTTGGATCATTCAAATTCGGGGTACTTTGATCAACTCACCCTTTTTTTAAGAATATGAACACTTTAAATATTTGACATAAAAAATTTCGATTTGGGGAAAATATTTCCAAATTTGTTACTGGGGGTATATATTAACTTGCTCCCTCAACTAATACCCCCACCCCCAATGTGAACACCCCGTGTACCCAACATAACTGAAGTTTTCAACACTCACACCTACTTGGGCCCAAGTATGGAATAAAATACCCGACTTGTTAAACCTACCAAAAAAATTTTGTTTATTTAAAAGGCAATACAAAAAGTATTTATTGTCCCAGTACTGACAAATATTTTTTTAAATTTGTTTAAATTTGTTCAATATTTTCAATGATTTGGGCATTAGATTATTATAGTGCCAAAAATAATTTTTAGCATTTACAAATGAATTTTTTAGAATTGCTATGTATTTTCCTGATTTTTGGTTTTGTTTGTGTTTTTTTTTTTTTGTTTTTGTTTTTAGTTTTTTTTTTTTTTTTTTTTTTTTTTTTTTTTTTTTTCTTTTATGTAATTGCTACTGACTCCTAATAAACTTTTTTTAAACTACAAGATGCTGCCCGAATAGCCCTATGGCTTCGTATGGGGGTGCTTACACAAATTATTTTATAAAAATTTTTTAACGTATGTATTATGTATGGTAAGCATATTAAAGTGTTTTCAAGTGTTTCAAGTGTGTGTTTCACGTGCTTGCTTGCAGAAGGCGCGAAAGTAGGCGTAGCAGCCACAGGAATGGTGTTGACGGGTGGGGTGGTAGAGGTCGTCGCAGGGGCGGTGACGGGAGGTGAACATGTGGAGCCGCGCGTCAACTGGGGGGGAAGTGGGGGGTGCCGCGCGCTAGCTGGAGGCTGTGCAGGAGACAGGAGCTTCACCAGGGCTTGGAAACGCGCATCTTCCTCCTTCATGCGGGCCTCATTGTCACGTCGTCGTCTCTCCTCTTCACGCTGACACCTCTCCTCGTCTTCCTGTCTACGACGATTATCATCTGATATACGGGACTCTTCCAAATAACGGAGAAGGCTGGAAATGGCATCGCCGGGAAGATCAGCGCTCGGCTGAGTTGGGGTTCGGCGGGGATGATAGCGGGGAGGTGTCGAGGGCTCCCAGGGGGGGGAAGCATTTGACAAAGTACCCCCTTCCCAGGGGGAAGTAAGGCATTTGACAAAGTACCACACGAGCGACTCTTAAATAAGGTTAGGGCTCATGGTATAGATGGGAAGGTTCTTCATTGGATCAGAGCTTGGCTAAGTAATAGGCACAAAGGGTTACAATTAATGGTTCCAAATCTGAATGGGGACTGGTGACAAGTGGAGTTCCACAAGGGTCTTGTTTTGGGCCCATTACTATTTTTGATTTACATCAACGACTTGGATATGGGATTAGCAGTGATATCAGCAAGTTTGCTGATGATACTAAGTTAGGTAGGATTATTGGATCACAGTCTGACGTAAACATATTGCAGGGAGACTTAGATAAACTTAACGAGTGGGCAGTCAGATGGCAGATGGAATTTAATATTGATAAATGTAGCGTTATAAATGTTGGTAAAAAAAACCATGGTAATAATACACCATAAGCAATGTATCGCTGAAAAGATCAGAAGGTGAAAAAGATCTTGGAGTGAGGGTGAGCCCAGACCTCCGACCTAGGAAACAATGTATTGAGGCCAGAAATAGAGCTAATAGAGTATTAGGATTCATTACCAGAAGTGTTAAAAGTAGAAGTGCGGAAGTTTTCCTAAAGCTTTATCTGGCTCTAGTCAGGCCTCACCTAGACTATGCAGTTCAGTTTTGGTCTCCATATTACAGGATGGATATAGTGTTGTTAGAAAAGTGCAGAGAAGGATGACCAAAATGATACAAGGGATGCGTAACTTTAGTTATGAGAGGAGTTTGAAGTTATTAAAATTACACTCACTCGAGAGACGCAGAGTAAGGGGCGATCTGATAGAAGTTTTTAAGTGGATAAAGGATTTAATAAAGGAGAGGTAGGAAAAGTTCTTACGGCTTTTAACCAGGGTAGAACAAGAAGTAACGGATTCAAGCTGGAAAAGCGTAGATTTAGAAAGGAAATAGGGAAAAACTGGTTCACAAATAGGGTGGTGAATGAATGGAATGGTCTCAGTAGACAGGTAGTTAGTGCTGAGTCATTGGGGAGCTTTAAAGGGGAGCTGGATAGGTTCATGGATGGGGATGAGAGGTGGATGTAGGTAGTGTTAGGTGACAGGAACTCCCACGTGTAGGCCTCGCGGCCTCTTGTAGCTTCCTTATTTCTTATGTTCTTAAGCGATTTCCTCCTCTTCGTCAGAATCGGACCCACTCATCGAGAGTGACGCCGTGGGGAATGACATTTGAAGGGAAACGAGACACTAAGAAATACCCACCGTGCGTGGGATATCTCAACACCGGAAAGATGTGGGTTGTGTGTGTGTGTGTGCGCGTGTGTTTGTGTGGGTGGCGTGAAGCGGGGAGGTTTGCCGGGCTGCCCTCTGTGCTTTTCAAGGTCACGAGTAGGCAAGGAAGCTGCACGTATACACGAGACCCCGCTACAAAGAACGCACCCACTGAACACACTTCACAAAGCACTTAGGCAACACTGAACCCTACCGTCATGTACAATCCACGCGCTGTATGTATATCCACTGGCACACGGGTCGCCGAAGACGAATTAATCCAGGGAGAAGAGCGAGTGTCGTGGTGAAGTTGCCTCGTGGTGCAGCGGGCGGCGTGGTGCTGTGGGGATGGCCGGTAACCGGTGGAGTCACCACCGGCCGTTTCTCTCAGAAGAATCAGAATATAAAAAGAGAAAGCAGGAGATGGGGAAGTGGGGACAGGGAGAAGAATAGATGGGTGAGAGAAAGGAGGCTAGTAAGAGAAAAAGTCTCCGGGGCTTGACCCAGGTGCTGTATGTGTTTGTAGTTGTTGTTGTGAGTCGATCTCGACCTAACGACACGCTTTCCCATCTCGCACGAGCAAGCAGAAACCACTCTGGGACGGCTTGGCAGGACATGGGCCTCGGAAGATGGTGCCCCCGGACAAACCCAAGACAACCCCGCGCCAACCCCCGCCGCCCACCGCAGGGTTCTTCAGTTTTGGTTTTTTGTTTTGATCTTCTTGTTCTTCTCTTTCTTTCTTCAGGCTTGACTTGTTTTCTTCGTTCTTCTTGCTTCTTCTCTTCTTTCTTCTTATCTTGTTTTTGTTTTTTGTTACTTGTCTTGATTTGGGTTAGTTTTTGCCTTTTCTGTCACTGCCAAGTACGCGCGCACAACCCCAAACGCCACGGCACCCCGCACGGGCGGCTGGCGTCATTTTCCACCTCATCTCCCGCGTCCAACATATACCACAAGGAGGAAGGAATATGTGAAAAATTTAGTGAAAGAAGTCTGAGATTAAAAGTTTTTTTTTTTTTTTTTTTTTTTTTTTACCAAAGATTGGACAGGGGAAGAAGGACTCCGTAGAGCGGAGGGACCTACAGTTTTTCGTGGGATCCGAACCACGGATAGAGAGGGGAAGGAGAGCGGAACGGAGTGGATTGTAAGAGTATACAGTTTTGCAGCAGCGTAAAAAAGGGTAATATTACTCCGTATAGCAGAGGGGTCATTGGATTTAATGTGGCCTCGTCCGAACCACGGTAGGATAGTAGCAGTGAGTTAGAGGAGGGGGAGGGGGGGGAAGTGGAACGGAGTGGATTGTAGGAGTAAAAAGTTTTGTAGCAGCATAAAAGAGGGTACAGAATACCTTTGTAAAGCGAAGGGGTCATTGGAATTAATGTGGCCTCGTCCGAACCACGGAAGGATAGTGAGAGTAGCTGAGAAGGACAACGAAGAGACTTACGACCGAATTGCATCCCCACCGACCGACAAAAGTTTACAACCCGACGGACGATCCGAAAGACAACCAGTCTTCATCCCCGCTGTGTGTGTGGTGTAACCAGGTCTGCTCCCCCGCGGGTGTGGAGGCCGTCGGGATGACGCAAGGGTCCGGGTCTCGAACTTTAACAAAGTTGCCTTGCGCCGCATCAGTCTTGGCTTTCCTGTGAGACTCGCACGGAGGGAGGACAGATGGTTTTAGAGAGTGTGGTTAGGGGGGGGATCCTTGCGGAAGACGGGCCGTCGGCGGCTGCGCTGGTCACGGTCATTTAGCCGTGGCCACCCATTGCCTGTCAGTCTTGGCCCGCCTGGAAGGAAAACCCTCCGGACCCTGAACCGTTGGAAGAGGTGCAGGCGTTGCACGCAGCACCAGCATTATCAAAAAATAACTTTTAAAACAAAAAATATGAATACAAAGCTATCTTCTTCTATCTTCTATCTATTTCTTCTATATTAATAAAAGCGAAAGTGTGTCGTCTGTGTGTGTTGTGTGTGTGTGTGTGTGTGTGTGTGTGTGTGTGTGGTGTGTGTGTGTTGTGTGTGGTATAGGTTCCGCCCCCGTGGCGCAAACACCTCATATGGCACATTTTTGGAATCAGGTTGACCAGGGGAAGGTCATAAGCCCACTTATGAGATGATCCGATCACTTTTTTTTTTTTTTTTTTTTTTTTGCAGCCTATTAGCGAGAATTGTGAAAACAAAAGTAGGTTGCGAGAATTAGAGAGAACTGCAACTCCGAAATGCCAGTGGTCGCTGGTAGTTTTAACTCACAATTTGGTGAAAAGTTGGTCAACTTGAAAGAAAAATATGGGCTTATTCCACTGCACTTAAAACACACAAGTTAATATTAAGAAATGATTTTCTTCTATATGGTATATTGTATAGAAGCCTGATTCTGTAAAACATTGTATATAACCAAATAACCAAGTAGGTTATAGTGAGGAGGCGAGGTAAATGCTACTCTATGATATTATATAGTCAATAACGAATGTTTAGAAGTTATCTATACCTAGGCAGTCATATTTCCTGTTATTATTGTGTATCAATCAGATAGAAAGCCTAGAAGTGCAATGAGTCGCGCGTGAAGTGGCAATGTTTTGATTCAATCTCCCCGCCACAATCTCCCCGCCCCACACTTCCCGCCGCGGCACGTCGCCTCCACAATTATAACCTACATTGTCGCAGCAACAAGCCGATTTCGGCATTCTTTATTCTTCGTTTTTTCCAAGGCATTGCTTATTGTATTTTGACAAGCGTTTGCCAGACGCAGCAGTACTGTCTTAGAAAACAGTGTGAACATCGCCCAAATTTTACATGCCACAATATACATGTAAAAAATCTATTAAGCTTTGCTACTCGAGGCGAGTAATTTGCATTAAATTGCTATTATAGAACGTTCCATCGTAATGCATGTCATCCATATAATTAGTAGAACAACAGAAGAACTATATTTTTTGGTATTCAGATGCGGTGCATCAATATTTATCGCGAAATTAATTTATGAAAAATATTAGTCGCGGAGCCAAAACACAGTAGACCAACCTTTGAGTTAAAACTGCCAGCGACCACTGCATTTCTCGAGTTGCAGTTCTCTCTAATTGAGGAAGCCTTGATGTAGGGTGATGGGTAATGGGTGAGTGAATGGGTGGGTGATGGGTAATGGGTGTGGGGTGATGGGTGAGTGAATGGTGTGGGGGTGATGGGTGATGGTGAGGGAATAGGTGGGGGGTGATGGGTAATCTATAATAATATAAGCAAAAGTGTCTCTCTGTCTGTCTGTGGTGTGTGTGTGTGTGTGTGTGTGTCTGGTATAGGTTCCGCCCCCCGTGCGCAATCAACTCATATGGCACATTTTTGGAACCGGGTTGACCAGGGGAAGGTTTTAAGCCCAATATGAGATGATCCGATCTTTTTTTTTTTTTTTTTTTTTTTAGCAGCCTATTAGCGATAATTGTGTGAAAAAAAAAGTGGGTTGCGAGAATTGAGGAAAACCCTTTATGTAGGGTGATGGTAATGGGTGAGGAATGGGTGGGGTGATGGTTAATGGGTGTGGGGTGATGGGTGAGTGAATGGGTGGGGGGTGATGGGTTGGGGGTGATGGGTGATGGGTGAGGGAATAGGTGGGGGTGATGGGTAATCTATATTGATAAAAGCGAAAGTGTGTCTGTCTGTGTGTGTGTGTGTGTGTGTGTGGTATAGGTTCCGCCCCCCGTGCGCAAACTCCTCATATGGCACATTTTTGGAATCAGGTTGACCAGGGGAAGGTCATAAGCCCACTTATGAGATGATCCGATCACTTCTTTTTTTTTTTTTTTTTAGCAGCCTATTAGCGAGAATTGTGAAAACAAAAGTAGGTTGCGAGAATTGAGGAAGCCTTGATGTAGGATGATGGGTAATGGGTGAGTGAATGGGTGGGGTGATGGGTAATGGGTGTGGGGTGATGGGTGAGTGAATGGTGGGGGGTGATGGGTTGGGGTGATGGGTGATGGGTGAGGGAATAGGTGGGGGGTGATGGGTAATCTATAATAATATAAGCAAAAGTGTGTCTCTCTGTCTGTCTGTCTGTCTGTGTGTGTGTGTGTGTGTGTGTGTGGTATAGGTTCCGCCCCCCGTGGCGCAATCAACTCATATGGCACATTTTGGAACCGGGTTGACCAGGGGAAAGTTTTAAGCCCAATTATGAGATGATCCGATTTTTTTTTTTTTTTTTTTTTAGCAGCCTATTAGCGATAATTGTGAAGAAAAAAAAGTGGGTTGCGAGAATTGAGGAAACCTTGATGTAGGGTGATGGGTAATGGGTGAGTGAATGGGTGGGGTGATGGGTAATGGGTGTGGGGTGATGGGTGAGTGAATGGGTGGGGGGTGATGGGTTGGGGGTGATGGGTGATGGGTGAGGAATAGGTGGGGGTGATGGGTAATGGTAAATATAAGCGAAAGTGTGTCTGTATGTGTGTGTGTGTGTGTGTGTGTGTGTCTGGTATAGGTTCCGCCCCCCGTGGCGCAATCACCTCATATGGCACATTTTTGGAACCGGGTTGACCAGGGGAAGGTTTTAAGCCCAATTATGAGATGATCCGATCACTTTTCTTTTTTTTTTAGCAGCCTATTAGCGATAATTTGTGAAAAAAAAAGTGGTTGCGAGAATTGAGAAACCTTGATGTAGGGTGATGGGTAATGGGTGAGGAATGGGTGGGGTGAGGGGTAATGGGTGTGGGTGATGGGTGAGTGAATGGGGGGGGGTGATGGGTTTGGGGATGATGGGTGATGGTGGGGAATAGGTGGGGGTGATGGGTAATGGGTGAGTGAATGGGTGGGGGGTGATGGGTAATGGGTGAGTGAATGGGTGGGGGGTGTGGGTAATGGTGAGTGAATGGGGGGGGAATACATACTTTTCTACATCCGTGATTTCAGGAAAGTAGAAGGGGCTATCTGGAGAGTCCGTGTTTGGTGGGCCTTCGGCCCACCAAACACAGGTGGGGGGCCCAAAAGGGCCCACCACTAAAAACCCCTCCGCAGGAGCTAGCCAAAAAGTCGCCCGGAGGGCGGCTTGGGGCTAGTAAGACAATAAGTGAGAAAAACCCCCGGGGACCGACTGCGTGCCTCGCCCTTGAGGAAGCCTGTTGGAAGAGTGTGGTTATTTAAGGACAAAAAAGGATAAGGGATCGTGGTTTGAGTAAAACACTGTTGAGGGATCCGTTCGTGGCAGAACGTGGTCGCGGCCTGGGCTGCTGCGACTCGCTGCTGCCAACGGTTGGCACATCTCTAAAACAATACCACAGAGATGTGCAAGGAAGATCTGGCCAGGGGCCTGGCCCTCCCCTGTGGGAAGCGGGTGGAAAAAAAGGGTTAGTGGAAATAACAGGAGTTAGTGGGAAACAGTGAAGTGATTATGTGTAGATTGGAAGTGGGGGGTTGGGTTTGGGCGTTAGTAAGTTTGTTCGGGAAGACGGTAAGCTCGCGGGAGAGTGTCGATGAAGGTGTACATTGTGTCTGTGTGTGCTGGAGCATGGGATTCGTTTTTTGTGCTCTGTTGTATAGTGTGATGTTGATGGGAAGGATGTTGGTCTCCTCGTGAAGGGAGGAAGAGGTCCGGAAGTCGTACCACTTACTCCTAGCGCGGAGCGTAGTGACTTTTTTCTGGATCCTCTGTAGTTTGCGAAGATTGGTTTTTGCCACTAGAGAGAGGATGAGGGGCAGTAGTTTAAGTGTGGTAAGAAAAAGGGGTTTTTGAAAAGATGCAATTTTGTGCGCGCGCAGCTGTAGCGGAACCTGCCCAGGCTGCGGCCAGTACTGCGGCCAGTACTGTGGCCGCGATACCTAATTGGCGTTTGTGTGGTGATTGAATCTAAGATATTTATCTATGTTAAGGCCGAGTACTATGTTATTATTACTTCGGGGATTGGTGTGGTTTGTGGGAGAAACGGGTATAGATATATTAGTCTCGGCTTCTCGCTTTTATATTAAAGTAAGTGGTTTTGTTTTTTGAGGGTGTGAGGAATCCCCATTTGAGTTCCCACAGGCTGGTTGCAGTGATTTCCCATTGGATACGGTCAGTTAATTGATCTAATTGTTGGAGCGTGCTAAAAGTGTCACGTCGTCTGCATATTGAATGGTCAGAGATTCTCGTTGTGTCGGGTCAGGTAGGTCATGGGTGTACATGTTAAGAGAGTTGGGGAAAGGATAGAGCCCTGGGGGACAACGGCTAGTGGTGTAAAAGGGTCGGAAAGTATGTCGTATGACGGAGTCTCATTGTCTATCTGTCAGGAAGTTGCATAGTAGTCTTTTGGTCAGAATAGGGAGGTCAAAGTCGTTGCATATTTATATTTGAGTCCTGTGTGCCACACAGTGTCGAATGCTTGTTTTACGTCTTTTGTCACTAGAACGTTTTATAATAACTTGGTTGTGTGCTCCTTTGAGGTAGGCCACTATGGTGTTTAGCGCGTCGTCGGTGGAGTGTCCTTGCCTGAAGCCAACGCTTTGGGGACAGGAGGTTTTTGGTCTCGAGGTGGCGTCTTAAGTGGGGTGCATACTAGTCTTTCAAAAGTCTTCCCTAGAATGTCGAGTAGGCTAATCGGATGGTAATTTTCGGCGAGGTGAGGGCTTTTTCGGGGTTTCGGGATGAGAATTGTGGGGGCTGTTTTGAGGTTTTTGGGGAAAATAGCCTGTGGCGAGCGAGGCGTTAAAAATGTGTGTGAGTGAGGATGATTGGTGGGGGGAGATTTTTGATGACGGGCCAGGTGATCCCTGTGGGCCCGGTGCCGGCGTGGCGTTCTTTTGAGTAGCCTGGCGACATCCTCTTCCTCAAATGGGGTGGTGAGAGGGTTTTCGTGGTTTAATTTGGGTTTGTGTTTATGTAGCCCAGAGGAATAGTGTCTACTTCGTGTCGGTGCATGTGTGTGGTGATATGTTCTATGTGTGTTGTGCTGGGGATGTGCTGAGGGAGGGGGTGTGGTCGAAAACCGTTTCTCAGTGTTGCTTAAACGCGTCGGTGACTCGGACAGGGTCTCTTACCCGGATGTTTTTTACGAGTAAATTTCTCTCTATTTTTTCAACACTATAAGGTCACTGCCCCATCGTGGTGCTCTTTGCAGGTGATGAATAGGAGTGGGTAAGTAGAGGTCCGAAAGGAGATAGCAGAAACCTCCTGTAGGTTGCTTTTTCTAGAGTACAGAGAGATGAGGGCCACTGACGGGGAGTCAGTCTTGGCGGCCCAAGAGCTGGGTGGTGAGTAAATGACAGTCACCATCCGGGCACTTTGTGGTGTGTGTAATTTTTAAACCGTTTACAGGGGTTTTGCTTGTAACCAATGAGCGGAAAAAACCCCACATGTACGTTAAGTCTCAAAGTCTAGGGGAAAAAAACCTACACAGTTTCGAGAAAAACCTGTAAGGGCCCCAAAACTGGACGTCAGACTCGTCCATTTAATTAACAGCAAGTGTTATGTGGCGTAGGGAATGTAGACACATTGTGGGTGGTACAGGTGAATGTAACATGGCAAGTATTTTCAATAGTGTTACAGATAATTTCAATCCTGTCTACCTGCCTATAATTTTCTTCTAAGTAGTAGTGGTATTTAATTTGTTGACAAAGTACCAGTTTTACAGAATTTATAACGTCATAACAAAAGAAATAGGATACACTTTGTCCAAGTAAAAATAAAAATACTAAATGCATTAAAAGAAAATAGGGCGAATTTATATACTAAAAACTATTCTAAAAGAAAATACAAAGAATGACAATTAACAACCTATATAGTAAAACCAGCAAACTCCCCCAAAAATTCTCAATAATTATATCACTATGTAAAACATTATGAACATATTTAAAACAACCAAAGGAGACAAAATTTAAAAAAAAAATAAGACATTAGTGAAGTAAGGGAAATAAAAATCTATACAAAAAAATAAAATTAAAACAAGAAATTTAAAACCCCCAAAAACAACATAGAATGAATGACAAAATTATAGAATGATGTAAAAGAAAAACATATCAACTCTAGAAGGTTACCGAACGAATGTTTCACAATGTAAAACATCATAAACATATTTACATATATATCGCAGTAAACCCCCTCACCTAGTAACTACTCATTGATGAAAAATTTAATAAGGGAAAATTTCTCCTGCATTTTTATCAGAAATGGGACACTCTAACAAAACATAAGTCTCGTCCTTAACTTACTTTGATTACAACTGCAGAGTCTTAACTCTTCGGTGTTCGGCTCCATCTACCAGTCTCTATTTTCAGATTTTGAGACATCAACCGCAATCTTGTAAATTCTAAACGGTACATGCACACATGCCATTCCAGAAAATATTAGTAGATCATGCAATTTTTTTAATGCAGTCTATCATGCCGCCGCGGTCGGGGTCCCCTAAGGTGGTCTGTCAAGACGCAGCCTTAGAGTCCTCTTCGGCTAATTTTAAGGGGAGTGGGCTCTTATTCCCCAAGCGAGCGAAGCGAGTTTGGGAAACAATAAGATTAGTGTACTGGAAATAAAATTTTTTTCGACTCGTAGCTCTCACAATAACAGTGTCTGAGCCGAGGAGGCTCAGATACTGCTGCTTGTGTTAGGCCTCATAAAACCCACTATAACTCGTGTTTCTAATGCCGTTAAGGTGTTATTTAGGGTTAGCATGGTGTTTATATACGTGGTAGGGATGTGTGAGGGGTTAAATATGCCATTTCAGCCGTGGGTACAGAGAGGAGTTGTCCAAGCGAGCGAAGGGAGCTTGGAGCTTGATTCGCATATAACAATTATAAAATACCCCCACCACTACCACCACCACACCACCACCATACCACTTTCCACCACCACCACCATTACCACCACCATACCACCACCACCACCCCACATCACCACTACCACCACCACCACCACCACCACTACACCACCACCATCATCACCACCCCCCATCACCACAACCACTACCATCACCACAACAACCACCATCACCACCACCGCCATCACCACACCATTTTTTTTAAACTTTTTTTAGAACTTTTTCAAGAACAATTTAGCACTTTTCTTTTCTTTGTAAAAAGTAAAAAATCAAAGAAGGGGATGGTGAAGGTTAGGTTGGGTTAGGTCAGGTTGTAATAGAAGTATTTTAAGGTGAGGGTATTTAAAAAGTTGACTTTAGCCTGGGGCGGCTTGGACACGTTCCACATTTTTAGTGTGGACGTCTATTTCCTAGTACCCTCCAAACACCCCATCTGTTCCTCGTTTAACTCGTGAGGCTCATGCAGCTCCCAAATTTGATCTATGTCGCTGTCGTTTGTGTTTTGACACACCCTTTTCAAGAATGCACCAATCTGGCCAAATCATGGCCCATGCCTGGCCATTAGAATTGCTCGGAGATACGTTTCCATGTTTTTCTTCCTCCTTGAGTGGGGCCACCTGAGGGATCACAGTGACCTAACTTGAAAACGGCATAGCGATATTTCTCGGGCACGACGAAATTTAAATCTCTCGTGGCCCCGGGAGTGATAAATTCACGGTATCATTTCCCATCTCGCTTTTCGAAGCTCGTATAATTACCGCGCATTGTCTGGTCGTTCCTTGCAGTAATGCCATCTCACATTCTGGAGTGAAGGATCTTATCTACCCCTCCTGACGGCCTCGCTGTTCACTAAGTTACGGGAGAATACATTTTTACCTCAAACCCCGAACTTTGCTTCCTGCATAACGGCCGTTCCATTACCTGCCTCACAATCTTTCTCCGTGAAATATCGTCGCGCGGCCTTTTTTGGCACGGCGAGTCACGATATACAGGCTTTGGGGTGGCATAATGGGGGTCCTCGTGTACGGCCGCAGCATTTCTGTGCCATCGGGTATTTCTAGTTTCCCTAATTTACTCCACGGCCTCCATTTTCCCTGTAAGCTGGCCTATAGCTTGGCTGAAAGCGATAGTTTTTAACTGGGGGGCAATATATAGGCTTAGTCGTCCGGGCTGGCGTCGCCGTACCCCGATGTGGCGAGCTATCGGCTTCCCTTGCCATATCTTTAGCCTCAACCCGAACTTCGTTCGGTGGTTTGCCTCAAATATGCATCGGCCACTCTACCCATTTCTGGCAACTGATTGATACGGTCAATTGTTAGCCTCGCGACTAGCGGGTTTAGGGCATGACTTAATGATTGAGCGCGCAAAATTAAATCTGTGATGCCTCGACAGTCTCCTCAGCTCCATCCTTTTCACGCCAATCGCGAAAATATCCGGAGTCTTGCGGCAAACTGGGAGGTGGTTTCGTTTTTGTTCCAACTGGGCCTCAAAATACTGCTGTTTAAGGCGTTCAGTGCTCAGCCCATATGCCTGTAAGAGAGCATCCTTCTTGGCAATAGTTACGGCTATGTTTTTCTAATCTAAATAGAACCTCGAATGCCTAGCCGTCAAATAAGGTCAAAAATTTAAGTTTGCGTGGTATTTCGTCATAGCCCAGCATGTCAGCCGCATCCTCGAATCTTCCTATGAAGTGTTCAATCCCATCGCTATCCCCGGTCAGAAAAAAAAAATAATTAGAGTAAGGAGTAATGGTCGGCATGGCAAATGTTTGGTCCTTACGACCAAATTCATAAGATCCTCTTTCCCCTTGGACATGGGGACAAATTCATAGTCAAGAGCTCCTCAGCCAAAATGGCCGCCACACGGGTGCGGCAGGGGTATGGGTCTGCGACGCGTTCTTGTACTTGACTTTGACATTGACAAGTCCTGTTCCTGTCCTGACCCCTGACCGTATATTATGCACTTTCAGTGCGGGACACAAACTACTAGCTCAGCCCATCAAGTAAATTTTTTTGAGGAGAAATGAATACCAGATGGATTTCTCATGACCCAAATTTTTCCCTAATTTTGGGAATGAAAATGCCAAATGGCAACACTGCCTGCGCCTAGAGTACCCTATCTGCGCCAACAGACACATGAACACGTACCACCCCGAGTATAGAACTCGATGTACGAAACGGTAAAAAAAAAAAACGACATATGCGGTAACTAATATATTTTACAAGTTATTGTAGTATGACTTAATGATGAACCGTTGGTTCATCATTAAGACTCCAGGTGGGTTTAAGACAATTGTTTACAGACAAATAATTATAAATATATAATTCCAGCCTCCCTTTTAAATATGATATTGAATTATTGGTCAGCATATTAGGCAGGTGGTACAGGTACCCCAGGTTAAGAACCACTGGCCTAGGATATCCGCGGGGGGAAAGAAAGGGGGGGTTAGGTTAGGGTTTTTCACGCTTTCTGCTGATGAAACCCGTAGCTGTGGTCCTCTCTTCGAGATAAACTCGACCACGTGGTAGATCTCCTCCTCGTTTGCCCTGTCGACCTCCTCACACGCTGCCGGCGATCCTTGCCTCGCCAAACGTCCCCTCCCGTCCACGCGCTGCGTCTCGTCACCTACGTCTGTCAGTAGGGCGAGATCTGGGCAGGCGGGGAACTGGAAGGGGGTGGCGAGAGGTCCTGGGACGTCCTGCCCAGCAGCTTTTGTTCTCACGAAGGGCGGCGGTGGGGGGTGCGACAAGGCAAGGCCTCTGGCTCGCCACAACATGGCGGCTGGTGGCGTGCCCCCATCGCACCAATTATCCTTTTTTCTACATTTCCTACTTCTACATTTTTCCTGAACCACCACATGCAATTTAGATCAGAGATTACTGCTAGTGTACCCAGCTATTCGTTGGGAGGCAATTTGAGCCTAAATATTTCCCCATGATAGCAATTTCTGGCAATCCTTTCCCCTAGCCGGGAAAAAACATATTGGGGAAACAAAAACTGACTACCGATGCGCAAGGCCCCCCGGAAATTTAATGCGTAAATAAATCATAAACCATGACAAGTAAGTACTATCTTTTTGAGAGCTATTGAGTTTTTTTCCTTGGCTAGTAGCGGGGATGTAAATTTTTATTACTTTCCTTGATATCCTTGTTTTTTACATGTGGGGTTTTGGATTTTTTTTCGTTGTGTTTTTTCCTTGTTTCGGGAAGTTGCAAACATTATGTCTAGTTTTGAAGAGCTCCAGTCCCCAGGCCAAGGCCCTCGGCCTGGAAGGGTCGAATGTTGCCAAAATATGTTTTTGGCCCAACAAGCACATGAGCGTGAGGAGAGGGCGAAGATAAACTAAGCCGAGTAGAAGCAAGAGAAGTTTTTATCTTGCCAATACCAAAAAAACAACAGAAAAGGAGACCCAATTTTGGGCCCCTATCGCTGCACAGAAAAATTATCAGCCTGCTCCAGCCATTTGCAGTTTGCCGTCCATCCTGGCTTTCCCGAGTACTACAAGGGAAGGAGAAGATTTGTTTTATTATTAGTATTATTACCACTTTGCCCCACTGCATCAGGGAGGCCTACCTTTTTTAACACCACTGATGCAGTCTCTCCCCACCGACCCTACGAGACTGAAGCTGGAGCTGCAGCTAACGGTGGGTGCAATTACGAGGGTGCTACTACGACGACTCCCTTCACCGACGTTTACGCCTGCGTATGGCGCTATGCCGCTTTCCGTAAACCCCCACCCCAACCCCCTAGTCCCCTTTGGGGGAGCAGTCCTGAAGGAAAGTTCCTGCTACTATCAAGGTTGAGGTGGTGGTCCAGTTGTGGTTATATACATATATCAAATATGTGGAGGGGTTTTATTGTTAATTTCCTAGTATCTCGGAAGGCCAGGTTTTAAAACCAAATTAAAGATCCTGAGCTTAAAGACAGGCAGAAGTTACCGCCATCAGGGAATGTTCTAGCCCTTACAGTAATAGAAGCGCTGAGGTTATCCACAACGTATTTAGGAGTTAATCTGGCCGCATTTCAATTGTGCAGTCAATTTTTAAAAACCTTATTATAAAATGGATATCAATTCGCGAGAGGTATACAAAAAAAGAATTATAAAAGGGTTTCAGGATTATGACTTTACCGTACAAAAAAAGGCAAAAGGGCCTGCCAGACGAGGGGGCCTATCGGGGGCTGCCCGTTTCGGGCACATTTGACGGGTTAACCATAAAATTGCCCGACCCCCCGTTGACGAAATCACCAGGCGATGCCCGGGGGCTTAGAAGTTTCGCGCTGCCAGCAAGTTAACATTGTATACCCCTAGCAGGCTTTTCTCCCACACCCCCACGTCGTTGTAGCACTGTTCACATCAGGAACTTGCGATGCCCTACACAATACTTTCTTCCCTAAGAAATACTGGGTCCATGTTTACGTCCACACTCCACAACCTACTCTACTACGCCCGGGCATGGTCGGCACGCCCCCAAAATTCATCGTTTTTGGCCGTGGGGAAAACATTCACTGGCTTCCCCCGGTAAAATTTTGCCCGCCGCCGCGCGCCCGCCGGGCACCCCCATTCCGGGAAAAATCAGAGTAGTACTGCCTTAGGTTTTCCTTACTAGCTGATTAAATCCCAGAAGTCCCTCCGTTTTAGTGGGTCCCGGGGGCGGAACCGGAGGAAGGCGGTTCAAAAAATAAATTGTGATAGAGAATCCGGCTCACTATAAAAAATCCTGTCTGTCCCCGGGGCGAAGGCCAACTATCACACCCTCAAGTTAACCCCCGGGGGCCCTACATCCGGCCCTGGGTCCTGCCCTACTGGCGCTATGGGCAAAAATGAAAACAAAATTAATGCTGAAATTTGTAAATTTAAATAAAAAAAGGTTTTAAATTAGCTGCCTTTGGGCCCGAAAGGCCTTTTACAGGCTCCTTATGTTTCTTGTGTAACACCAACCTTTTTTTGGGGGTATTTGGTTATTTAGCTTCTTTTTTGTTCTTTTTATATGAGAGTGGGCCGTGACGGTTAGTGCGCTGATTCTGCATGGCGGGGGGTTTAATAAAAGGGGATTTTTTTTGTATAAAGAAAACTAGACCACTGATAGCTGCTGTTATCTATGTTTGTTCTTCAATGTTGCCACCCCACGCCAAACCTTCTTGTCATGAGGGGCTGCATACCGACGCTGGCGAAAGAGCGCTGTCTGGGTCTCACATTTCTTGTGTGTGGTTTATTATTTTATACATAGTTTGCAATAGTTGATGGAAATTTTTTAAATCACAACAGGAATTTTACATCTCTCTTATCTTCTCAAAGTTGGTGATGTGGGCCTGCGTTTTTTTTTTTACCTCCCTTGCTTGCTTTGTACAGGGTCCTTATCCGCCCATGTATGGAGTTTGGAAGGGATCCACTCTACAGCTCTCCTAAAAAGGGTGGGGGTAATAAATTTTGGCTCACAATTCCCCCCTCTAACCCTAATGACTGTCTTTATCTACAACCACCCCCCAAAGTTGCCTCTCTTATTATATTCTCGTTTTTTCATGATTACTGCTCTTCTGAACTTCTTTGCTGCCTCGCCCCCTCCACCGAGGCCGTCTGCCAAAAAATTTTCTACTTACTCTCAAAACCCTATTCATCCAAATTTCCCAATCAAGATTTTTTCCCCCTATCTTTTTCTTTTTTATCCTTTCACCGTAACTTTTGAATCTCTTCCTTTTCTATTGTTCCACCTTCCTCACTTAAATTACTTTAAAAAGGAGTATCAAGACACCTCCTTTTCTACATTTACCCACCTCTTTTCTCCCTTCCTATGTCTGCTACATAAAATCTGCAAAAAGCGGCTTCCCTTTTTTTTTTTTTTCCCTGCCCGTCCCCTTTTGATGAATGAAAATTCTGTTATTATCATAAATTTTTATTCTTATCTTCTATTATTGTTGTTATTTTTCTTTTTCTTATTAAACCTTCGTTAATGCATATAATTCCTCGTTCAACAACCCGTCATTCTGGGGCAAAACCGTACCGGGACCAAAAGTGTTACCCGGGAATTTTCCTCCAAATGTGTTTCTGGGGCTAAAAAGTTTTACGCTGCCCATTTTTAATTATTTTTTATTTTAGTTACGAGCAACCAAGTATCCAGCGTTTTCTGTCAATACTCTATTTTACATGTATTTAGGGTTTTCACAATATGGAAATTTTTTTTTTACCTAAAGACACAATATAACATAATTCTTGTTAGGGAAAAAAAACAAAACAAAATCCCTCTACGTTACTTCGGTGGCTGATCGAAAAAAGAATATATTTTTAAAAATTGTAAGCAAATCGCGCAAAATTTAAACCAAGCGAATAATGACAATATTTTGTTATCGTATTAAAATTGTACTCAAACATGCAAAGGAAAACCTCCTCCCCCACCCTGTTTGGGGCCTTTGGTTTTAATGGGGAGATGCATTTTGCCTCTACGGTTTTTGGGGGAAGCACCGGTCCGTCCCCCGCCCCCCTTTGTGGATCAATTAGTAAAAGCCTAAAAATCAAAGAGTCGAAAAGCGTGGGAAAACGCAAAGTTTTGAGTCATCTCCTCGCATTGGGGGGAGGCAAAAGGTTCCCCGATTAACTGTGGGGTACCCTAAACCCCCCCCCCTTTGGGACAATTTCTAGTGATGTTTTTTCTATTTCTAGAACCCCCAGCTATCAGAATCTGCCTGTTTGCCATAAAGTTGGTGGTGGTGTGGCCGCTAGGGCCGTTCTATGGTAACGGTCAAAAAATTTTTGAAATTTTGTAAAATACCACATATTGTAATTTTAAAACCATAAAAACAAAAGGGAAAACTTTCTTATTATTTTGAGCTTCCCCCTTCAGTGCAAAAAAATTTAGTCATTAAAGGGTTTCGGTCATGCCCCGGGAAAAGACCCTTTTTTTTTATAGTCGGAAAGTCGGAAAAATCGGGAGGCACTCCCAGGGGGATACCGGAGGTATCTCATCTGCTTTGTACAGTTTCTCTGGCTGCGATACAGTGTCTGCAATTTTGGGTTTTAGAAAAACCCAAACTTTGCTAAGCAAGCTCTGCAAGACTGAAGAAACAGAGAGGAAAATGGACGTTTTTATGGACATCCGAGTTGAGAAAGATGATATCTTTTAAAGCAGGCTGTGATCTTTAAAGGGTCATGTTCCATGGGAAATCCTCCAAAGACTTGGAAGACTTGAGATTCGACATCTTCAGCAAGCGAACTGCTACTGGGAGCATACAACCTGAAAAATTTCCCCGACAACAGGAGCTGCAGCACAGCACTCTCCCCCGAGCTTACCTCCAGACTAGGCTGGCTGCAAAGTCCATCTTTTGGGATGCCCGGGACTATGGATGGCAACTCACTGAACAAGGATATGCACCAGTCCCTTCGAAGACCCCCCATTGCACCAGACTACCTCCTGAAATTTGCCAGCTGCAACTGTGCGGGGGACTGCTTTCTCACTCAGGGGGCTGCTGTAAAAAGCAAGGAGTCAAGTGTATTTCTGCTTGCGGCATCTGTCATGGTAACTCTTGCCTGAACATAAACCAGCTGGATGACAAGAGAGTGAGGAAGATACTGGGGAGTTTGATGAATAAGGTTGTAAAAGGTAAAAGAAGCAACATTTCCATTGAGCACAGTTCTTTTTAAAAAGGTCAAAAAAATACATTTTACATGATCAAGGAGTGCTTTTTTCTCAAATTGATGGTTCGAATCAATTCGGCACCCCAAAAAACACCTAGTTAAACATCCCACAAGTCAATATTGGCAAAAGTTAATTTTCCGATTTTTTCGCGCAGGCACTCTGAGCACCCGAACTTTGATTGCCCCCCAGAATTTCCACAATTATTTGGGATTGCACTAATTGATAGGTGTTAGTAGACACCTAGATGAATACGTTAGTGAAGAAATTTTTTGGTAAGCAATTTTTTCACAGATGGTCAATACAATTCGCTAAATTCCCTAACTATTTTTCAGTAGCCTCACTATGCCCTGCTCTCCCTGTCAAGTGCCAGACCGACATTCCAAGAAGTATGTGCTTAGGTGTCATCCATTTGCCTTTTGTCACAGCATATTTTTATGTCACGGCCAATAGATAATACTCTACGTGTGTTATCAGCAGACAGTACATCCATTGTTGTACATCTTGTTGGCAAGAGGTTGCCAACAAGAAGTGCAGAAAGGAATTGGAAAGGTGCTCCGGTGGAAAAATCCCATTCCTTGAGTTCATTGCCTGGCGGGGTGGGGGTGGCCATGGCAAATCAAGAAGCTCTCTGTTGGCAGCTATTATGGTTCTTCGCAAGAACATGGCAGATTCTTCCAAACGCCTGCTTTTCTGATGCAGCAGTTTTGAAATGCATTTTCATTGCTTGACCTGATTGAACAAAGTGTTGAATAGATGAGCTCAGTGCGGTAATTTGGTTGCCAGAACTTAACGTTGTCGCCAAATGTTTTTTCGAATTTTGTTATTGAGTTATCGGTTTTTTTAGTTTGGATTTTTAGTGTTTTGGATATTTTTGCTGCATAAAGAGCAAAAATTTTTTCCTTCACATCCGAGTCGCTCCACATTGGAATTATTGATGATACTCTCATTGATGTAATCTGATAAGTACTCAAATGCAGCTGCATGGGCGACGTTTATGGTCCTTGGCATTTTCATCTCCACGAACTTGTGTTGAATTCCGCTCATCGTCCGTGGGGTGAACAGCCTATAAAAAGGAGCGGATGATAGTATGCCTCTCTTGCTACAAAATCAGTCTCATTCACCTTTGCTTGGATGTCATAATCAGGGATGGTTAGGGTTTTCTCCTTTATCAGATTCTGGCTGATTATGTTTTCGCACTTGGTAAAGGTTTCTTCTTTCTCTTTTCTCTTTTGCCCTTTGCTTGTTGCAAAAACCGACATTGATCACTCGGTAGCAGTATACTTGAATAACCCCTTTCACAAAGTCTCCTTTTCAAAAAGGGGGTGACAAACCATCAGTGTCATTTTTTGCCTCACGTTTCAAAAGTTTGGAAAATTTGTGAACTTCTGATAACATAATCTGTGATATCCATGCACATGGTTCAAGTATTCATTCATTTTGATGTGGTCATATGTCTCAAAATCTGATCCGTGCTTCCTTTTCGAATATTACATGCATCTTTGATATTTCCAAAACTTGTCTCTGTTGAGAGTTTTACTTTTTAAGTCCCTTTTGTTTACAGCAATGTATGATTGCACGTCAGGACAACATCTCTTTTGGTTTTCAGCTTCCTTTTTCTTGGTCTTAACTTCAAGGGTGCTCATCTGCCATATCTTCGACTAATGACATCTGTTCCCTTGGCTGCAATATCTGAAAAAGAGGAATTATGTAAACATTAGTAACAACAAAAACATAAAGTGAAATTTTCACTTATCTCAGTCTATGATTCCTTATAAGTACCTCTTGTTTTCTCTTGTTTGTTTTGTTTAGAGGATAATGCCTCAGAGCCATAGTGATCTACCGCTGCTGCATATTAGTGTTGGCCGAAGCCACCACCCCGGGGGGGAGGTTACAAACCCCCGGCTGGCACCCGGTAAACCCCTTCACTGCTGGGTGGACAGGGGGTAGGGATATAAGAAAGACCACCCCTCTATCTTTCGCTCGCCCGGGGATCGAACCCGGGACTTCTCGGTTGTAAGCCGAGCGTGCTAACCACTACACTACAGAGTTCCCCGATGAGTTCCACTACCTCATGAGTACCTCAAGATAACTTATGAATTTATGGTCACACCCAAAACCAAATTAATAGCAAACAGGCAGATTATGATAGCTAGTGTCCTAGGTAACAGAACAACTCCATTTAAGATTGTTCAGACACTTGTTTTATATATTTTATTGATTTGTACAAAATTATTTCACAAAAATAAACTTTTTTTAGCATATCGTTTCCATAGAAACGGCCATTTTTTTACTTGATCGAGACTCAAACGACTCCGATTTTGAATGTGATCAAACGGGCAGCTCAAAATACATACAACGAGATGCTTACAATGTGTTTTTCATGTTGTTAAATTACAAATATAGACCCCTCTATAACATTTTATAAAATTCAGAAATTTTCTTGATCCGTTACCATGGTAACGGCCCTAACAGCCACACCCACCACCAACTTCAAGGCAAACAAGCAGATTCTGATAGCTGAGGGTTCTAGCTAACGGAAAAACATCCTTTAAAATTGTGCCTAAGGGGGGGGTCCGTTTCGGTTTTTGGCCCATGGACTAATATAATAACACAGGGAATGCGCGGCATGCCGCCTCTACCTTTTAACCTTCCTTCCTTCTCCCTTTTAACCTTCCCTGCCACTGCTGCCAGCGCACGACTACAGTACGAACAATAACAGGCCCTGTTGGCGCGGCGAATATGACTGTGTTTGTGTGTGCCGTTGCCGTTGCAAGTCTTCTTCATGGAAAAAAAAACTCAACAAGTACCCACACATGAAAGGTGTGAAGGTTGGCCACATTTTCATCACTGAAAAACGAACCCAGCAGAAGAGCAGAAGTTATTGTTTTGGTGCCGCGGGCACGGAAGTTGTCGTACCTAATATAGTGATAAGTTTTATTTTCTTAATCTGTCTTTCAATAATAAATGGCACATGGAAAATAACCACCAAAAATGTTATCTTTATTTTTGGAAGTAATAATGTTTTCACTCTTACAGTAACTATATTTCCGCCTGGTACTTGGTAATGGCAGGACGACTGTACTGATTCCGAGATTATCATCGAGTTGTTGGACGTAGGAATTCATCATATTCTGAAGGTCCAGTTTTTTTTATACAGAGAGATACTTCAGCCCAAGCCGCCACCCAGCACACTGAAGCATGATATGTTTGTTGATGTCATCAATCATGTCGAAACATATTGAACTTTATTTAAAACTAAGAAGTGAGAGAATAGTTAACATTTCTTTACAAAACAATGAATGATAATTCAGCATCATTGCCTTTGATTTACCCTACCTAATCCCGGGGCTCTGTGCTGGCGTGTAATAAACGTCGCGTCCCGAGCTCGAGCTGGGACGTCGGGTGTAACTGTGTCTCTGTCAAGACTCGGGTCATCAAGGGGCACGAGCACCCAATGTATAGACACAATATTGCACTAAAGTATCATGACTCCCTCAGGCACGGTTAGGGTACAATGCTGTTACATGTAACGTGTACCAATTATAGCGATTGGGTGCATTATTATTAACAGTAAGGTAGTGAAGAAAGCACACCCATGCCTGGCCATCTATCTGGCCCAAGCGTGGCTGCCCTCCTCATTACTCACATGAATGGTTAGGCATTAACATAGTAAGGAAAGGGAGTGGCCCATTTGGGGAGGCGGTGGCCAAGTGGTTAGCGGCTGGAAGTGGCAAGCTCGGTGTACCCAGTTTGAATCCCGCCAGATGCCAAAATCTTTTGGCAATCGTGGAGTGGCCTAAGACACCCACATGCTGCCCATTAACTCTACCTTCGACGGCGAGTGCATCAAAGGACACAGGGGGGCAGCATGAGCCTCCAATCACAGGCGCCACTAAAAAATCCTGCCTGCGCCACCACAGGCGAGGGCCAACCATCATAGTCCTCAAGTGAACCTCCAGGGAATATCATCCGAGCCCTGGAGGTCACCGCCTACAGGCGCGAATGTAAGGGGAAAAAACTAGAACACGTCAACCACTTAAATGTTATTTCTATGAAAATATTCATATATGATAAAGCAAATATTTTTTCACAAACCTCGTAATACTTTGAACATAATATCATAAAAATAAATTTCAAAACAGATGACTTTTGAAATACTCCCGAAGTTTTACCTCGCGTAATGCACGCGCCATCACATCCGCTTAAAGGAAATAGACTCTACCAGCTTATTGCTTATTGCCGCCCAACCAACGCTGTCTTCAGTTTCCCAGGGGAATGATCCGCCCCAAAACGACATCAGAGTAGATCGACCTCCCGCAGAACAGACGAGCTGCCTTTCCTCCCTCCCCTCGAGCGCCACTCTAAGCAGATTCCAGACTTAGGCTCGGCATCTTCTTATCTTTCTTTGTCGGTGGTGCCTTTGTACCATGATGAGCTCCAATCTTTTTACCAGTTTATCAATTTTTTCTTTCTTTCTTTTGACGTGTCTATTTTGTTTAAAACTTCTACG
>JACEEZ010023546.1:5000-15897 GCA_016584305.1 Chionoecetes opilio
CCATCCCATCGGTCACCCAGCGCGACACATCCTAACCCCAAGGTCAAGAGCGGGGCGGGACTAGGTCAAGGCGGTTCAGGGGCTGGAGAGGGATGTGGGGGGAGGGGTGTAGAGGACAGGTGTGTGGGAGGGGTGTAGAGGAGAGGTGTAGGGGCGGGGTATGTTGAGGTGTGGGGTGGGGTAGGACAGGGGGAGGCTAGGGGAAAGGCAAGGTGTGGGGGGTGAGGGTTTTGGAATGTGTTGGGGGAGGGGGAGGTGTATGGGGGAGGGTATAGGATAGGTGTGTGGTGGGGAAGGGAGGGGGGAAGGTGTTGGGAGAGGTATAGGGGATGGGTAGGGGAGGTGTGTTGGGGAGGGGGAGGGTAGGGGTATAGGAGAGGTGTGGGGGGGAGGTATAGAAGAGGTGTGTGGGGGGATAGGGGAGGGTGTGGGGGGTAGGAGGAGGGAATGTCTTAGGGGAGGTGGTGGGGGAGGGTATAGGAGCGGTGTTGGGGGGAGGGGGTGTAGGGTGTAGGGGGAGGCGTGGTGGGGAACGTAGGGGAGGTGTGTTGGGGAGGTGGTAGGGGAGGGGGTAGGGGGTCATGCATCACCCTTCATCACTGTGCCCTAGTTCCGCCCCTTTCAATGTGTCGATAGTGCTGCCTGTCTCTGGGGTTATGGACGAGACTAGTCCTGCCACTCTCCTTATACCGGACGGTTTTATTATGCTGTCTTCATATTCCTGTGTTTTTTTTATTGTTTTTTTTACTTGTTTTACTTTTTTTGTTTTTTATCTTCCCTCTATTTTTTCATTCCTCATTCCTTCCTTCTTCTCCTTCTTCCTTCTCTTCCTTCTTTTATCAGCTCCTTCCTATAGGGTTTTGATCAGTCTATTCCCTCCTGGCACGCCGCTTTAATCTATTTAGACCTTATGACATGTTAGATTCTGGCTTCTAGTCCTGTCTTTTTTTTTTCACACTTATTTGACTTTTTTCATTTACTCATATTTTTGGTATTTATTTTATTTTATTTATTTTTTTTTTTTTTTTTTTTTTTTTTACTGCATTTTTTTTTTTTTTTGTTTTTTACCTACTGTATTTTTTTATTTACATTTACCTTACTCTATTAATTATTACTTACTCTATGTTTTTATTGTCGTTCTTTCAACCTGACTTAATCTGTCTACTATACCTTAGCATGCTTATTGTCCTCATATGCCCCGCTTCTTTTTTTATTTTTCTTTTTTTTTTTACTTATCTACTGGGTTTTTTTAGGTTTTTTTTTTATATACTTCCTACCACTAGTCTCATTCCTTGTTCCTCCTATTTCCTTCTTCTATCAGCTGGCACCAATATTTCCTTTATCCTTGAAGCTACAACTCCTTCTCTAGTCTCCTTCGGCCAGGGTTAAATTCTCCCCTTTCTCTCTCGGTAATTTACATGGTCTAAAGTCTCCCTTCCCTTCCTATAGGCTAATGTTAAGTCTGTTAGGCCTCCCTTTTTCCGGCCTACCCTTTTATGCTTCAATCTCCCTTCCCTTTACATTTCCTTTCCCTTTGAACTGTTGTGTAACGGTGATTAATAAATGTTTAAATAAAAAAATAATAATATATAAAAAAAATCGGCTGGTTCTAACTCTCCCTTCTCCCTGTATTTCCCATTTCCTGTTACAATCTCCCTTTTTTATCGGTTGGCATTAAGTCTCCCTTCTCTCTCCCTTCTCCCTGCCCTCCCTTCCCTCCCTGCCCTCCCTTCCCTCCCTGCCCTCCCTGCCCTCCCTTCCCCTCCCTTCCCTCCCTGCCCTCCCTTTCCTGTTATCGCCTCGTGTTTTCCCTCCCTCCCTCTCCTTCCCACAGACGACCGTTCTCCAGCTACACTCTCTCTGTCCCTTCATCACCCTTTATACACTCCCTCTCTACCTTGTCTATATTCTTCGTCACTACATAACAACATAAGAACATAAGAACATAAGGAAGCTACAAGAGGCCGCGAGACCTACACGTGGTAGTTCCTGTTACTTAACACTACCTACATCCACCTTTCATCCCCATCCATAACACTGTCCAGCCTCCTTTTAAAGCTCCCTAATGACTCCGCACTAACTACCTGTCCACTGAGTCCATGCCAATCATTCACCACCCTATTTGTGGACCAGTTTTTCACTAACACTCTTGTTGGTACACTCTTTTTTGCTTTATTTTGCATACTCCATTCTGTTATCATTATTTTTATCAGTTAATTACAATTTTTTTTCCGTACATGTATTGTTTTACGCTGCCTGTCTCATTCTGCTGTATTTTCTTCTATTTCTACTTCTCTTGACTACTACTACTACTACTACTACTACTACTACTACTACTACTACTACTCCTACTTCTACTACTGCTACTACTACTACTACTACTACTACTACTACTACTACTACTACTACTACTACTACTACTACTACTACATTTTACCCTATTTCTCCCACCATATTTCTTTTACTACTACTACTATACTACTACTACTATACCCCAAATACTACTACACTCCCACTACTACTCCTATTTACTCCCACTCCTACTCTAATACTTACTACTATTACTATACTAAAAAATTTAACTCCCTACTCCCTATACTATAACTACTACTATTACCTACTACAAACAAACTAACTACTACTACTACTATTACTACTAATTACTACTATACTTACTACTACTATACTACTACTATTTACTTTTAACTACCTCACTACTCTACTATACTACTCCCTATTCCCTACTTTTACTACTACTAAATACTACTACTACTACTACTACTATTTACTACAAATTACTACTATCCCTACAAATATATATTTACATTTAAATACTATTACTACTACTACTACTACTACTACTACTAAAACTACTACTACTACTACTAAACTATTACTACTACTACTACTACTACTACAAATTTACTACAAATACTACTACTAACTATTTACTACTACTACTACTACAAACTACAAACTACTATTATACTACTATATACACTATTACTTTTACTACTACTACTACTATACTAAGACTTTACTCCCTACTATTTACTACTACTTAATACAAATTACAAATACTACTACTACACTATACTATTATTAAACTACTATATTTCTACTACTACTACACTACTACTATTACTATACATACTACTACTACTATACACTATTATACTACTACTACTATACTACTACTTATTTAATATTTACTTTAACTTTTTACTACTACTACTACTACTACTACTACAAATTTACTACTATACTACTACAAATTACAAACTTTTACTACTAAAACTACAAACACTACTACAAACTACTCCCATACTATTCCTCCCCTTACTATTTACTACTACTACACAACTCCCTCTACTATTTACAATATCCCTCCCCCGCCTTTTTATTTGCAGCGGGTACCCCATAGCCCCCCCTCGTTTTGGGCCCCTGTGGCACCCCAACCCTTACAACTCCCCCAAAAAATACATAAAATTTACAAAACAATTTACCCCTAATTTTAAAAACCCCTACTCTATTCCAACCTACCCCAACCGTATCCCACTTTTCTACCAATGTGGCCTCGAAATCGGGGTTTAAACCTATGCCCGGGTGTTAGAGGGGGGGAGTATCTGTCCCCCCTAGACACAGGGGGGCAGACGGGACCCGGGGGAAAAGGGAGGGGCGACCCCTCATCCAGGGGGCGACGGAGCCCCTTGGCTGGTGCTTTTTTCTGACATCAAGTCATCTAGTCTTGAGTAAAAATCCTACCCCTTGGGGGGCCCATCCCCGCCAGATGTGGTGAAGACCAGGGGCGTGAAGGAAACCATGGTCGACTTGCGGAAATCCTATGGGCCATAGGCCCTTGTCTTCCCCGGGCTCGTTCCTGTGGTGGCCCCCTCGGGGGGAGCTCACGAGGGGAGGCGGCCATGGGGTCAAAGCCCCGGGAAAATGTCCAAAAAGGCCCGCTGCCCTCTGGCCCCAAAATTTCCCCGAGCACAGATGTCCCGCGACCCTCAGGGGCGGTATTGGCTGTCTTGTACCGGGGGAAGTTCCCCATCTAGGGCAGGGGGGTTTTGGTTTTCGGGGGAAAACGTCGTGGCACACCTCCTTGAGCATGCTGGCTGTCAGGTCCCTCACCTCGTCGTCCCTGTACAACAACCCCCCCTTTTTTGAAACGCCCTGGTGTGGTCTGGGGCTTTTGGGGGATCCCACACACACGGGGTTGGGGAGCCCTTCCAGGGCCAGCCGTACCTCAGAGCAACGGCCCCCGACAAATTCTTGTTTGTTGGGGTTAAAGGGCCCTTTGCCTGTTGGGTTGTGTGTTACCCATTTGGGACGCCCCCTCTCCTGGGGCGATGTGGATTTTTCTCACGGTGTTTTGGATGCAGGATGGCAAAAGGTTTTTTTCAAGGCGGGTTTCTTCTGCCCTTGCGCCTGTTGGGAGAATGTTTTTTTGCTTCCGATCACATTTTGGCCCGATTACCTTGGGGCGTCCTGAGCGATAAATCATATCCGTGAGGACCTGGAAATTTTGATGGAGTTGAGGTTCTCCCCTCAGCCATCTTCTCAGGAGAGGTGTTTTTTTTTCCCATCCCGCCTGTTTTTGGGGGGGGTTTCAAAGCAACCCCCTTGTCTTTTCCTCAGGAGGGGAGATCTCAGTAACGCGGGTATAAAGGGTTTTCTTTATAGTTTCCTTTCCAGCGGTCTGAGGAGGGGGGCGGGATGCCCGGGGTGGTGCGCATGACGAATTTTCCAGGGGGGGGGGGGAGGGTTCCCGGGCCTTTGGTGTTTTTCCGCGAGCTGCGGGGAGGCTCGGTTTTGGCCAGGCGGGACGGGAAACATCGACCTCGTGCACCCACTCAAAACACTTTCTCTCCGACGTACCCTTTTTACTCCTCTTTTTAAATAACAGCCCCCAAAGTCCCGCTGTTCCCTTTCCCTTTGTTACCACAAATCCCCTGCCACTGAAGAAGGTTTTTGCCCCGTTTTAGGCTCTGGCTTTACGATGAGGAAGGATTTAGCGGGGGTTGGTGTGGGTTTCCCAGGTAGGGCCACTGGCCTGTATTAAAATCCCACCAGTGGCTTAGGTCCTGTTTAAATTTTTCCGGCTCCTGGGAAAAACGTCAGCATATGACCAAACCCGCTTCACCCCTTTTTTTTTTCAAAACCAAACACGGGCCCTTTAAAGGGCTGCATGCCAAAAGGGGGTTTCATCGCCATGGCCACGGGGTCACCTTGAGTTGTTCCCTTTCCCTTTACTCTTAAAACCCTGGCCTTAAATTTTACCACTCCCAAATTTTCATATAATTAAAAGGGTTCACTAAAGTTTTCGGCGTAGTAGCCCGGGGGACCTTTATTTTTATATTTTTGAAGCATTGTTTTTTTTGTTTATGGAGGGTTAAAAGCGTTTTTGCGTCCCTAAAAAGAAACCCCTTTACAGTCTTCTTGGGCGAAGACTCCCTCATGGCGTGGGGTGGTGCTTCCCCTCCGCCCCGTTTCCCTGCGCATACCCGGGGTTTCCCCCCCGCCCTCCCCACATCCTCCTTGACGAAGCCTGATGCCTTTTTCCCACGGGCGCGTCGTATGACTTCGCCAATGCCCAAAGGGTTTTGGGTCCCGGTTCTTTTTCCAGGGGGGAAATGGGGCGCAGGCTGTGAAGGCCCTCGAGATGATGAAAGTGGTGGTGGCAGTTTCCCTTTTTTTGTGCTGGAGGCACTGCAGAGGGCAAAAGCGCCACTGCCCCAAATGGCGCTGCCCCAGCCGGCGACGCCCCCTCCCCCGGGCCGGGCCCGAGGGACCACACTGCCAGTGTCTGGGGGGATTTCTTCCCCACCATTTCCCCCGTGAAACATCCGTAAAAGCACTGTTCGGGGGTATGTGCATGCCCTGCAGTTCCCCGAGTCCGGTTAATTTGCAGGAAGGGGGGATGTTTTTTTCCCCCACTGGTTTTGATTGGTCCCTTGTGAGGGGAACACCCGCCGGGTCATTCTCGTTGAGAGGGGCCCACTACTACTACTAAATACACTATATTATAACTTTCTACTAAATCTACTAATATACTACTACTTTCTTACTACTACTATTTCTACATTACTATATAATACTACTACTACTACTATACTACTATTAAATTTCACTACTATACTACTAATACTTATACTATTACTATTATACTACTATACTACTACTACTATTTCTACTATACTACTACTTTTACTACTACTTTCTACTACTACTACTACTTATACTTTCTACTACTACTATTACTAAATACTACTACTCCTACTACTATACTAAATTTCTACTTTCCCACTACCCACTACTAAATCCCACTACTACTATACTAATAATTTTTACTACTACTACTACTATTTACTACTAAAACTACTACTACTTTCTACACTACTATCTATTAAATACTACTACCCACTAAATACTAAATACTACTTTCACTACTACTACTACTTTTTTTTTTTTTTTTTTTTTTTTTTTTTTTTTTTTTTTTTTTTTTTTTTTTGAATAACTACACTACAAATAAAAACCTCCACCCCCCTTTTTTATTGAGCGGGGACGGGCCCTTTGCCCCACCCCGCTATTGACTGTGGAAACCAAACCTTTTCACCCACCCCTAAAAATACATAATTTTCTAACTAAATCCCCTAAATTTACAAAACCCACCTATTCCCAAAACCCATCCACCCCTTTTCCCACCCTCTAAAAATTGGCCTCGCAAACGAGGTCACCTAATGCCGGGTTTAAGGGGGTGGAGTTTTCTGTTTCCCCTGAGACCCAGGGGGCAGAACCCGGGGCACTACTACTACTATTTCTACTACTACTATACTACTCTACTACTACTACTCCCATAATATTACTACCCACTAATACTTAAATACTAAATACTACTACTACTACTATTACAATAAATACTACTACTTTCTACACTAAACTATTATAAATACTACTATACTACTACTACTACTAAACTACTAATACTACTAAATATACTAAAAACTTTTCTCCCACTACTACTACTACTTTTACTAACTACTACTACAATTTCTACTACTACTTTTTTCTAAATAAATAAACTACTCTAAATATACTACCCACTATACTACTTTCTACTACTAATACTATACTTTTACTACTACACTACTTCTACTACTACTACTACTAATACTAAATCTACTACTAAACCCCTACTACTACTACTCCTACTACTACTACTACTACTATACTACTACTACTTTTACTACTACTACTACTACTACTACTACTACTACTACTACTACTACTACTTTTACTACTACTACTACTACTACTACTACTACTACTACTACTACTACTACTTCTCTACTACTACTACTACTACTACTACCACTACTACTACTTACTCTACTACTATACTATACTTCTACTACTACTAACTACTACTACTACTACTACTACTACTACTACTTTTTACTACTAATACTACTACTACTACTACTAATACTTTTACTACTACTTACTACTCTACTACTACTTTTACTACTACTACTACTACTACTACTACTAAATACTACTACTACTAAATACTACTACTATCTACTACTACTACTACTACTTTTATACTACTTTCTACTACTTACTACTACTACTACTATACTTTACACTACTACTACTACTACACTACCCTACTACTACTAACTACTACTACTACTACTTCTTACTACTACTACTCTACTACTACTAAATACTACTACTACTACTACTTACTACTATACTACTACTACTAAAATTTACTATAATTTTCTACTACCCACTTCACTCTATACTACTAATTATCCCACTACTATACTAACTAATAATAATAAAAATAAATAATAATATAATAATACTTTTACTACAACTATACTACTTCTACTACTACTTTAACTACTACTAATACTACTACTACTACTACACTATATACTACTACTCTATACTTCTACTACTATAACTACTATACTTTTACTACTACTAACTAATACTTTTTCTACTACTACTACTACTACTACTACTACTACTACTACTATACTACTACTTTTACTACTACTACTACTACTACTACTACTACTACTACTACTACTTCTACTACTACTACTACTACTTCTACTACTACTACTACTTTTACTACTACTACTACTACTACTACTTTTACTACTACTACACTACTACTAATTTTACTACTACTACTAATAATTTTACTACTACTACTACTACTACTATAATTTTACTACTACTACAATAATTTTACTACTACTACTACTACTATTACTATTACTACTACTACTACTACTTTTACTACTACTACTACTATTACTACTACTACTACTACTACTTGACTTTCTACTTTTCATTGCATAGAAGTCCTTATACATAGCATCTCAGCCTTACCGTGTGTATAAATCAAGATTGTAGTGTTGAAATAGTGTGTGTGTGTGTGTGTGTGTGTGTGTGTGTGTGTGTGTGTGTGTATGTGTGTGTGTGTGTGTGTGTGTGTGTGTGTGTGTGTGTGTGTGTGTGTGTGTGTGTGTGTGTGGCGCGGAAGTCTGATATACCGTCATAATTCCACGGCTTTTGAAGAAAAATGGCCTGCAATTTTTAAGAAAGAATGACCATTGCACACACACACACACACACCACACACACACACACACACACACACACACACACACACACACACACACACGAAGCTACGACCCCTGGAAATATTAGATCAAGGAATAGGACTGTAAGACATTTTGTGCAGCAAGGTGAAAGGCCTCACACCCCCACCACCCATCAACACCTTTCCCCGGGCAGCCGTTCTCAAGCCTGCCGTAATCTGCCTCTTTACCTCCCTCCTACTCCCTAAAATCCCGCCCTCCATCACGCCCTCTCTTCCTTCACTCTCTCCCTCTCTCTCTCCCTTCCTGCCTGCCTCTCTCCCTTCCTGCCTGCCTCTCCCTGCCTCTCTCCCTCTCTCTCTCTCACTCCTTCCCTGCCCAGTGGCGGAACTGCGGGGGGGCCTGGGGGGGCACGTCCCCCCGCATTTTAGGGTGGTGCCCCCCGGGTGCCCCCCATTTCAGGGCGGTGCCCCTCATTTGAATAACTAGATAAATTGGTAACATATTGAGAAAATTAACCAATAATGTTAATCTAAAATTTATACTTATTATTGGATCTCTAGTAACATGATGATGCAACAAATTAATCCATATATATCATGATATATATATACACCTCATTATATATATATATATATATATAAGTGAGTGCGCGCCCATTTTTACACCTCTTATGTGTGTATATATATATATATATATATATATATATATATATATATATACACACATAAGAGGTGTAAAAATGGGCGCGCACTCGGGGGGCACAGGTATACGGGGGGCACCATAGTTTTTATATATATATATATATATATATATATATATATATCATATATATTATATATATATATATATATATATGAAAACAATGATGCCCTCCATATTAGCCTGTGCCACCCCGGGTGCCCCCCCTTTTTACAGCCCTTGTTCCGCCACTGGTCGTGCCTCGCCGTGACGCCTTGTTACAGCTACACTACGGGATAATTATTCGTTAATTAAGCGTCAGAATTCTTGTTACTAACGCGAGTGGTTGGTGGTTGCAGTTATACGCCACATCTCAAAGCCTTCACTTTCTTGTGGTGATAAGTAAGGCCACTTCGTAGCCAGCCAACCAAACCAAATTAGTTTCCTAGTGCAACATTTTCTTTAATGAATAAGTTTATGGCTGGACTATACAGCAGGCTATTTAAGAAGTCATAGATGTATAGTCTTATATTGGCTATATAGGAAGTCAGGCATAGATGTATAGTCTTATAGTGGCTATATAGGAAGTCAGGCATAGATGTATAGTCTTATAGTGGCTATATAGGAAGTCAGGCATAGATGTATAGTCTTATATTGGCTATATAGGAAGTCAGGCATAGATGTATAGTCTTATATTGGCTATATAGGAAGTCAGGCATAGATGTATAGTCTTATATTGGCTATATAGGAAGTCAGGCATAGATGTATAGTCTTATAGTGGCTATATAGGAAGTCAGGCATAGATGTATAGTCTTATATTGGCTATATAGGAAGTCAGCATAGATGTATAGTCTTATATTGGCTATATAGGAAGTCAGGCATAGATGTATAGTCTTATAGTGGCTATATAGGAAGTCAGGCATAGATGTATAGTCTTATAGTGGCTAATAGGAAGTCAGGTATAGATGTATAGTCTTATATTGGCTATATAGGAAGTCAGGCATAGATGTATAGTTCTTATATTGGCTATATAGGAAGTCAGGCATAGATGTATAGTCTTATAGTGGCTATATAGGAAGTCAGGTATAGATGTATAGTCTTATATTGGCTATATAGGAAGTCAGGCATAGATGTATAGTCTTATATTGGCTATATAGGAAGTCAGGCATAGATGTATAGTCTTATAGTGGCTATATAGGAAGTCAGGCATAGATGTATAGTCTTATAGTGGCTATATAGGAAGTCAGGCATAGATGTATAGTCTTATATTGGCTATATAGGAAGTCAGGCATAGATGTATAGTCTTATAGTGGCTATATAGGAAGTCAGGCATAGATGTATAGTCTTATATTGGCTATATAGGAAGTCAGGCATAGGTTATAGTCTTATAGTGGCTATATAGGAAGTCAGGCATAGATGTATAGGGCTTATAGTGGCTATATAGGAATCAGGCATAGATGTATAGTCTTATATTGGCTATTTTAGGAAGTCAGGCATAGATGTATAGTCTTATAGTGGCATATAGGAAGTCAGGCATAGATGTATAGTCTTATAGTGGCTATATGGAAGTCAGGGATAGATGTATGTCT
>JACEEZ010023547.1:0-12500 GCA_016584305.1 Chionoecetes opilio
GGGCACATGGCTTAGGAGAGCAATTATTTCATGATTGGCGATTGGCTTTCAAATCGTAAAACACGGGGTATATAAATGGCGAGGCATTGATTGGTTTAGATGTCACTAGTGGGGTGCCTCAGGGCTCGGTCTTGAGTTGGGTCCTACTCTTTTTATGATATATATCAACGATCTGTGACTGCGGACTTGTATCTAAAATATCGAAATTTGCAGATGACACCAAAAAAAATTAGGCGGTTTTTAAAAAGCATATAAGAGAAAACTGCGAACTTCTACAAAGTGATCTCGACAAAACTATCATATTGGAGTGATAAAATGTGCTAATAAATGCAATTCCGATAAATGTAAGTTAATGCCTATAGGCAACGATAACCTCAAATATAACTATCAAATGCAAGTAATAAAAATCGTTAACTGAAGTACAGCAATGGATAAAGGATTTAGGTGGTCTATCATCAGTAATTTGATCTGAAAAACCAGTCCGCATTGCATAGCTGCCAGTAAAAAGACAAATTGATGTTGGGCTTTATCAAACGTAACTTTGACATAAACTCCGAAAGTAATGACACAATAGGATATACACGTCATTGGTAGGCCGCGCACTTGAATATGCCGTTCAATTTCTGGTCGCCCTGTTCGTAAAAGATTCAAGGCCAAATGGAACAGTGCAAGAAAGAGCAACAAAACAAATTCCACGCTGCCGAACTTCCATCTTATGAAGAGAGACTGCGGAAACTAATATGTTTCCTTAAAGGATCGTAGAATCTGTGGGGACTTGATAGAAACCTTTAAGATCCTAAAGGTTTTGATGTCTAAATCAACGAGAACCTATTCGAGCTTCAAACTCAAGTTGACAACAAGAAACTAATGGTTTAAAACTAAACGGTCACGTTGCATCACGATCTCGTTAAAACTTATTTAAAGGTAGAGTTCGTTGATCGATGGAACAAGTTACCAGCAAATGTTCGTCGTGAGCCAGCACAATAACTACATTCAAAAACAGGACTTGACGCGCACTGTAAGAAATGGGTATGATAGTGCGAATTCGTATCTAGTCCCCGGTACGATTATTGTAGTTGGTAATGATAGTTGTTAGTTATTATTTTCATTCATATCATTTGCACTATGAAACTTCCATGTTCCTATCCTCTTTAGGGAAATGGTATCATTTCCAACTGTTTTCTTACAAGTAGTTGATAGTAGTAGTAGGTAGCTTCAGCAGCTCCCTCGCTATGGACCAATCGGTCTCCTGGGTCTGTATTCCTATGTAATCCTATGTAATCCTCTCCTCCTCCTCCTCCCCTCACTCTCCTCTATTGAAGAACGAAGAGAAGGGGAGGAATGCATTCGCGTTCATTTATGTTCTAGCAAGCCCTTCTCTTAGTGCATCGTTACGCTTCGGAGGAAACAGAACGTGACTGCCGCGCGAGGACCCAGGACATACGTAGTGTGTGTGGTTGTCTTGTGTGTTGTGTGTGGCGCGTGTGCTGCGTTTTGTGCGTGTGCGTGTGCGAGTGCGGTGTGCGTGTGTGTTGTGTGTTGGGTAGTGCGTGCTGTGCGTGCGTGCGTGCGTGCGTGCTGTTGCGTGCGTGCGTTGCGTGCGTGTGTGTGTGTGTGTGTGAGTGGTGTGTGTGTGCGGCGTGCGTGCGCGCGTGCGTGTTGTGTGCGTGCGTGCGGTGTGCGTGCGTGCGTGCGGCGCGCGTGTGGTGCTGTGTGTGGGGGGGGGTTTATAAGTATGATAATGTAGAGACTTATCTGGCTGATTTTAAAATGGTACTTCCATTGTACACAATTTATTTATAAGTCCAATAAGGAAAGCGATACATTAAACAAGCAGGATTATGGTAGTGAAACAGCCAGTGAGTGCACGGAGCTCGTGAGCGGAGCGTGTGTTGTATTCGTGGTCCGAGGCTTCTTTCCGTTCCACGCCCTCTCCTACTTGCTTCGCCGTTTCTTCTCTCGTCAACATCTGACGTTGACAGTAATTCTAGCCACAACAGTCTAACATAGATCCATTGTCTGCGTCGTACTTGTTTTCAGTTACAAAGTGCTTTAGCTGTACAGGTCTCACGGTAAGCCAAGGAAAGATATAGTAAATATAATTATATATACATTACCTATATATATAATTATATGTTTATAACGTTTCTAAAAAAATACCTCATTTGATGTTAAAATACATGGAAAATACTGTATGGAAGTTATAATAGTTGTTACACGTGTTATGGATAATAGTTCTAATTTATTAATAGTAATAGTTATGCAAGTTATTATATATGTTAGAAGTGATTACTGACTGAACAATTGATCGGGCCGCATATAATTTGTCCTCAAATTGTCACATTAAGAATTAGCTATGGATTGGAAAAGTGGTAAAAGAACTGTACACCCTAATAACGGCAATACAAACATACAAATATACATCATACACTCCAAAACTCCCAAAGCATAATTCCTATCGCTAAAAGTGTGTAAAAATCCGAGCTAAAAAAAAACAAAAAAAACGCGAAGAATCTGGCGGGACCGGAGATGTGGTTGGGCCGCTTGAATTCCAAGTATCATGGGAATACTGTTACAAAGGCTAATGAGGAAAACAAATGTTTTACACGATGTTCAACATCCAAGACAACGGACATGGCCGGTAGTAAAAGTATATATGTCCAGTACTAGCGTGGGTAAATCCACCAATGGGTAAAAATCACAAAAATAATTTTCCAAGTGTAAAGTGTGTACCGTAGCGGTAGATAGAAATCTCAAAAACTGCGGCCGATAGTAGCTGTAAAAAGTACAGAGAAAAATTGAGAAAAATACAACATTTCAAGAATATGAGGGTGTGACCTCTAGAAAAACCTGACTGAATGCGTCAAGTAACGGACGAAGGCTCGTCTGACTTATAGAGCGCTGCTGTTGTGGATTAGTATAACAATTTATGCTACTAGTAACAGTACTGTGTAGTAAAACTAATCAATGGTCTGTAGAAATATCAGTAAAAATAGACAATACCTCGCCTGATACAATCTGTGTGGGTGTATCAGTGAGGGTAACTGTGGTATAAGTAACCTAGTAATATGTACATGGACTCCTTTGGAAATCGCTACATTTGGAGAGGGCAAATTTGGAGAGGAGGAAATGTGGCAGCGCTGGAGGTAATTACTGACAGTTCACTGGACTTGCTAATCCGTATGGGATTACTGGGATTAAAGAAGGGTGACCTGCCCTGTCTCGCTCACCGAGACACACAACCACATACTTTGCCTTGCCTTAACTTTGTCTGAGATCATCATGTTCTTATCATCATTCTTCTCTATTTTCTTATTCGTATTATTGTTCTTATTACTATTGTTATCAATCTATTTATATCTATTATTATTATTATTATTATTATTATTATTATTACTATTATTACTATTATGAGAGATTTTAATGGTATTAAACTGAGAGGGTTTTGTCCTATTTCGCACTTTAGCTTAGGGGGTTTTGTCCAAGGGGTTTTTGTTCTAGGGGGTTTTGTCCAAGAGGGGTTTTGTCCTAGGGGGGTTTTGTCCAAGAGGGGTTTTGTCCTAGGGGGGTTTTGTCTGGACCCCGTGGCTGACGTGCTCCCATTCACCACCACCCTCAGACTCCGGCTGTGCAGAGAAGCTCTCTCTCTTTCTTTCTCGTTGTCCTCTCTCTCTCTCTCTCTCTCTCTCTCTCTCTCTCTCTCTCTCTCTCTTCTCTCTCTCTCTCTCTCTCTCTTTCTCGTTGTCCTCTCTCTCTCTCTCCATATCTCCCCCTCTCTCTCCCTCATTCCTTCTCCCCTCCCTCTTTCCCTTCCTCTCTCTCTTTCATTCCTTCACCCTTCCTCTCTCTCTCCCTCATTCCTTTACCCTTCCTCTCTCTCCCTCATTCCGTCACCACTCCTTCCCTCTCTCTCTCTCTCTCTCTCTCTCTCTCTCTCTCTCTCTCTCTCTCTCTCTCTCTCTCTCTCTCTCTCTCTCTCTCTCTCTCTCTCTCAAACTGGCAAAAATAAGCGACAATCGGAGAGAGAGAGTGTGTGTAATGTGTGATAAGGACAGCGACAGAGTAAATAATGTGGAGAAGGAAGAAAGAGAGAGGAGAGGTGTGAATCGAGACGGGGGGGAAGGGGGAGGCAGTGGGCAGGAAATAGACAGAAGGATGGAAGTATGAGGAGGAAGGAAGGGTGCGAGGAGGTCGATTGATAAAAGGTGGGAGGGAGGGAACTTAAGTCGTAGTGTAGAGGAGGAAAGTCCTTTTAAACCACGTTTTATTGTTTTTTTTTTTTATTAATTGTCTTTCTTTGTGTGGGTCCCTGGTTGTATTTTATTGTATGTATGTTATTTCTTATTTCATTGTCATGTATTGAAAGACTTTATTCAATTAATAACTACCACGTGTAGGTCTCACGGCCTCTTGTAACTGTAAAATTGTAATTCTGTAAAACTCACGGCCTCTTGTAATTAGCTAAACTGGACTCCAGCAAAATGCTTCATATATGCTGGACTGTGTGACCTTCAGAACGATATGGATCCAGTGAGTATTTTGGATCAAATGACAGAACTTATAGGAGAACTTAAAGAAAAGAATGACGGTATACAAATATATATAAGTCAGCTAGCTCCAACGATATATCAGAGGAAATCCAGGCTAGAATTGCGATTTAATGAACACTCAATAAATGGGGTGAATCCAATGAGATCTCCATCCTAAAGACTGATTAGATTTAAATAGGTACGGTGAAAGTAGACGATATGTGTATGACTTTGCTAACTCTTCTAACTGTGTTCTAAACAGATATGGTGTAGTCAGACTTTTTAGTACTTTAGCAGACAATGTCCCTCTTTAAGCTATTCCAAAGTGGGACAGCATCAAAAGTAATGTCGGTGCCCCCAACACGAACTATAAAAGAAATGACAACGTGCTCCCAAATGTTAACGGAGGGACGCACACGGCACCACGGGTACCTCTTCTATAACCCTGCTGTGCGCCCCCCACCCATTTCGACAAAATATGCTCAGGCCGCTGCCTCTCCTTCCTGTGAGGCACCGCCTCGACCAAACTACTGGGAGGCAGTGGGGCGAGTCGCGTTCGCCTCCTGACTATTCGAGGCTTCGAAGCCCCGAAGCAACATGGCGGACGTCTATGCACAGTGCTGGTGGCAGTGACACCACCTCCCACATGAACGTAACAACCAACATGAATCCCAGGACCGACGATGGAGGGGCAACTATTCCAGTGTGACATCAAACACACACCGTCATCCGTATTCATACAAAAGCCGTTACGCCTACTTCAGCACCTCGGGAGCAAAACACGACTACTATAATAACTTTACAGATTATAATCGCTCATACAGAAATGACAAGAATGTGACAAGAGATGTTTACTCTACTAAAAAAGTCGGATGTTTCAATTGCGGTGAGTTTAACCATGTTCAGTCAAACTGTAGGTTTGATCACAAGCTCCAGTGCCAACAGTGCTATTCTTTAGGACATTAAAACCAAGCTTGTGGATACTACTTCTGAATGATGGCGAAGACGTACCTGCCGCTGTTACCCGGTAAAGGACTGCTTGACTATTGAACACATTAATGCTCAGTCGTTATTATCTAGTCTTGATGATGTTAAATTATTGCTTACTGAGAGAAACATTGATATTTTATGTGTGTAGTGAAAACATGGCTCTTCCTCATATTCCAGATCATTTTGTTGATATTTCTATGTATAAAATTTAGGTGTGACAATGGTAGAGGAGCTGGCGTGTGCATATATGTAAAGAACACTTTAAGTTCTTGTATGATTAACTTAGATATCCCAAGACTGGCTGGTGTAGAGGATGTATGGGTCACTGTGCAGTGTAGAAAACTTCCAGCCATTATCGTTGGATGTGTGTATCGTCACCCTAAAGCTCTGGTGACTTCTTTAATTATATTGACGACGTTTTTAAGATGATATGCCTACGCAACAAAAAAGTTTTTATTCTAGGGGATTTAATGACGACATTTTAGACAAGAGAAATAAATTAAGTAAAATAATACAAAATAACCATCTAACGCAAATGGTAAAAGTACCGACAAGGACCACCTCATCATCAGCTACTTTACTGGACTTGATTATCACTAATGAATCTGAATTTATTATATCACATGATGTTGTCCCTCAAGTTATCGCAGACCATGATCTTATCTCTGCTGTTATAAATGTAAGTAAACCTAGAAGTCCATTGTTACAAAGACTATCCGTGATTTTAAAAAATTATAGTAAAGATACGTTTGTTCACTTCTTCTTAATAACATACATATTATGAACAAGCTATTCTCTACCGATGATGTAGATTATCAAGTGGGAATTTTAATGAATATTTTTTAGAATGTTTAGACTTGTGTGCCCCTAAGGTAACAAAAGTAATAAAAGGACAATCTACGCCATGGGATGAATGACGATGTACGTAGTGCGATCAGTGCTCGTAATGTCTGCAAAAAGAACTTAAAAATGACGTGAATAATTGTAATTTAAGAGAGCAATATAAAACGGCAAAAAAGCAAGTAAAATCACTCATCAGTAAATCAAAACCAGATCACTACCGTAACCGCCTTTCTGACTCAAGAGGTAACTCTTCTGCCACTTGGAAGATTATCGGGGAAATTGTTCCTAACAAAAAGCGTAAATCAAACACTTACAATTTCGATAATCTCGGTGAAAAAGCTGAGGAGTTCAACGATTTCTTTCTAAAGTCGGACAAAATACATACACACGTTCACAGGAACAATTAGAAGATAAAGATAATCTATTCCCTCAGCAGAACTATTCTATTAGTGACGCCGGTCAGCCTTCAGGCCTAAGCCAGTAGATATTAATAGTGTTGTTTTAACTATTAAATCTCTTAAATCTACTAGTTCTATCGGGTCTGATGATATCTCGTTACAGTTCCTTAGAGACGGCCTTTGCGTAATTATTTCTCATCTCACCTGTATTATCAATACGTCATTAATAACCGGTAAGTTTCCGGCGGCCTGGAAAACACGCATTGGTAGTTCCTCTCTTTAAAATGGTGACCCTAACTGTGTAAGTAATTACAGACCTATATCGCTTTTACCAATCAGTTCTAAAATACTTGAAAAAAATTGTTGCTAACCAGCTCTCACATTACCTAGAATCTAATAAGTTACTCTCTGGCAGTCAACACGGATTTCGACCAAAATTGTCTACTGAAACAGCTCTCACTTTAATTACAGACAAACTGTATACCAACATAGACAACAAAAATATATCTCTGTTAACCTTGTGTGATCTTTCAAAAGCGTTTGATAGTGTGGACCACAAGATTCTCTTAAATAAATGTGCTAAACTTAATATGATGAATTTTGGTTCAGAAGTTACTTAAACAAAAGAAACTATATCTGTTCGTCTGGAAAGTAACGTGTCTACTATGCAAAACATTAAACTATGGGGTACCACAAGGTTCAATACTTGGTCCTATATTATTTGGAATATATGTGAATGATTTATCGGAACATGTAAACTGCTTTCTAGTACAATATGCTGACGATACCCAGTTTTTACATACAAGTACACTTGACAATATTGATAAACTTATCAAAGACATTGAGGACACTCTGATCAAATGCAGACATTATTTTCTAATTAACGGACTAAGTTAAATTCTGCTAAAACACAATGATATTTATAGGGAACCGTCAGCTCTTGTCTCGTATTCCCCCCAAACTACCTTAACTTTAATGGTGACATAATTCATCCAAGTAATTATGTAAAAAATCTGGAGTTTACATGGACCGATACATGATATTTGATGTACATGTCAGTGAGTTAACTAAAAAGGTAAATGGCATTTTAATGTATATTAATAGAATAGGAGATCTTTTTGATAAGCAGACTAGGATTATCGTCACTCAATCACTTGTATTAACCTTAATGAAATTGCATAAGAATATGGGGCACCACTAATGAAACACTTTTATCAAATGTACAAAAAATACAGAATTTGCAGCCAAAGTAGCCATCGGAGGAGCAGAAAATATGATCACGTATCTCCTATTTTCAGAGAATTAAAATGGCTGAAAATAAAACAAAAACACGAGTTTGACGTTTTGCACAACAATGTATAAGATTTTAAGAGAATTTTATCCAGACTGGCTTTTACTGGTACTTTTAATACTGTACATGACGTCACAAACAATGTTACCAGACAGAATAACAAGCTGTATGTGCCGCGCTCCAGGACCTATAGTGGTGAGCGGCGCCTTGCCGTACTGGGTGCCAAGCTGTGGAATGAACTCCCAACCGCTGGTCACGCAAGCTATATCTCTGAGTTCCTTCAAGGTTGCACTCAAAAACTCCTTTTTAGCAAATAATGTTTAGTTTTATCATCTTATATGGCCTACTCTCATTTTACTGAATTGTGCAAGTTTATTTTATTTTTATGCTTTGATGCGCTGGTACGATTTTATTCTTTTACGTCACTGTCTTTTATATATATTTTTAGCTTTTTGACGAGTGTGCATACACAATACGTTGTTCTAAGTGTAGTAGTTTATTTAGTTTTACTTGATAATTATTATATTTTTTTCTTAATAGTTGCATTACATTATCAGTAATTTTTATTATGTTTTTTGTATCTATTCATATCTGTAAAGATGTAATAATGTGCTTAATAACCACCATTGGTGGAATAAAGAATCTGAATCTGAATCTGAATCTGTAGCTTCCTTATGTTCTTATGTTCTTATGTAATATTTTCAAGCAACACACATAACACACATGTGTATGTATAACATACATACACACACACAAACACACACACACGTGCACACACAACGAGGAAGGGAGTCGAGTGTCTACGGGCGAGATAGGGAGGGATTAGATGTAGGATTAGCACCAACCCCTCACAGCGCTGCATATATATAAGCAGCCATCATTATCTTACCTCTCCCTTGCCTTGACTGTGACTCCCTCCTGTCTGTATGTTATGGTTTTTTTAAAGAGAGAGAGAGGAGAGGGGAGGAGAGAGAGAGAGAGAGAAGAGAGGAGAGAGAGAGAGAGGGGAGAGAGAGAGAGAGAGAGGGGAGAGAGAGAAGAGAGAGAGAAAAGGGGAGAGAAGAGAGGGGAGAGAGAGAGAGAGAGAAGCGAGAGGGAGAGAGAGAGAGAGAGAGGAGAGAGAGAGGATGAGAGAGAGAGAGAGAGAGAGAGAGAGAGAGAGGAGAGAGAGAGAAGAGAGAGAGAGGGGAGAGGAGAGGAGAATGAGAGGAGAGAGAGAGAGAAGAGAAAAAAAAAAACGATGAAAAGAGAATAAAGAGAGAAAGAAAGAAAGAAAGAAAAAAGGGAGAAGAAAGAGGGGAGAGAGAGGGGAAGAGAGGAGAGAAAGAGAGAGAGAGATGAGAGAGAGGGGGAGAGAGAGGGAGAGAGAGGAGGAGGAGAGAGGAGAAGAGAGAGAGAGACGAGAGAGAGAGAGAGAGAGAGAAGAAAAGGGAAGAGGGGGAGAGAGGAGAGGAGAGAGAAGAGAGAGAGAGAGAGAGAGAAAAAAAAAACCGAATGAAAGAGAATAGAAGAGAGAAAGAAAGAAAGGAAAGAAAGAAAGAAAGAGAGAGAGAGAGAGAGGGAGAGGGGAAGAGGAGAGAGAGAGAGAAGAGAGGGGGGAGAGAGAGAGAGAGAGAGAGAGAGAGGGAGAGAGAAGAGAGGGGAGGGGGACACAACACAGGGAAGGGAGGGGAGAGAAAGGGGAGAGAGAGAGAGAGAGGAGAGAGGAGGGGAAAAGAGAGGAGAGAGGAGGGGAGAGAGGAGAGAGAGAGAGAGAGGGAGAGAGAGAGAGAGAAGAGGAGAGAGAGAGAGGAGAGAGAGAGAGGGGAGAGGAGGAGAGAGGGGGAGAGAGGGGAGGAAGAGAGAGAGAGAGAGAGAGAGAGAGAGAGAGGACAACGAGAAAGAAAGAGAGAGAGCTTCTCTGCACAGCCGGAGTCTGAGGGTGGTGGGAATGGGAGCACGCAGCCAGGGGTCCAGACAAAACCCCCCTAGGACAAAACCCCTCTTGGACAAAAACCCCCCTAGGACAAAACCCCTCTTGGACAAAACCCCTAGAACAAAACCCCTTGGACAAAAACCCCCTAAGCTAAAGTGCGAAATAGGACAAAACCCTCTCAGTTTAATACCATTAAAATCTCTCATAATAGTAATAATAGTAATAATAATAATAATAATAATAATAATAATAATAGATATAAATAGATTGATAACAATAGTAATAAGAACAATAATACGAATAAGAAAATAGAGAAGAATGATGATAAGAACATGATGATCTCAGACAAAGTTAAGGCAAGGCAAAGTATGTGGTTGTGTGTCTCGGTGAGCGAGACAGGGCAGGTCACCCTTCTTTAATCCCAGTAATCCCATACGGATTAGCAAGTCCAGTGAACTGTCAGTAATTACCTCCAGCGCTGCCACATTTCCTCCTCTCCAAATTTGCCCTCCCCAAATGTAGCGATTTCCAAAGGAGTCCATAGTATACATAAGGAAAAATCAAACTCGATTCTACACTGCGAAACTGAATTAATGAATCTTACAATAGTTTGTTTGTTTGTTTGTTTGTTCCCAACAGTAAAAGGATGTAATATAAATTGGAAAATTGTTCCATTTTACGAAAATGATGAGTCCAATTTTCATGAGGCGTGTGGGCTGGGGTCACTTAGTACATAATCCTCCAGCACCTATCCTTTATCTAACTAGCTGGATTATTACATCCTGTGTCAAAAGCTTGGCAGCTGCAGTACTGGCAACAAATTAGCTCATAGTGTCTACAAACACATCGCTTGGTGGCACAGGACGTGCATTTACATGACATTGGGAAGTCATCTGGCAGTAAGACCTGACATCGTTCTGGCTCAAGGATGCCATCAGCCGCGCTGTAGCCAAAATTCCTTGGATCAAAGTACACTTTCTCCAGACAGTGTAGTTGCATGTACGTCCCGTAAAATGCCCTGATAATATGCCCCTTGATAGAACGACTGCTGGGGGGTAGGCCAAGGATAGTCTTTTTGCTGTGGTGGAAGAGGTGATATCTTAGCTCATCCATTGTTTTGCATTGTGTTCCATACATGTAGGTAGTATTAGGGGAGAGGCGCACACAGCCGCGCGCTTCACCAGATAGTGAGGTCCGGCTGTCGGGCTAAGCTGGCAGAACGACTGGCTGCCACGACTGTCAGAACTCGCGTCTCACAACGCGCAGTGCAGTATTTCCACGGAGGTTGGATGGGTATTACGCACATGTATTATTATATTACAACTTTAATTTAAGACATAAATAAGAACTACATAAAAGAGTAAAATATAAGTACAAAAATTATAATACTTAAATGACTATATGTACATAGAGAGAGGGAGAGAGAGAGTGTGTGTATGCTACTGGCCAGTGAAGTGAATGAGTTTTGTGTATATTTGGCGACTCCTAAATTTAACTCTGTCCTGCAACTTGGCAGTTATCTGTTTCCCAGTATAGTGACACCTCACCTGCAAATATTTTTCGGCAACTGCCTTAGTTAGTAAATGTAAGTGATTTACATGGGGCTCTGTGTCAAACATATGATCACTAAGATTAAGGAATATACTTTTATTAACGTAAGTCTGTAAGACTGCAATTACCACCTTATGAAAGTTCACTCTCCCCAGTGTAAAATGTGGAGCTTTTGTTCTGGCCATGATTTCTCTAATAAGTTTTTCACTTGTTACACAAATGTCTATTACGTCGTCTGTGGGATATATTAATCTCCCTTTGGTTTTAAGGTTGATAAGGGAGTGGATGGAGGAGGCAGTGGCTTCTCTCAAGGTCAAAGCGTCAATACAGGCCTCGCAATGCAAAGATTTGCCAAGACTGTGCACCACGAAGCCGGCAATGTATGCAACGATTTTGTTGGAGCACTTTGATAAGTGTGAAGCAGTGGGAATATACGTGTAATCATTTTCCTCTATATTATCTGATTTAGTGGTTTCATCTTTAACTTTGCTTTTTACAAGAGAAGTGTTTATGATCGTTACTGAATGTTGAGTCACTGCATCATTACATTGGCTAGGTACAGTTAGTATTGGTACAGATTCCAGGGGGAGGCAGTTACCACGCGCAATATCTAGCATATCATTACGTACGAGCAACTTCTTATAGGCAGCAGAAAACTGTCTGACTGTGGGATTATTATTGCATCCTCCCATATGCCTTACTTTCCCAAAAAACAGTTCTATATGGTCTTGACTTAATTTATACGTCATTAAAAACTTAAGTGTAGAACCATTAGATGCAATCAAGTTTTCATGCAGGATCTGAAAACTCCGTATACAAAAAAGAAATCCAAGAAAGCCTGTTTTTCGATTTGACTTCAGAACCTGCAATCCATCAGATAATTATTTAAGTGCTCTAATGTACGTTTCTGCTTTCACCAAAAAATCTTTTACATTATTTGAATTTTCCTTTTGAATTGGAGACTTGTACCCACTTGCATTTAA
>JACEEZ010023547.1:17500-19115 GCA_016584305.1 Chionoecetes opilio
ACCCTGCAGTTGCCGCTCCGAAACAAAAATCATAATTTGCCCTCTGAATATCACATTTTGGTCCATATCTTTCATCACAAAGTTCATATTACCTTCCATTTACGTTGTTAACATATGAACTTCAACCCTATATACGGTAACACTGACAATTATTATAATTTAAAAGTTCATCTCTTTTGCACTATACTGTTTTCATACTTTGATGATTTACTTAAGTTTTCCTTTAAATTCTTTACTTAGCGAGCACTGAGCAGAAGCTGGAAGGTACACTTAACCAGTTTGCTCAGTAAAGTACTCCAGCACAGGAACTAAGTGTAAGTCCTCCTTACACTTAAGTATTTTTTGATTATGTCGGCCCAGGTTTTGTGGGACAGCGGGAGTATAGCACCCTTGGGAAAAGTTCTTAACATACCCTAGAGAGAGAGAACGAAGGAAAAGAGGATAGAGGAAAGGACAGAGATAGAGATAGAGAGAGAGAGAGAGGAGAGATGAGAGAGAGAGAGAGAGAGATAGAGAGAGAGAGAGAGAGAGAGAGGGGGGAGATATGGAGAGGAGAGAGAGAGAGAGAGAGAGAGAGAGAGAGAGAGAGAGAGAGAGAGAGAGAGAGAGAGAGAGGGGGGGAGATATGAGAGAGAGAGAGAGAGAGAGAGAGGGGGGGAGAGGAAGAAGGAGAGAGAGAGAGAGAGAGGAGAGAGAGAGAGAGAGAGAGAGAGGAGAGAGAGGAGAGAGAGAGAGAGAGAGAGAGAGAGAGAGAGAGAGAGAGAGAGAGAGAGAGAGAGAGAGAGAGAGAGATGAGAAGAGAGAGAGAGAGAGTAGAGAGAGAGAGAGAGAGAGAGAGAGAGAGAGGAGAGAGAGAGAGGAGAGAGAGAGAGAGAGAGAGAGAGAGAGAGGAGAAGAGAGAGAGAGAGAGAGAGGGGGGGGAATGGGAGAGAGGGAGGAAAGGGAGAGAGGGTGGGGGAGAGGGCAAGAGGCGGGCCTTAATGACTGAGTCACAAGAGTCACAGCCAATGACTGCTCCTGTCAGTGGGTAGTTGGCATATGTCGTCTGACCTCGAAATTAGGGTCTTGAAGTGTCAAAGGCGGTAGGAAAATCAGCGCAGGTGACTGTACCTTGTATGCTGAATGAATGAATGCAGGGCGGCCAGGGTGGCGTCAGCTCAGGGCAAGGGAGCGGCTCCTACAACCTCTTTTCTGCCAGTCGTTGTATGGCCGCCGGCCGACCTGAATGACCTCACTGTTTCCACGCCTCGGCCCCTCCCCTATATTCTACCTCCATGGTTCCATACCTGTACACATTAACCAGAAACTCTTCTATCAATGGAAAGTCAATCTCATTTTGGTGCTTTCCGAAGTTTTGGAGGTAGTGACACGGACTGGCTTTCAGTCCCGCTGCTTTTGTGCCGAATTTTCTTGTTGAATCACAACCTGTGAGATGATGCAGTGCTACAAGTACTTTGTTGAATCACAACCTGTGAGATGATGCAGTGCTACAAGTACTTTGCAAGTTTCCGTGCCTAGCCTCTCAGCCAAGATATGAAGAGGAATATATCTGGAAGTATTTCCCACATCAGCTCAATCCACATTTTCTTGAACCATGGCCTTTAGGGATCCAGTA
>JACEEZ010023547.1:19517-39517 GCA_016584305.1 Chionoecetes opilio
CTCTCTTTCTTCTCCTTTTTTTTTCTTCTTTATTTCTTCTCCCCCTTTCTTCCCCTTTTCCCTCCACACACATATCATAACCAGTATGTGATATTATCGTGAATAACGCCACTTTTTTTTTCGGGTGTGTTTTGATATGTTAAATTAATCGCTAACCGTTTCTGTCGCAAATCATATATATTCCCCCCACCCCACCCCAAATTTTAAAATATTATAACCCCACACCATATATATATATATATATACATAGTATATTATACGCCTAATATTTAAAAAAATAAACAAAAGTGTGTCTGTGTTTGTGTGGTGTGGCCCGTCCAGGTGCCGCCCCCTGTGGGGGAATCCCCTCATATGGCACGGTTTTGGAAACCCGGGCCCTCGAAGGGGAGGTTTTAACCCCTTTATGAGATGATCCAACATTTTTTTTTTTTTTTTTTTTAGCAGCCTATTAGCGAGAATTGTGAAAAAAAGGGGGTTGCGAGAATTGGGGAAAACCTTTGATGTAGGGTGGGGGTAATGGGGAGTAAATTAGTGGGGTATGGGTACTGGGTTGGGGTGGGGGTGAGTGAATGGGGGGGGGGTTTTAGGGGTGTGGGGGGGGGAATAGATGGGGGGGGGAGGGTAAGGGTGGTAAGGGGTTGGTGGTATGGAAAGGGGTGAATGTGGTGGGGGTGGGGGGAAAGGGGTGAGTGAATGGGTGGGGGTGAGGGTAATGGGTGAGTGAAGGGGGTTTGGGGGGTGATGTGAATGGTTGGCTTTTAATACATACATTTCTACATCCATGATTTAGGAAAGCGAAAGGGGCTTCTGGGAGTCTGTGTTTGGTGGCCCAAGGCCCCCCAACCCCAGGTGGGGGGGGCCCAAGACCCCCCAATAGCCCCCCCAGGAGCTAGCCAAAAAGTCCGCCCGGGGGCGGCTTTGCGGCTATCTATAACAGTCTAAAATATAAATATTAACCAATAATATAAACCCTTGTTGTTATGGTGACGGGAAAATTCGGGCTAAGACGACCCAACCCCGCCCTTTGCCTACACTCGCTGCACTGTCTTAGGCGGAGCGAAATTTGCTTCCGAAAATTCCAACTAGCGCAAGATGGTCTTAGTAGTGTTTCCAAAAAGCCCCCCTGGTCCTCGGGAATTGGGCGGTGTAGGTTAAGTGGGGGCACGCCTGGGGCGGGGCTGTGGGTCAGCGACTGGCTCGCGGTTGATGGGGCGCAAGCGCCTGGGGGCGGCCCCTAAGCTGGGCACTCGGGAAGCAACAAAAAAATTTTTCCCCCGTAAAAAATCACCCACACGGGCTTTGGGGGCACTCCGGTGATGCACGACAGGTGGTTTGTCGCGATGGAGAAAACGAGCACACACGCAAATACTGGACCCTGGTACACCGCTTTGCCCTGCCCCGAATTTTTCTGGGAAAGGGGTCGACTTTATGGGGGGTTTGTGGGTTTTCAGCCATGATGGTGGCTCGTATCTTTGGTACGAGCGAGAGAGCGAGTTTAAAATTACTGTACCTGTGTATGCACGGCCCAGTAAAGTAAATAGTTTTGTGTATTTTTGGCGACTCCTAAATTTAACTCTTCCTGAACTTGGCATTTACTTTTCCCATATGTGACACCCACCTGCAAAATTTTTCGGCAATCCTTATTTGAAATGTAAGTGATTTCTGAGGCTCTTTTCAAACAATGACACTAGATTAAGGAAATACTTTTTTAACGTAATCTGTAGACTGCACTTACCCCCTTATGAATTTTCACTCTCCCCGTGAAAAATTTGGAGCTTTTTTTCTGGCCATATTTCTCTGATAAGTTTTTCACTTGTTAAAAAATGCTATTCGTCGTCTGTGGATATATTAATTCTCTTTGGTTTTAAGTTGATAAGGGAGTGGAGGAGGAGCAGGGGTGTCTCTAAGCAAAGCTCAATACGGCCCGCAATGAAAAATTTGCCAAGACGGGTGCACCACGAACCGGGCAATGTATGCCGATTTTTTTTGGAGCACTTTGATAAGTGTGAAGCAGGGGGAATGTACATTTCTTTTCCTCATATTATCTGATTTAGGGGTTTTCTCTTTAACTCTGTTTTTTCAAAGAAAAAGTGTATGATCGTTACTGAATGTGAGCCACTGATCCTTACATTGGCAGGGACGTTAGTATTGGTCGATTCCCCCGGGGGGGGGCAGTTTACCACGCGCAATATCTAGCATATATTACGTACCCGCAACTTCTTTTTAGGCATTTAAAAAATGTCTGACTGTGGGATTATTTTGCTTTCCCCCCCATATGCCTTACTTTCCCAAAAAAAAGTTTTTTTTGGTCAACTTAAAATTTAAGTCATTTTAAAAAATTAAGTGTTGAACCCTTAGATCATCAAGTTTTCATGCAGGGCTGAAAATCCGTATCAAAAAAGAAATCCAAGAAAGCCTTTTTTTTCGTTTTTGACTTCAGACCTGAAACCCATCAATAATTTAAGTGATCAAATATACGTTTCGTTTTCCCCACCAAAAAATCTTTTATATTATTTGAATTTTCCTTTTGAATTTGGGGAGACTTGACCCACTTCTTTAAAATTTCCCTGGAATTCTTATGTCAAAAACAGTTTTAAAACACATAATAAAATTTGAAGTAGCTTCACAGCCAAAAAAAAATTTACTAATTTTTTTCCTGCAGATAAAATCTCAATGAATTGCAACTATTCCTGAGTAACTGTGCTGGGGGGGTTTTTTTAAGATAGGAACCGGGGTTTAGACAGGGGGGGTGGGGGAAAAGGGAAAACTTCGACCTAGGGGATTTTTCAAAAGGCAGGGAACTAAAGTGATTCGTAAGAAGGGGAAAAGGGAAGTTTATTAAAAGATAAAGGGAAAATTACAAAAAAAAGAGGATTGTTTGAAGGTTTACTATACAACTGTAGGAGTTTTTAAAAAAGATGATTTCCTGAGAGGAATAAATATGTAGAGGATTTTGATATAATAGATTAAAGAAACAGGGTTTTGGAAATATGTCAAAAAGGGTATTCGATCCGGAAGTCGAAAGCTGGGTATAAGTTATTTCACCGGACAGAGTGGCAGACAGGGGAGGATTCGCTTTATGCAAGAGTGCATTGCAGTTTGTGTTAAAAATGTTTAAAAAACGATGACAGATAGAGCAAAGGGTGAGGTTAGGAGGGAACGAGAAAAGGGTTTTGGGTGTAGTGTATAGGCCCCCAAAACTTTGTAAAGAGGATTCAGCCCTATATGGGAAAAAATAAACAAGGTGCAAATAATCGTTTATGCGTGGGGGGAGTTTTTTAATCTTAAAATATAGACTGGGATTTTATCATAGGTACAGCGATCAGATGAATTTTAAAATATAATCCAGGATAACTTCCTAATCAAGCAATAAAGGGAAAGCCTACTAGAGGAGATAATATTCTAATCTTTTGCTGACAAATAAGACGATTTGTTACAAATGTGGGGGTCGGGGGGAAATTAGCAATAGCGACCATATGAGATAAATTTTTCTTAAAATGGGAAGTTGGAAAATTTAAAGGGCAATAGGCATAAATCCCTAATTTCAGAAAGGCCAATTATGCGGGTTTAAGAAGACCCTGGGGGTTATTAAAAAGAGGTGTGGGATGGAGGAAGGAATTTTCCCGGACAGGCTTTTGACAGCGGAAAGGCCAATTTAAAGGATTGGGAAGGGGCACCGGGAAGTATTTGGGCGGTCAGATATGTAGTGAGTCAAAGCTGAGGAGATAATTAGAGGGGTTAGACGGGGAAGTGAGGTCAGGGTTGAGGGGAAATTAGAGGGTTTGAAGGGGAAGTGAGGTCGGCTGGGAGGATTTACCTCATTTGTAAGGAAATATAATTGACGGACAGAAAGAATTTTCCCTTTATAGGGAAATAAGGTCCAGAAAAGGACCAAAATGGTGACCACCAGTTAAAAAACAACATTAGAGTAAAAAAAACATTTATTTAAGGTTCAAGGCGGATGGTTAAAAAGAAAGTATAACGTGATGGCGGACAGTGAAAAAATTAACTCGAGTTGCTAAGAGAATTATGAGATTAAAGTAGCAGAACAGGCGAAAAGGGCCCCAAAAGGTTTTTCTATTGGGTTTATAAAACAAAGAAAAGGGGAATTATTTGGGGCCTTTAAGGTCGGGCGGTGAGGTCTTAAATCGGATGGGAATGTGTAGATTATTCTAAATTATTATTTCTTAAGGTTTTTACGGAGGGGGTACACGGGGACGATACCTGAAGTGAACAGATGTTCAAAGGAAACGTGAGGAAAACTAAAAAGTATTGTGATAACTGGGAAAAAGGTGGAGGAGGGTATAGAAAAAAAAAAAAAATTAAAATCGCCAGGACCAATGAAGTGACCCAGGGTATTAAAGGAATGAAAGGAGGTTGTTAGGGTCGTTAGTGCACTTTTTTTTAGGAATCGGTTGAGAAAGGCGTGTGCCTTTATTGTGGGGAAAAGGGAAAATTTTCCCCATATTTAAGAGGGGGGACAGAGGACTAAATCAAAATTTTGACCCTCGTCTAACTCATGGGGGGGGGAAATTATTGGAAACTTTATTGCAAAAAACATTAGAGAGCACTTGATAAACATAGTTTATCAAAGTTCACAAAATGGATTCACCCAAAGGGGAAAAGGGCAGTCTCGCCAATTTTTGAGTTTTTTTGAAAATTTATGAGACGGCAGATAATGAAAGGATTATGAATTTTAAAACATCTGGACTTTAGTAAGGCATTTTACAAAGTATCACACGAGCGACTCTTAAATAAGGTTAGGGCTCATGGTATAGATGGGAAAGGGTTTTTCATTGGTCAGAGCTTGGCTAAATAAAAGGCAAAAAAAGGGTTTCAAAATGGTTCCCAAAATTTAAAGGGGGGTGGTGCAAATGGATTCCACAAGGGTCTTTTTGGGCCCATTTTATTTTTGTTTACATCAACGACTTGGATATGGGGATTAGCAGTGATACAGCAAGTTTGCTGATATTTCAAGTTTTGGTGAATTATTGGATCACAGTCTGACTAAAAAATTTGCAGGGAAACTTTGGGTAAAATTCGAGTGGGGCAGTCGATGGCAGATGAATTTAAAATTTATAAATTGCGTTATGAAGTTGGTAGAAAAAAACCCCCGGAAAAGATACACCATACCAATGTATCGGTGAAAAGACAGAAGGTGAAAAAAAAATTGGGGTGAGGGGAGCCCAGACCTCCCCCCGGAAAAAAATTAAAAAAAAAAAAAAAAAAAAAAAAAAAAAGACTTTTTAAAAAGAAGGGCAAGTTTTTTAAAGCCGGTTTGAGGCCCAATAGATAGATTCATTTTGGTTCCAATTACAGGTGGGGAATGTTTTTTGAAAAATGCCAGGAAAAATGACCAAAATGATTTCAAGGGGATGGTTTTTTTTTGAAAAGAAGAAGATTAAATTACAATCGAAACGAGAGAAGGGGGGTTGAAAAAAATTTTTTTAAGGGGGGAAAAAGGGTTTATAGAGGAGAGGGGGAAAAGTTTTTACGGCTTTTAACCGGGTGAAAAAAAGTAACGGTTTAGTGGAAAAAACGTAGATTTTAAAGGAAATAGGGAAAACGGTTTTTACAAAAAAGGGTGGTGAATGAAAGGGGTGGTCTCAGTAGACGGGTTTTGTGCTGAGTCATTGGGGACTTAAAGGGGGGCTGGATAGGTTTTGGATGGGGATGAAAGTTGAAGTAGTAGGTTTTTAAATGACAGGAAATACCACTGTAGGGCCCGCGGCCTCTTGTAGCTTCCCTTTTTTTCTTTTTTCTTTTCTGCCAGTCCCTTTTTATGGCCCCCGGCCGACCAGAATGACCTCACTGTTTCCACGCCCCCGGCCCCCCCCTATATTCTACCCCCATGGTTTCCTCCTTTTAATATTCGAGAAACTCTTTTTTCAATGGAAAATAATCCACTTTTTGGTGCTTTCCGAAGTTTTGGAGGGATGACACGGATTGGCTTTTTAGTCCCCTGCTTTTGTGCCGATTTTTCTTGTTAAAACAACCCCGGAGGATGCAGTCTACGTACTTTTTTAATCACAACCCCTTTAGAGGTGAGTGCTACAATACTTTTTTGAATCACAACCTGTGAGAGGATGCAGTGGCGGAAACCCAAGTAAACTTGTTTGGAATCACAAACCCGTGAGAGAGCGTGCTACAAAAGGTTTAAAATTAAAATTGTTTTTGAAACCAAAACCCGTGAGAGGGTGCAGTGTACAAGTATTTTTTGAATCACAACCTGTGAGAGATCGTGCTAAAAAGCTTTTTTGAACACAACCTGTGAAGGGGTGCAGTGCTACAGTACTTTGTTGAATCACAACCCGTGAATTATGCATGCTACAAGTACTTTGTTGAATCACAACCTGTGAGAGGATGGCAGTGCTAAAAGTACTTTGTTGAATCAAAACCCTGTGAGATGATGCATTGCTACAAGTACTTTGTTGAATCACAACCTGTGAGATGATGCAGTGCTACAAGTACTTTGTTGAATCACAACCTGTGAGAGGAGCAGTGCTACAAGTACTTTGTTGAATCACACCTGTGAGAGGATGCAGCCTACAAGTACTTTGTTAAATTTCAAACCTGTTAGAGGATGCAGTGCTACAAGTACTTTGTTGAATCAAAACCTGTGAGATGATGCAGTGCTACAAGTACTTTGTTGAATCACAACCTGTGAGATGTTTGCAGTGCTACAAGTACTTTGTTGAATCACACCTGTGAGAGGATGCAGTGCTACAAGTACTTTGTTGAATCACAACCTGTGAGATGATGCAGTGCTACAAGTACTTTGTTGAATCACAACCTGTGAGAGGATGCAGTGCTACAAGTACTTTGTTGAATCACAACCTGTGAGAGGATGCATGCTACAAGTACTTTTGCAGTTTCCGTGCCTAGCCTCTCACCCCAAGATAGAAGAGGAATATATCGGGAAGTTTTTTCCCACTCAGCTCTAATCCACATTTTCCTTAAACCATGGCTCTTTAGGAGATCCCAGAAATTTTAAACCCAAGGACCATGACGTTTGTATCATTAGACAGCACAACTACCCTTGTTGCCCCACTACATACTGCATGGAGAGCATGGAGGAGGATCCTCACATCAGCTTCTATGCTGCGATCTAATTCAGGAACAGCTGTAGCCCATTTATTGTATATTGCCTTGCATGGTTCACTATCATTGGAGAGACCCATCGAGCTGACCCACAACATTTTTCATTGGTTTTGGATTTCCTATGATAAATTTTTCGAGGTTGCCCTTGTACTTTGGTTTGTTTGTGGCCGATGCCCAGAAGGAGTCCATATTCACTGGCAACTGTATCTCTGCGTTCACTTCATTCGGGTCGTTTGGGATTAAGCTACGTCTCCCTGATCCTCTCACTTTCTTTAAATGAGCCATCCATATATGTGCCCAAAGACAAAGTCATGCGCTCTGAGTCCCCGCAAATTCCATATGTGGCATCTAGGAACTGAGAGCAAAGTTCTCCAAATGTCTCCAACTTTGATAAACACATGCGGCGTAGGCCTCCCATGACATCAATGTGATGATGATGTGTATGAATATGAATATGAATATGAATATAAATATGATTGAGTTGTATTAAACCCCTTGAGGCACAGAACGTAATTTCCATTGTAATTTGGGCTAACCATTAGCCGATTTTTAGTGAATTTGCAATATTTTATAAATATGACCTGTTTATATCCTTCTCCACTAGTCAATTTTGTATATTCAGTTACTTTTCGTAATTTTATGGCTTACAACATGGATTTTTCATATAGCCAAGGAGAAATCTGGGCGTAAAGGGGGTTAAGTGGCGTCCATTTGTTGGTTGTACGTAGTCTGGTTTGTTAAAAGTTTTCTCTAAATGGGTACACAGGTCTTTTTTTTTATGTTTCTTCATAAACCATCCCATCAAACAGGTAGATATTCTCAACCCGTCAAATACAATTAAATAACGCATGTTATAGTCTCTTTACCCGGGCGCTTTCAAAGATTTTTTGCGTCTGCCAGTTTCTTTTTGTTTTGTCTTTCACTCATTTTACTTTTACTCTTCTGGGTTTTTTCAAAGATCTAAATGTCTTGAGTTTGGTCCCATGAATGTGTCGAAGATGTACTCTTTCTTCGTTACAAATATCTCTCTCCGAAAAGTCATGTCATGTAAATGCACGTCCGTGCCACTAAGCGATGTGTTTGTAGACAATATGAGCTAATTTGTTGTCCGTACTGCAGCTGCCCCAAACTTTTGACCCTGGATGCAATAATCCAGCTAGTTAATAAAGGATAGGTTTCTGGATGATTATGTTCGAGGGAGAGAGGCGAGGCAGGTGGAGGCAGGTCATGGAAGGCTGCTATTAGAGGAAGTACAGACAACACAACAACAAACATATTCATGTAATAAGAACATACGAGTAATAAATATTTGTCTGCGATCATTAACATTAGAATTGTTAATGCTCGTTTTTTTGCTTTCTTAATCATCTATGTTGTGAAATGGGACTGACAGGCGTGTGAGGAGAGGACTGGAACACTTTTCTGGAACTTTTACTTCCTGCGAATCGGTTTTTTTTCTCTCTCATTATGCGTTAGTTGGTTCATTTGTCAATTGCTTTGCAATGAATGCACATACATGTAAATGAATAAAGTTCCAGGTTGTGTATTAGAGTTACTATATATAGTGTTATTTTTACCTGTTACCGTTTACCTGTATTACCGTTACTAGTGTTATATTTACCTGTCGCCCTCAGCCTGTGACGCGCGCTCCTCCACACCCACCCTGTGCACACCAACAAAGAAACATTTAAGCTTAATTTTAAGCGACAAAAGTAAGCTAAACATCACTATAATTGAATTAATTGAATTTTGATTTAAAAAAGAAACACTATTAACTGACGCTTGACAAATAGAAGGTGAAAAGATTAATATTCATACAAATTAAGGGTTCCATAATTTTTTTTTCAATAAAATAGAAATTGTATGTATTGGACGTGGGATTCGAACCTAAGTGTTTTTTCTTAGAACAGCTATCACTTTACCACTGAGCTATGGAGCGCCTACAATATGCAAGAATATTTTGACCATCACCGAAACTTCTTCCTCCTCGCACTAACTATTGCTTCCTTCTATTTTCTGAGAGCCCCTGGAGTGACTAGTAACTCACCAATGGTTGTGAGGTAAACAAAACAAATTTTAATAGTTCTGTAACACAAGTCGTGCGGTGTGGGGGCTGGATCGTGGTCAGCGGGTTGCACCACTCTGGGAACCCTTAGCTGACTGCTTTAATGCGGACCACATGCCTACTTCTACTACGAAATTTAGTTGTATATATAGCATAGTATAGTATATATTAAATATTTTTCACAAACACGTGGGAAAAAGGAGATTGACACTGAGACCCCAAATGACATAATATTTACGAAGATTACGCAGCGCAGAGAGTTAACTGCAACCGTTGCAGGAGAAATTTTTTGTGTGTGTGTGTGTGTTGTGTGTGTGTGTTGTGTGTGTTTGGTGTGTGGTATGTGTGCGTGTGTGCTGCCGTGCGTGGCGTTGTGGTGGTGCGTGCGTGCGTTTTCGTGCGTTTCGTGCGTGCGTTGCGTGCGTGCGTGCGTGCGTGCGTGCGTGCGTGCGTGGCGTGCGTGCGTGCGTTGCGTGCGCGCGCGCGTGCGTGCGTGCGTGTGGGGGGGGGGTGAATTATAGTATGATTATATTATTTTACCATTGTTATTATTAGTAGTAGTAGTATTAGTATTATTATCATTATTATCATCATTATCATTATTATTTTATTATCATTATTTATATTATCATTATTATTGTCAGTATCACTGAGAGTTGGGTCAACACAAAAGATAAACATTTATTAGCTGAAATAGCCATTCCAGGCTATAAGACATTCCTAATTGTCGCACGCATAAGCAGGTGGGGTGTCATTCTTTACATTAAAGAAAATTTGCAAGCAATCGAAATCGATAAAGTAAACAAAGATCATTATGAATCAGTCTACGCAAAGATTAAGCTAAACGGTAAATTGCTAACTATTGGGACAATATATCGTCCTCCCAAATCTAATGCGGAAGTCGATTGCCTCCTGTATGACGAGATAAAGTCAGTTGTGAACAATAATAACGATACAATTATTTGTGGAGATTTTAACCTACCTCGTATAAACTATATCGTATAAACACACACACACACACACACACACACACACAACACACACACACACACACACACACACACACACACACACACACACATTACCTAGTGAAAAAAACATGGGAATAGAGAAAAGAAAGAGGAACATATTTAAAAAAAAAATCAAAAATATTACAAAAAAGATCCTCAGAAGGTATTAAGAAGAAGACAGAGGAGGAGCAGGGGAAAAATATGAATGTATTTTTCTACTTGCGACATAGTAAAGATTGTAAAACTCTGCTAAAAGTTATACAAAGAGGGATATCTATACTACTGACGTACTTTTTAGGCTATAACAAGCAGACATCCGATAAGAAGTGTCTCTGCTTATGCTTGAGGACCCGCCAGGGTGGCCTGGTGGTAGAGCGCGCGGCCCGAGTGTAGAGACCCTGCATTCGGTCAGCGGTTCGAGTCCACCAAGTTCGTCCTGGTGTGGAGGCGCTTTGTATAGTCAATAACCTTGTAGTTGGTATTTGCAAAGTGGCTAGATAGGATCAAAGTATCTTATCTTTTGCTTTAGGAGGAAGAGGAGGAATACATAGGAATACATAGGAAAAACAGACACCAGAAGACCTATTGTTATATAACGAGGGTATCTGCTGAACTACATACTACTAACTATCAACTACCCTGTAAGGAATACAGGGAATACAAAAGGGAAAAACAGGGTAGCAACAGCCCTACTGGGTGGGAAAGAGGCTGGTCTGTGTGGGCTACTTTCTACCACATAGTTTCTATAGGTTAGGTAAAAGAATAGTAAAGTTGAAGGCTCCTCCCCACCCACCCCTCCCTTTCCGGCCGAGGCCAGCAGGAAAAAAATGCCCAATATGTTGGGCTTTATTAAAAAGCAATTTGACACAAAATCCGGTATGCCAATTTTACACTCCTTGGTTAGGCCCACACTTGGAATATGCCGTTTTAATTATGGTTCGCCCTGTTTCGTAAAAGACCAAAACTAATTGGAATCAGTGCAAAGAAGAGCAACCAAAACAATTCCATCTCTGCGAAATTCATCTTATGAAGAGAGCCTGCCCGGAAACTTAATATGTTTTCCTTAAGATCGTAGAATCCGTGGGGACTTGATAGAACCTTTAAGATCCTAAAAGGTTTTGATGGTCATTTAAACAAGAGAACCTATTCGAGCTTTCAACTCAAGTGACAACAAGAAATAATGGTTTAAACTAAACGGTCAACGTTGCTCACCGATCTCCATAAAAAATTTCAATGTTAGGGGTCGTTGATCGATGGACAAGTTACAGCAATGTTGTCGGAGCCAGCACAATAACTACATTTAAAAACAGACTTGACGCGCACTGTAAAGTAAATGGGTTTGATAGTGCGAATTCGTATCTAGTCCCCCCGTATCGATTATTGTAGTGGTGTGTAGTTGTAGTTAGTATTTATTTAATGGAGAAAAATTGTCTTTGAGGTTAAGAAGAGAGCGGTTGTGGCAAGGTGAGCGCTGAGTTTGAAGGAGACAATACTCCAGTACGAAGAGTTGTGTAGTATCTGTAGCGAAACCCTGGCGCCGTTCCCAGGTTGGGCCCCTTGCAGCCCCCTGTTTTAGGCCACATGTCTGTCCCTCGCTATGAATAATAATGGAAATTATGGTANTTTTTTTTTTTTTTTATTTTTTTTTTTAAAAAAAATTTTGAAAAAAAAGGCCTTGTCCCTAGCAATTTTTTTCACATTTTTTTTGACGGGGGGTTTTTCCCCCCCGCCACCAATGGTGTTAACAAGACATACATTATTCTCACACTTCCCTTTCCCTTATTTCCTAATTATCAGGCTGTTATTTTATTGTGTGGTGTTTTTAAGGGGAAAAGAAAAGGAAAAATCACCACAGTAACATAATAGATCTATAGTGTATATGAAAGAACATTGGGTGTCCCTCAGTTGTTTCCAAGGAAAAATCAAACTATTGTGCAAGGTGTTGCGTTCATTCACGAAAATTCGTCTTGTGAAATTACATTGAAACCTTTAAAATGATGGGGGAATTAGAGTCTTATTCGCAGTTACGCGTAGGTCAGAAAATAAAGCCATATCTCTCCACATGTGTTAGTCTTAGTTTCAGTTATCTTCTTGATATTTCCTACTATAGTTCCCAAAATTTTTAATTATTTTTAAAGTGAAATTTCCCTGGAAAAGTGTGCTTTCATTAAAAATCTGTATTCATAGCTAAAACTATGTAATTTGATCAACCCGGGGGACATACACGGTGGTTGCGGAAATATTATCCACGACCCCGAAGTATTTCCGTGTTAACTCGGTCAATTTTTCTATGAAAATATCAGATCCACGTTACTACCCCGATGATAAAAATTAACACCTGTTCAAGAGTTGACCTTAAGCCCAAATTTGAACTGGTGGGGCACTTATAATCTAAAATTATCCATTCTTTGTTTATGTAAAACGGCTGGGTTTTCAGTTGGAGGATAAAGTATCTTAAAACCCAGTCAAATATCACGCATCAATGTGTGTGTGTGTGTGTACCACGAAGTACATTGGGGTTTGGGATAGGGGGCGGTGGTGTGTGTGTTGTTTTGTTTTTGTGTGTGGGTGGTGTCCCACAGACAGTACATCGTTGTTGGTGTATGGGGGTCGTGTGTGTTGTTGTTGTTGTTGGGTTGTGTGTGTGTGGTACCTACGACAGTACATCGTTGTGTATTGGGGTATGGCAGGGGGTGTATGACTATGCATGTCAGACTCACAGTAGAGGGGCGGATGAAATAGAGCATGTTTTCCCGCGTCCGGGCCAAGGCGGGTGAGCAGGTCGTCAAACTTTTTGATTTAAACTCGTTTTACCTTTCACAAATCCAGAACTTATTTTAAAAGGGAAAGAATTTGCATCGTTGTTGCCGAAACGCCAGATATCTCAGTATCAGAGAGTTGGGTCAAAAACAAAAAATAAACTTTATTTGCTGAAAAAGCCTTCCAGGCTTAAGACTTCCAAATTGTCGCACGCATAAACAGGTGGGGGTTCATTCTTTACATTAAAGAAAATTTGCAAGAATCGAAGGGGGGTAAAGTAAAAAAGAGCATTATGACTCATCTACGCAAAGATTAAGCTAAAAAGGAAATTCCTAAAATATTTGGGGGCAATATATGTCCTCCCAAACTAATTGGGGAAATAGATTGCCTCCCGTAGACGAATAAAGTCGTTTTTGACAATAATAAAATCAAATTTTTTGTGGAGATTTTTAAACCTTTCTGTATAAACGGAATAATAATTCGCATAGAGAAGGGATGCGATTGCTTGATATGGTGAAAAGAATATATTTAAAACAGGTGGTCCGTGAGTCTACAAGGGATAATAGTATCCTAGATTTAGTTTTCACTACCGACATTGATCTGATTGATTACTGCGATATAGGTGAACATTTGGCAAACAGTGATCACAGGCTAATCAGATGCGGCATAAATTGCAATGTAGACATCACAGAAAATCGGTTACTAGTCCCAAATTATAATAAAGCAGATTTCACGAAGATCAGCAGGGTACTAAGCGAAGTTGAATGGATTGACCTACTAAATGGTAATAACGCCGAAAACATGTGTAATGTATTCACAAATAAACTCCAATCGGTGGTGGAAAAACATGTTCCCATGGTAAGAAAACGTTTGAATAACATAAACAGACCCAGTTGGATGAATAATGAGATCCAACAAATCATTGGCAGAAAGCGCCGAGCGTATAAAGTTTACAAACGATCAAATGCAGACTGCGATTCTAGAGAATACAATGACGTCAAACGTCGCTGCAAAAGGACAAATTTAAAAGTCTAAAAAGCGTGAGTATGAAGAAAAAATTGCAAAGGAATCCAAATCAAACCCGAAAAGGTTCTTTCAATACGTTCGAAGTAAGAAAAACGTCAAAACAAGTATTGGGCCACTGAAAGATAATAATAATATCTTGATAAATGATAATAAGAGTATGGCGTTCGTACTCAATGAATACTTTAATGCGGTATTTATTAAAGAAGACGAAACTCCATTACCAGAACCAGTAAACATGTATGCGGGACTCGAAAGGGATAGACTGGTAATAGGAGAGATAACAGTAGACGAAATATCAAAGTATTTGCTGAAACTTGACCCAGCAAAATCCGTGGGGGTGGACGAAATCTCGCCGCGACTACTTCGCGAATGTCACAGCCAACTTTCGCTCCCATTAAAGATTATTTTCAATAAATCGCTAGGTGACAAAAATGTTCTAGTATGTGGAAATTAGCTAATGTTACACCGATATTCAAGAAAGGGAGTAAGAGCCTCGCAAGTAATAATCGCCCAATTAGTCTAACGTCCGTGATTGTTAAACTATTTGAGAAAATATTGCGGGATAAAATAGTGTCTTTTCTCGATGAAAATAACTCAATACTAAACTCCCAGCATGGATTTCGAAATAAGAGATCCTGCTTAACAAACCTACTGGATTTTGTTAATGTCATTTATTCAAACTGGGACGCTAAAATTCCCTCGGATGTAATATACCTTGATTTTCAGAAAGCCTTCGATACAGTTCCCCATAAGCGACTGTTGACCAAGCTAAGGGCACATGGCTTAGGAGAGCAATTATGTTCATGGATTGGCGATTGGCTTTCAAATCGTAAACAACGGGTAGTAATAAATGGCGAGGCATCTGATTGGTTAGATGTTACTAGTGGGGTGCCTCAGGGCTCGGTCTTGGGTCCTACTCTTTTTCTGATAATATATCAAGGATCTAGGCTGCGGACTTGTATCTAAAATATCGAAATTTGCAGATGACACCAAATTAGGCGGTAAAGCATATACTAGAGAAAACTGCGAACTCATACAAAGTGATCTCGACAAACTATCAGATTGGAGTGATAAATGGCTATTAAAATTCAATTCCAAGAAATGTAAAGTAATGCATATAGGCAACGATAACCTCAAATATAACTATCAAATGCAAAATAAATCGTTAACTGAAGTGCAGCAGGAAAAGGATTTAGGTGTCATCATCAGTAATGATCTGAAAACCAGTCCGCATTGCCTAGCTGCCAGTAAAAAGGCAAATATGATGTTGGGCTTTATTAAACGTAACTTTGAACATAAAACTCCGAAAGTAATGACACAATTATACACGTCCTTGGTTAGGCCGCACTTGGAATATGCCGTTCAATTCTGGTCGCCCTGTTTCGTAAAAGATCAAGCCAAATTGGAATCAGTGCAAAGAAGAGCAACCAAACAAATTCCATCTCTGCGAAATTCATCTTATGAAGAGAGCCTGCGGAAACTTAATATGTTTTCCTTAAAGGATCGTAGAATCCGTGGGGACTTGATAGAAACCTTTAAGATCCTAAAAGGTTTTGATGTCATTAATCAAGAGAACCTATTCGAGCTTTCAACTCAAGTGACAACAAGAAATAATGGTTTAAAACTAAACGGTCAACGTTGCATCACCGATCTCCATAAAAATTATTTCAATGTTAGAGTCGTTGATCGATGGAACAAGTTACCAGCAAATGTTGTCGGAGCCAGCACAATAACTACATTTAAAAACAGACTTGACGCGCACTGTAAAGTAAATGGGTATTGATAGTGCGAATTCGTATCTAGTCCCCCGTATCGATTAGTTGTAGTGGTAGTGGTAGTTGTAGTTAGTATTTATTTAATGGAGAAACATTTGTCTTTGAGGTTAAGAAGAGAGCGGTTGATGGCGAAGAGTGAGCGCTGAGTTATGAAGAGGAAGACAATACTCCGAAGTAACGAAGAGTTGTGTAGCATCTGTAGCGAACCGTTGAGCGCTGTTCCCAGGTTGCCCTTGCAGCACCCCCTGTTTGAGGCGCACACTGGTCTGTCCCTCGCTAGTGAAAATAATAATGGAAATTATGGTAATGGTAATGCAAGTATAGCCGCGGAACCTGCTTTGAATAATACACGACTGGCAACGCCGTCAAGTGAGAACACTTCTTATTTTTCAAAAGAAGTGATTTAATATAANTTAAAGGGTTTTTTAAGTTTTTTCCCCCCCCATTGAAGAGGGGGGAAGGGCGCCGGGCCGCGAAAATTTCCACCCAAAATTTTGGGTTTTTTTGCTCTCTTGGAATTTAAAGGGATGGGGAGGGGATCTTTAAAGGGGGAAGTGTTTCCCCCCTCAACCCTTAGTCCGGTGAAGGCGGGTTTGGTGATGCCCTTCCCTGGGGGAATAAGCAGACCCCGGGGGTTTTGTCAGGGGCCCCGGGCCTGACCTCCATCGACTACCCCGGGTCCCGATTGTTGCCAATGCCAGGTTGATGCGGACACCGTGTCCCCAGTCAGTCCTTCGCGGGGGAAAGGGCAAGGGTTTTGCAGTCACAGCGAAAGGCCCCGGGCCTCGGGAATAGCTGGAGAATGTCTTTTAAAATAGACATTCCACAGAAAAAGGGCCCAAAGTACGCTCCCCTGCGGGACCTGGCGTGGATGGGGGGCTGGCTGGAAGTGTGGCCTTTGATACCACCCGTAAGGCCCTGTCGGGGGGAGGTAGTCCTGGATGGCTGCAGTAGGGGCCCGGCCCCCGCGCACTCCCAGGTCCTCAGCTTGGCAGCGAGACCTCGGTGCCACACCCTGTCAAAGGCTCCCCCCGGCGATGTCCAAAGCCACGCAAAGGGTTTCCCTTCCTTTCCCGCGGGGTTCCAGGAAACGATGGGGGAAGGGAAAGGACCCCCTCCGAAAAAAATTTTTTTGGGGTTGAAAAAAGGGGGGGGTCCCGAAGGGTTTTTTTCGGTTAAAGGAAGGGGTTTTCCCTGTGGGGAAGGGGAAATTTCCCCTTTTTTTTCCCTCTCTCTCTTTCCCCCTTCTTCTCCTCTTCCCTTTTCTTTTTCTTTTTCCCCCCTCTCTCTCTCCTTTTCTTCTCTCTTCCTCTTCTCTCTCTCTCTCTCTCTCTCTCTCCTCTCCTCTCTCTCTCTCTCTCTTTTCCCCCTTTCCCCTCTCTCTCTCTCTCTCTCTCTTCTCTCTCTCCCCTTTTCCCCTCCCCCCCTTTTCCCCTTTTTCTCTTTTTTTTTCCTTTTTTTTTTCTTTTTTTTCCCCCTTTTTTTTCCCTTTTTTCCCCCAAAAAAGAGGGGAAAAAAGGGGGCCGGAAGAAAGGGAAAAAAGGAAGGAAAAGGGGGGGAAAGGGGGAGGGAAGGGGGGAAAAAAGAGAGAGATGGGAAGGGAAGGGGGGGGGAGGGGGGAGGAAAAGGGGAGGGGAGGGAAGAAAATTTTTTGGGGGGAAAAAGGGGGAAAAGAGGAGAGCGGGGGGGGGAAAAAAAGGGAAAAAAGGGGGGGGGGGGGGAAAAAAAAAAAGAAAAAAAAAAAAATTTGGGGGGGAAAAATCTTTAAAGAAAAGAACCCCCTAAAAAGGGGAAAAAAAAAAAAAACCCAAAAATTTTTTTTTCCCCCCCCAAAAGAAATCCCCATTTAAAAAAGGGGGGGGTTTTTTTTCCCCAAAATAAAGGGGGGGTTTTCCCCCCCCCCCCTCCTTTTTTAAAAAAAAATTTTTTTTTGGGGGGGGGGGGGGGGGGGTTTTTTTTTTTTTCCCCTTTTTAAAACCCCCCGGGCCCCCCCCCCCCCCCCCCCCCCCTTTTTTTTTTTTTTTTTTTTTTTGGGGGTTTTTTCCCCCCCCCCCCCCCCCCCCCCCCCCCCCCCCCCTTCCCCCCCTTTTTTCCCCCCCCCCCCTTTTGCCCCCCCCCCCGTCCCCCCCCCCCCCCCTTTCGGGTTTTACCCCCACCGACCAAAAAAAAAAAAAATACTTTTTTTTAATTTTCTTTTTCACTACTACTAAATTAGAAAAAATATACCCCTACTTTTCTAACCCACTACTTTAGGGTTTAAATTTTCCCCTTTTCCTACTACTACTACTTTCACTTCGAAAAACTACTACTTTCTTTGATTTTCTACCTTTCCCAAAATTTTTTTTCGACTACTTTTTTCTACTTTTTGAAATTTTTTAAAACCCACCCTCGATTTTTTTCAATTTTTTTTAAACGAGGGTTTTTTAAACCCCCCCCCCCCCCCCCCGCCCTTTCCTTTCCCCCCCCCCCAAGGGCCCCCCCCTCCTCCCCTCCCGAGTTTTCCAAAACCCCCCCAAAGTTGGGCCCCGGGCCCGGGGATTAAAATTAATAATTTCGGGGTTGGATTTAAAAAAGGTTTTCCTTTTGGGTTTTCTTTTTTTTTTGAAAGGGGGGGGAAAAGGGAAGGGAAGAGAACTTTGTCCCTTTTTTCCTGCCTCTCCCCCCCCCCTCTCTCTCTCTCTTTCACTTCTCTTCTCTCTCTCTTCTTTCTCTCTCTCCTTTTCTCGTTCCCCTCTCTCCTCTCTCTCTCTCTCTCTCTCTCTCCCCTTTTCTCTCCTTCTTCTTCTTCTATTATCTCTTCCTTCTCCTCTCTTCTCTCTCTCTCTTCTCTCTCTCCCTCCCCCCTCTCCCCCTCCCTTTTCCCCTCCCCCCCCTCCCTCTCCCTCTCCCTCTCCCTTCCCTTTTCCCTTCCCTCTCCCTCTCGCCCCTCGCTTTTCGCTTTCGCTCTCGCTTTTCGCCTGCTCTCGCTTTTTCTCTCTCTCTCTCCCCTCTCTCTCTTTTTTCTCTCTCTCTCTCCCCCCCCCTCTCTCTTCTCTCTCTTTTCTCTCTCTCTCTCTCTCTCTCTCGCTCTCGCTCTCGGGTCTCGCTCTCCCTCGCTCTCGCTCTCGTTCTCGTTCTCGCTCTGCTCTCGCTTCGTTTCGCTCCTTCTCTCCTTTTCCCCTTTTCCCCCTCTCTCTCTCTCTCTCTCTCTCTCTCTCTCTCTCTCTCTCTCCTCCTCTTCTCTCTCTCTCTCTCTCTCCTCTCTCTCCCTCCTCTCCCCTCTCTCTCTTTCTCTTGCCTTTTCTCGCTCTTTCTTTTCCCCCTCGTTCGCTCTCGCTTCGTCGCCTCGTCCCCTTTTCGCTTTTGCTCCCGCCCTTTGCTTCGCTCTCGCTCTCTCTTCTCCTCTCTTCTCTCTCTCTCTCTTCTCTCCTCTCTTCCTTTTCCCCTTTCTCTTCTCTCGCTCTCTCTCGCTCTCTTCGCTCTTTTCTGCTCTCTCTCGCTCTCTCTCTCTCTCTCGCTCTTCTGTCGCTCTTTCGTTTTTTTTTCTTTCCCTTCCCATCCCACTTATGAAAAGTAAAAAGGGTTTTTGGGGGGTTTTATTTTTTTCCTCTTTTTACATGACTTTTTCCCCCTCTTCCTTCCCTCCTTTCCTTTTTCCCTTTTTTCCTTCCTTTTTTCCTTCCATATAAACTCGGGATTTATTGATTTCATCCCCCTTTTCTTGTCTCCCCATTACATTAATTTTTTTCCCCCATGTTTGTCTAATACCAATCAATTTTTTTATCATGGTTTTTTTTCTTTCTTGCTTTCTTTTTTTCGTTTTCATGAATTTTCCCCTTTTTCCTTCCCGAATTTTTTTTTTTTTCCCTTTTTTTTAGATTAATATTTTATTTTTTGGCATCTATTTATTTTCCACATTTTTTTTTTTTATTTTTTTTTGGGCACTTTTCTTTACTATCTTTTCCCCCTTTTCCTCCTCCTCCCCTCCTCCTCCCCCCTCCTCCTCCTCCTCCTCCTCCTCCCCCTCCCCCTCCTTTTCGTAGGGCACTGTGGGGTGCCTCAGGGTCGGTCTTGGGTCCTACTCTTTTTTGAAAAATAAAACGATCTGGACGCGGACTTGTATCTAAAATAAAAATTTGAAATACACCAAATTAAGCGGAAAGATATATAGAGAAAACTGCGAACTCATAAAAAAGTGATCTAGACAAACTATCAGATTGAGGAAAAAAGGTTTTAAAAATTTAAAATTTCCGAAAAATGTAAAGAATGATATAGGCAACGATA
>JACEEZ010023547.1:44517-67017 GCA_016584305.1 Chionoecetes opilio
CGCGGGACTGACCTTCACCAGTCATGCCAGGAGAGTTGCTAAAAACTCTGCCTGGAGACTCAGCTGTGTCCGGCGCATCTCCCTACTTCTGGATGCCAAAGGGGTTGAAGTCCTGTACAAGGCTCAGGTACGTCCCCTAATGGAATACTCTCCCCCTAGCATGGTCTTCCTGCCCGCCCTCTTACCTGGCCACACTAGACCGCGTCCAGAGAAGAGCCCAGTGACTGGTTAACGACAAACGTCCCCACCATGCGCCTGGCTCCTTCCAACCCCTCCAGGAGCGCAGGTATCAGGCAGGTTAATGTGTCATGCACAAGGCACTAAATCTCCACACGCCCCACCTGGCAGCCATCAAGCTCACCAAGCCCCCGCCGCCCCTGCACTCCATCCGTGTCGCCCCACACAGATAGGAGCAAGTAACTGTGCCCTTCTCCAGGACAGAGCACCACCTACGTTCCTTCTTACCCCGCTACGGCCGTCTGTGGAACGAGTTAGTTCACCAAACCGACCTCCACCACCACTCCTCGCTACAAGACTTTAAGCGGGGGGTGTACAGCTGGTTGATGGCCTGGATTATTACTAGATATAAAATGTCTGTTTTCTATTATATGTAGCTATAGATAGCTCCAGTATAGAACCTAGAGCTTTAGCTCCAATAAAACTAAATGTACCAACAGTTTAAATAAAAAAATAATTATAAGAGAGAGAGAGAGAGAGAGAGAGAGAGAGAGAGAGAGAGAGAGAGAGAGAGAGAGAGAGAGAGAGAGAGAGAGAGAGAGAGAGAGAGAGAGAGAGAGAGAGAGAGAGAGAGAAGAGTATGGAGGGAGAGAGAGAGAGAGTGGAGTAAGGGATGAAGAAAGGGGTAGAGACGGAAATACAGTAAGAAGCTGGGGGAGGAAAGGAAGGGAAGGAACGAATTTAGATTTGATACATAAAGAATTGGAATGAAGGAGGGAAGGAAGGAAGGACCGAAGATGGAAGGGTAGGCCCATTAGAGGCAAACAGAGGAACAAAGAGAGAGAGAGAGAGAGAGAGAGAGAGAGAGAGAGAGAGAGAGAGAGAGAGAGAGAGAGAGAGAGAGAGAGAGAGAGAGAGAGAGAGAGTATATGTTTGTTTGTTTACCTGTTACTTTCATCCACGCGAAGGTCAATTTCTCGCTTTATAAAACCAAACAGCGTCTTTAACATAGTATCTGCATTTATCTATTTGTTTCTCTTGTTCTCCCTCCTTTTCATTCCCTTTCTTCAAACATTTGAAACATTTGAAACATTTAATAATAGCTGCATACATACAATAATGTTTGTTTACAACTTAGAAGCCCAGCCTTTATAATAAGCAGAGCTTTTCAGGCAAGAAAATTTTGCCCTCTTCTATCAACATTATATCGCGCTTAATGTTCTTTGCGGGTATATTTCACATGTCTTTGCACGCCATTGCCTTGTTTTCCAATTTTTTTCCTTCTCTCCCTCCTCCCTCTATTCCCTTTCCATCTCGAGGTCCCTGCTCTCAGGTCACTTCCCTCCCCTCTCCTTCTCTCCACTTCCTTTCCCAATTTCCCCTTCCCTACCCCCACCCCCGGTGCGTGGTGAATTCCTGAAAGCCTCAATCTTTTCTGTCCGGAAATATCTACCCCGGGGAGATAATGGTTACCGCCAGTGTTACCAGCGTGGCGGTGACGTAGCCCAGCCAGGCAGGGTTGCCAGCGCGGCGGTAACGTAGCCCAACCAGGCAGTGTTACCAGCGCTGGGGTGACGTAGCCCAACCAGGCAGTGTTGCCAGCGCGGGGGTGACGTAGCCCAACCAGGCAGTGTTACAAGAGCGGCGGTGACGTAGCCCAACCAGGCAGTGTTGCCAGCGCGGGGGTCACGTAGCCCAACCAGGCAGTGTTACCAGCGCTGGGGTGACGTAGCCCAACCAGGCAGTGTTGCCAGCGCGGGGGTGACGTAGCCCAACCAGGCAGTGTTACATGAGCGGCGGTGACGTAGCCCAACCAGGCAGTGTTGCCAGCGCGGGGGTCACGTAGCCCAACCAGGCAGTGTTACCATCGCGGGGGTGACGTAGCCCAACCAGGCAGTGTTGCCAGCGCGGCGGTGACGTAGCCCAACCAGGCAGCGTTGCCAGTGCGGGGGTGACGTAGCCCAACCAGGCATTGTTGCCAGCGCGGCGGTGACGTAGCCCAACTAGGCAGTGTTGTCAGCGCGGGGGTGACGTAGACCAACCAGACAGTGTTGCCAGAGCGGTGGTGACATAGCCCAAACAGGCAGAGTTGCCAGCGCGGCGCTAACGTAGCCCAACCAGGCAGTGTTGCCAGCGCGGCGGTGACGTAACCCAACCAGGCAGTGTTGCCAGCGCGGCGGTGACGTAGCCCAACCAGGCAGTGTTACCAGCGCGGCGGCCACGTAGCCCGACCAGGCAGTGTCACCAGCGCGGCGGTGACGTAGCCCAACCAGGCAGTGTTACCACCACGGGGCCCAGAGAGAGAGAGAGAGAGAGAAAAACAAAATTGTGAAAGAAATTAGGTAAGATGAATGAATTCATAAATAGCCAAATTATCGTCTTGCAATTAATGTATGAAAGCTGTACTGAATTGAATCACACCAATGTGTGTATAGTTATCATAATTTAGCCCACTGATATATTACATTGCATAACACTATTCCACCGTGTGTTGCATAATAAGTATAGTTTTACCTTATTATTATGTTTTTTTTTACATCTATGCCTATAGCGCCTGTAGGCAGTGACCTCCAGGGGTGTGATGGTAGGCCCTGGAGGTTCACTTGAGGGCTGTGATGGTTGGCCCTCGCCCGTGGTGACGTAGGCAGGATTTTTATAGTGACGCCTGTGATTAGAGGCTCATGCCGCCCCCTGTGTCCTCCGATGCACTCGCAATCGAAGGTAAAGTTAATGGGCAGCATGTGGGTGTTCTTAGGCCACTCGATGGTGCAGAAAGATATTAAGTGGATTTTAGTTCTCATTGGGTCAATCGAACTCGGGTCACCGAGAACGCCACTCGGAGACGCTAACCACTCTGCTACCGCCTCCCCATAATATATATATATATATATATATATAATAATATATATATAATATATCCCCCCCGGGGGGGGGTTAAAAAAACCCCCGGTTTTTTGGGGCCCCCGGGGGGGCCCGGGAGCCCAAAAATTTTTCCCCGGGGTTTTTAAAAACCCCCCGGGGGTTTTTTAAACCCCCAAAAAAAACCCCCCCCGGGGGGGGGGCCCCCGGGGGGGGCCCAGGGCCCCCGGGGGGCCCAAACCCCTGGGAAACCCCGGGGGGCCCCCCCCCCCGGGGGGCCCCCCGGGGGTTGCCCCCCGGGGGGTACCAACCCCCCCCCCCCCCCCCCCCGGGGGGAAAAAAAGGGGGGAAAAAAAAAAAAAGGGGGGGAAAAGGGGGGGGAAAACCCCCCCAAAACCCCCAAAAGGGGAAAAAAAAGGGGGAAAAAAAAAACATAAAGGGGTTTTTTTAAAAATTTTTTTTAAAAAACCCAAATTTTAAAAAAAAAATTTTTTCCCTTTTGGAAAAAAAAATTTTTTTTTTTTTTTTTTTTATTTTAAAACCCCGGGTTTTTGGGGGGGGGGGAAAAAAGGGGGAAAAATTTTTTTTTTTTAAAAAAGGTTTTTTCCCCCGGGGGGGGGCCCCCCGGGGGCCCCGGGGGGTTTTCCAAGGGGTTTTTGGGGGGGGTTTTTTTTAAAATTTTTTAAAAAAGGGGTTTTTTCCTTGGGGGAAAAGGGGGGGGCCCCCAAAGGGGGGGGCCCCCCCCCCAAAAAAAAAAATTTAAAATTTTTTTTTTAAAAAAAAAAAAATTTTAAAAAAAAATTTTTTTTTTAAAAAAAAAAAAATATTTATAAAATATATATAAAAAAAAAAATTTTTTTTAAAAAAAAAAAAATTTTATATATTAAATATTATAAAAAAATTTTTTTTTATTTTTTTTTAAAAAAAAAAATATATATATATAAATATATATAATATATAATTTTAAAAAATAAAATATATATATAAATAATTTTTTTTTTTTTTTTTTTATATTTTTTTTTTAATATATATATATATATATTTAATTTTTTAAAAAAATTTTAAAATTTTTAAATATATAATATATATATAAAAATAAAAAAAAAAAATTTTTTTTTTTTAAATATATTTTAAAAAAATATAAATATATATAAATATTTATATAAAAAAAAAAAATATTTTATATATATAAAAAAAATTTTTTTTTAAATATTTAAAAAAATATATATAAAAAAAAAAATTTTTTTTTTTTTATATATAAAATTTTATATATATAAAAAAAAATTTTTAAAAAAAAAATTTTTTTTTTTAAAGATATAAAAAATTTTTTAAAAAATTAAAATTTTTTTAAAATTTTTAAAAAAAAAAAAATTTTAAAAAAAAAAAAAATTTAAAAAAAAAAATATAAAATTTTAAAATTTTTTAATTTTAAAATTTAAAAAAAAAAAAAAATAAAATAAAAATTTAAAAAAAAAAAAAAAAAAATTTTTAAAAAAATTAAAAAAATTTTTTTTAAAAAAAAAAAACAAAAATTTTTTTTTAAAAAAAATTTAAAAATTTTTTATAAAATTTTTAAAAAAAAAAAAATATATAAATAAAAAAAAATTTTATATATAATAAAAAAAAAAATATAATATAAATTAAAAAAAAAATTTTTAAAAAAAAAATTTTTTTTTTTGATATAAAATATATAATAATTTTAAAAAAAAATATATATATTAAAAATATAAAAAAAAAAAAAAATATAATAAATATAATAAAAATTTTTTTTTTATAAAAAAATATATAATTTAAAAAAAAAAAAAAAAAAAAATTAAAAATTTTAAAAAAAAAAAAAATATTTTTAAAAAATATTTTTAAAAAAAAAAAAATTAAAATTTTTTTAAAAAAAAAAAAAAAAATTTTTTTTAAAAAATATTAAAATTTTTTATAAATATATATAAAATTTTATATATATAAATAAAAAAAATATAATATATAAATAAAAATAAAAAAAAAAAAATTATAAAAATAATTTTAATTTAAAAATAAAATATTAAAAAAATATAAATTTAAAATTTTTTTTTATATATATATTTATTATATTATATGGGAAAAAAAAATTATATTTATATATAATTTTTTTAAAAAAAAAAATAAAATATAAAAAAAAAAAAAAAACCCAAATATAATATATAATATTTTTTAAAATAATTTTTAAATTTTTTTTTTAAAAAAAAATTTTTTTTAAATTTTTTTTTTTTAAAAATTTTTTTAAATTTTTTTTTTTTTTTTGGGGGGTTTTTTAAAATTTTTTTTTTAAAAAAAAAAAAAAAAATTTAAAAAAATTTTAAAAAAAAATTTTTAAAAATTTTTTTTTTTTTAAAAAAAAAAATTTTTTTTTTTTTTTTTTTTTTTTTTTTCCCCCCCCCCTTTTTTTTTTTTTTTTTTTTCCTTTTTTTTTTTTTTTTTTTTTTTTTTCCCTTTTTCCCCTTTCCCCCCTTTTTTTTTTTTTTTTTCCCCCTTTTTTTTTTTTTTTTTTTTCCCCCCCTTTTTTTTTTTCCCAAAAAAAAAAATATATTTTTTTTTTTACAATTTTTAATTTTTTTTAAAACCCCCCAAAAAAAAAAAAATTTTTTTTTCTTTCCCTTCCCCCCTTTTTTTTTAAAAAATTTTTTTAAAAAAAATTTTTTTTCTTTTTTTTATTTTTTTTTTCCTTTTTTAAAAATTTTTTCCCCTTTTTTTTTTTTTAAATTTTCCCCCCCCCTTTTTTTTATTTTTTTTTCCCCCTTAAAGGGGTTTTTTTTTTTTTGGGGTTTTTTTTTAAAAAAATTTTTTTTTTTTTTTTTCCCGCCCTTTTTTTTGGTTTTTTTTAAAAAATTTTTTTTTTCCCTTTTCCGGGGGGGGGGTTTTTTTTTTTGTTTTTTAAAAAAAAATAAAATTTTTTGGTTTTTTTTTTTTTTTTTTTCCCCCTTTTCGCCCCCTCCCCCCCCAAAAATTTTTCCCCCCCCCTTTTTTTTTTTTTTTTTTTCCCCTTTTTTTGGGGGTTTTTTTTTTTTTTTTTTTCCCCTTTTTTTTTCCCCCCCCTTTTTTTTTTCCCCCCCCCCCCCTTTTTCCCCCCCCCCTTTTTTTTCCCCCCCTTTTTTTTTCCCCAAAAAACCCCCAACCCCCCCCCCCCCCCTTCCCCTTTCCCCCCCCCCCCTTTTTTTTTTCCCCCCCCCCTTTTTCCCCCCCCCTTTTTTTCCCCCCCTTTTTTTTTTTCCCCCCCCCCCCCCCCCCTTTTTTTTTTTTTTTTTTTTTTTTTTTTTTTTTCCCCCTTTTTTTTTTTTTTTTTTTTTTTTACCCAATTTTTTTTAATTTTTTTTTCCCCCCCCACCCCCCCCCCCTTTTTTTTCCCCCCAAAATTTTCCCCAAATTTTTTTCCCCCCCCCTTTTCCCCGGGAAAAAAACCTTTTTTTCCCCCCTTTCCCCCCCCCCCCCCCCCCCAAAACCCCCCCTCTTTTTCCCCCCCCCCTTTCCCCCTTTTTGGGAAAAAAAAAAAAAGGGGGGGTTTTTCCCCAATTTTCATTTTAAAATTTTTTGGGGTTTTTTTTTGGGGGGGCCCCCCCCTTTTTTTTTTTTAAAAAGGGAAGGGGGGGGGGGGGGGGGGGGGTGGTTTGGGGGGGTTGGGGGGGGGGGGGTTTTTGGGGGGTTTTTTGGGGGGGGGGGGGGGTTTGGGGGGGGGGGGTTTTGGGGGTTTTTTTGGGGGGGGGGTTTGGGGGGGAAAAATTAAAAAAGGGGGGGGGGGGGGGGGGTTTGGGGTTTTTTTTGGGGGGGGGTTGGGTTTTTGGGGGGTTTTTTTTTGGGGGGGGGGGGGGGGGGGGGGGGTAAATCCTTTTTTTTTTTTCCCCCCTTTTCCCCCCCTTTTTTTAATTTTTTTTCCCTTTTTTTTTTTTTTTCCCCAAAGGGGGGGGGGTTTTTTTTTTAAAAATTTTTTTTGGGTGGGGGGTTTTTTTGGGGGGGGTTTTTTTTTTTTGGGGGGTTTTTTGGGGGGGGGGGTTTTTGGGGGGGTTTTTTTTTGGGGGGGGGGGGTTTGTGTGTTTTTTTTGGGGGGGGGGGTTTTGGGGGGTTTTTTTTTTTTTTTTTGGGGGGGGAAAAAATGGGCCAAAATTTAAACCCCCCCCTTTTTTTTTTTTTGGGGGGAAAATTTTTTTTTTCCCTTTTTTAAAAAACTTTTAACCTTTAAAAAAAACCCCCCCCCCCTTAAAACCCCAAAAAAACCCCCCCCCAAAAAAAAAAACCCCTTTTTTAAAAAACCCCCCCCCCCCATTTTTTGGCCCCCCCCCAAACCCCCCCAATTTCTTAAAAAAAACCCAAAAATTTTAAAAAAAATTAAAAAAAATTTAATAAAAAAAAAAATTTTTTTTTTAAAAGGGGGGTTTAAAAAAAAAAAAAAAAATTAAAATTTTTGGGGAAAACCCAAAGGGGGGAAAAAAATTGGGGGGGGGGGGAAAAAAAAAAGGGTTTTTTTTTTTTGAAAATTTTTTTTTGGGGGGGGGGGGGGGGGGAAAAAAGGGGGGGGGAAAAAAAATTTTTGGGGGGGGGAGGGAAAGGGGGGGAAAAAAATTTTTTTTTCCCCGGGGGGGGATTTAAAAAATTTTAGGGGGGGGAAAAATTTTTTTTTTTAAGGGGAAAAAAAAACCCTTTTTTAAATTTTTAAAAAAATTTTTTTTTTTTTTTTTTTTTCCCTTTTTAAAAAAAAAAATTTTTTTTTTTTTTAACCCCCTTTTTTTTTTTTTTTTGGGGGGGGGGGAAAAAAAAAAAGTAAAAGGGGGGGTTTGGGGGGGTTTGGGGTTTTTTGGGGGGTTTTTTTTTTTGGGGGTTTTAAAAACCCATTTTGTTTCCCTTTTTTCATCCTTCTCCTTCGTCATCCCCGTGTCTTCCTTTCCACACTCATACCTCTTCTTCCTCCTCTTCCACAGACACTCTTTCATCCTTCTCACCCCTTTCCTCTCAACTCAATAACCTCACCAACCCCATCATCACCCCACAACCCCAGCTATACCACCACGGATAAAACCTTCCTTTCCTCATACTCCTCAACCTGTCTCTCACTCCTCATTTAACCAGCTTGAATAAGACTCATCCACGTTGAGCCCCGCGCCGCTATGAGTCTCCCGCGGGACCCACATGAGCCCACGATGGATAATTGAAAGATAAAACGTGGATAAGGATGAGAAGGGTTGGTAATACCGCGTGTCTCATCATTTGCTTAAAACGGCTCCGGGCGGACGTCCTGTAAGGGGGGGAATGTACGCCCTAGTAAATATATGAGTCATTTGGGGCAACGAATGCACCTGGGAATGCTTGGGTGCGGGAGGGAGGGAGGGAGGGGTGGTAGGGGAAAACAGTTAGGGGGATGAGGAGGAATGAGGGATGGTAGGGGAATATTGTTGGGGGGGATGAGGAAGAGGGGGTAGGTAGGGGAAGATTGTTGGGGAATGAGGAGGAAGGAGGGGTGGTAGGGGAAGATTGTTGAGGGGGGGGGTGCGGAGGAGAGGAGGGGTGGTAGGAGAAGATTGTTGGGGGCATGAGGAGGAGGTAGGGATGGTAGGGGAAGATTGTTAGGGCGGTGAGGAGGAGAGGAGGAGAGGGGAAGAGAGGGGGTCAATGTATACCTTGCTGTAACTACTCTTCTGTACCTCTCTCTCTATCTCTCTCTCTCCCTTTCTTTTTCTCTCTATCCTTCTTTTCTATTATCCTCTTCTCTCTTTCTCTGTATCCCTCATATTTTAGGGAAGTGTGTTTGTGTGCATTTGTAGAGGATAAATGTATAAATGTATAAATGTGTGTGTGTGTGTGTGTGTGTGTGTGTGTGTGTGTGTGGTGTGTGTGTGTGGTGTGTGTGTGTCATCTCATCTCATCTAGTTGTATTTTACAGGGCCAGAGCAATGCTCGTGTGGCCCCGTCTCCATATCAACATTTTTATCATTCATCCCTATGCTTTGTTTTTGGCCGAAGCCACCCCCAGAATCGGGTCAAAAACCCCCGGCAAACCCCCCGGGCCCCATTCCTGCGGGTTTTGGACAGGGGTCGCTTTTTTAAGGAAACAACCCATCTGTTTCCGCTCACCGGGGATCGAACCTGGGATTCTGGGTTTTTAAACCGGCGGTTTTCCCTTCCCCCACGGATACCCTAACGGAGTACCCTTTTTGGTGTTTGGGTTGGTGTGTGTGTGTGTATGTGTAGGTGTGTGTGTGTGTTGTGTGTGTTGTGTGTGTGTGTTGTTTAATTGAAGCTACGATTTGGAATATAGAAAAATTCTGTAAACTGTAGACCGAGCGTACAATGATCTTAAAAAGAGAGAGTGAGAGCGAGAGCGCGAGAGCGAGACAGAGAGGTGGGTGGGTGGCAGGCACGTTATGTGATTAACGAGTAAAAGCATAAGTTTCCTTTGATCGTAATTAGCTGACTCGGGTGTTTGCAATGTAATTATATAAATTATTTCTTGGTTGTCCTGTTTAGAGACTTATTTTTAAATTCAAACAGTAACGCGCCCCTAATTAAGCTGTAATGAAAGAATGCTAATAGTAATGACTGAAGTAATATTTCAATTATCTTATTTAGACCATCAATTAGAGGAAAATAAAAGTTTGTAATTAAAGATTCACATGACACTTGTTTAAGCTAACCTGTCACCCAGCGGACTTGAACCTACGTGTGCAATGATGGTGGTAAAATGATGTAGAAAATTTACCTCACCCTCGTGGGGATCACTCTCGTGCTGGTGGGCTTGGTGGTCAAGGACGACAAGCTGCGCCAGGCGATGAGGACGTGGTGGGACGCGGGGCCCCACACCACCCTGCTGGGGAAGGTGCAGGAGCACCTGACCGCCGCCTCGTGGCTGGCCTCCCCAAGGGACCCCTTTGGGGAGTGCGGCTTCCCCATGGGGGATAGCTGGCTGGAAGTGCTGCCCCTGGTGGTGGGGAGCAAGAAACGCCAGGCCTGCCTGAGGAGGCAGGTCCAGCAGGCCGAACATGAGCACAACATGTTTGTGTTCTGGTTCGTGGTGGCCGTGTGTGTTGTGGTGGTGAGTGTTTCTGTGGCCCTGGTAGCGGGGTTCCCCTGGGCCCGGCACGCCCTGACGCGGCACCACCGCCGGAAAGAACAGGTAAGCAATGCCTTGTTGCTGCAGGAAGCAAACCGTCACTTTGTGTCTCAATGAGGCACAACACTGCCTGGAAACACCTCTTTTCCCACCGCAGCGACGCGTCCTCGTTGTGATGACCTGTGGCGGCCTGATGAACCGCCAAGACAGGTACGTCCGCTGCTACGATGACGGCCGCCTTGCAGGGACACGCAAGGAACTGCCCTTGCCCGCACCAGGCAGCACAGTGCAGTCGGGACCTCAAAGAGAGTTGACGCAGACCCCATAAGGGAGCCAAGTCCTGACGCAGAGGAGGACGAGGAGGCCAACCGTCTGGTGCGGCGAAGCCTCCTGGTGCCTCGACGGTTCGTGGAGCAGCTGGTGGGGCCTGGGGAGTGTTTCCTACACTCCCTACGAGGCCACTACTCCGTTCAGGTCCTTCAGGATCCAGCACGCCGCAGGCTGCACAGTAAGAGCGGCAAGACCAGTGTGGTGGAGTGTCATACCGCCGTTAAAGTAATCGTCCAGACCATCATAATTCCTGATTTTATGTAGTTAGAGTATAGCCATTATCGAGTGTATAAACAATATTTTGTCAATTTTTGCATCTAGTCAGCTGTTTTTCCGCAATTAATAATCCGCAATCAAAATCTGTAAATTCCCCGAGCTTTGAAAACGCTGCTGGCAACTGGCAGACGACGGCACCATGGCTCGGTGACGTCATCCCAGGCTGCTCCCTCTCTCCCGCGCTAATATAAATACACGTAAACCTAGGCAATAAACATAGTACTTGAAGAATTTTGGGTGTTTCTGATAGATTTTTTGTGTGATATGGTATACACATGCATCCTTGATGGGTGCAGCAAGAAAGCTGTGCCTTTCCATAGAAGTTTGCACACATATCAGACCAATAGGCGAGAAATGTGTAAACAATGTTGGTGCGTCGGACGGACGTTGGTGCATTAGGGTGAAGGTAGGGAAACGGGAGTGGGTGTTGGTGTTTGGGGAACGGGGTGGCTGTTAGTGGTGGGGTAAGTGGATGGGTTTTGGTGGTGGGGGAAGGGGATGGGTGTTAGTGGTGGGGGAAGGGGGGTGGGGGAAGTGGGTGGGTGTTGTAGGTGGGGGAAGTGGGTAGGTTTTGGTGGTGGGGAAGGGGATGGGTGTTGGTGGTGGGGAAAGTGGGTAGGTGTTGGTGGTGGGGGAATGGGGTGGGTGTTGGTGGTGGGGGTAGTGGGTGGATGTTGGTGGTGGGGGAAGGGGATGGGATAAGATAAGATAAGATTTTCATCCTATCTAGACACTTTGCAAGTACCAACTACAAGGTTATTGACTATACAAAGTGCCGCCACGTCAGCACGAACTAGGCGAACTCGAACCGCTGACCGAATGCGCAGGGACGCTGCACATTGCGAGGTCACGTCTCTACCAACCTTGCCACCCTGACGGGCAAGGGGATGGGAGTTAGTGGTGGGGGAAGGGAGTGGGTGATGGTGGCGGGGGAAGGGGGTGGGTGATGGTGGTGGGGGAGGGGGGTGGGTGTTGGTGGTTGGGGAAGGGGATGGGTGATGGTGGTTGGGGAAGGGGCAGGGTGTTTGGTGGTAGGGGAAGGGGATGGGAGTTAGTGGTTGGGGAGGGGGATGGGTGTTGGTGGTTGGGGAAGGGGATGGGTGTTGGTGGTGAGGGAAAGGGATGGGATTTAAAGACGGGGAAGGGTGGGTGTTGGTGGTGAGGGAAGGGGGTGGGTGTTGGTGGTTGGGGAAGGGGATGGGTTTTGGTGGGCGGGGAAGGGGATGGGTGTTGGTGGTTGGGGAAGGGGATGGGAGATAGGTGGTGGGGACGTGGGTGGGTGTTGGTGGTGAGGGAAGGGGGTGGGTGCTGGTGGTGGGGGAAGTGGGTGGATGTTGGTGGTTGCTGAAGGGGATGGGTGTTGGTGGTTGGGGAAGTGGGTGGATGTTGGTTGTGTGGGAAGGGGATGGGTGTTGGTGGTTGGGGAAGGGGGTGGGTGTTGGTGGTTGGGGAAGGGGATGGGTGTTGGTTGTTGGGGAAGGGGATGGGTGTTGGTGGTGGGGGAGGTGGGTGGATGTTGGTGGTAGGGGAAGGGGATGGGTGTATGTGGTTGGGGAAGGAGGTGAGTGTTGGTGGTTGGGGAAGGGGATGGGTTTTGGTGGTTGGGGAAGGGGATAGGTGTTTGGTGGTGGAAGAAGGGGTTGGGAGTTAGTGGTGGGGGAAGGGGATGGGTGTTGGTGGTGGGGGAAGTGGGTAGATGTTGGTGGTGGGGGAAGTGGGTAGATGTTGGTGGTGGGGAAGGAGGTGGGTGTTGGTGGTTGGGAAAGGGGATGGGTGTTGCTGGTTGGGGAAGGGGATGGGTGTTCGGTGGTGGGGGAAGGTGATGGGAGTTAGTGGTGGGGGAAGGGGGTGGGTGTTGGTGGTTAGGGAAGGGGATGGGGGTTGGTGGTGGGGGAAGAGGGTTGATGTTGGTGGTGGGGGAAGGGGATGGGTGTTGGTGGTTGGGAAGGAGGTGGGTTTTGGCGGTTGGGGAAGGGGATGGGTGTTGGTGGTTGGGGAAGGGGATGGGAGTTAGTGGTGGGTGAAGGAGGTGGGTGCTGGTGGTGGGGGAAAGGGGTGGGTGTTGGTGGTGGGGGAAGGGGGTGGATGTTGGTGGTGGGGGAAGGGGATGGATGTTGGAGATGTGGGAAGGGGATGGGTATTGGAAGTGGAGATGTGGGCGGGAACGGGAGTGGAAGTTGGGGGATGTGAGTGGGGGAAGGGGATGGGTGTTGGAAGTAGGAATGTGGGTGGGAACAGGGGTGGGTGTTGTGGGATGTGGTTGGGTGATGGGGATGAAGTAGAGTGCATAATAGCAGATTCTTGAAGGACTTCAACATCCCCCCCTCTCTCGCTCTCTCTCGGTGAACACCTCAAATGACGTCATTAATAATATTCGCGGGCCTGTTGTAGGGATAAAACTTTTTTCCAGCGCATTATACAGAAGTCGTGTTTCTACGGAAATAAGGTTTGGAAATGAATTATTTGTTGTAGATTAGGTGTTTTGAATGAACATTCAAGATATTTATGCAAAAAATAAAATGGGTCTGAACGATTACTTAAGCCGCGTGGCGGACGCGCTAGGCGGTCATGGAGTGACCACTGACCACCTCCACCGGTCATTTCCCGCGCTGGAGTGACCACCTCCACTGGTAATTTCCCGCGCTGGAGTGACCGCATCCATAACTTGTTTTCCTTATCATTGTGATAATTACTTACATGACATTATTTGCTTTGTCATTATTTTCTTATTATTATTATCATCATTATTATCATCATTATCATTATTATCACTATTATCACTATTATTTTTGTTATTTTAATAATTATTATATTAATAGCAGAAGTTACCCGTAATCTTACTATAATTCACTGAATGTCCCGTCTGTCCGTCTGTACAGCCAAGCATTTGACAGTCTTATCATTATTACTGGAAGCTCTTCAATATCTTTTCGTCAGGGGTACACCTGGGTACATTGTTAGCTTATTAATGTACTGGTACACTGCACAGGAATTTACTGTCATTTGGGGTAATTTCTTCTCACTGCCATTTAAGACAGCCAATGGTATTCGGCAGGGAGGGATTTTATCTCAATCAATCAATCAAACATTGGGGACAATACGCCTGGGGGCGCGTTGCCTCGCCCTACCACTACTACTACTACTGTGTGTGTGTGTGTGTGTGTGTGTGTGTGTGTGTGTGTGGTGTGGGTGTGTGTGTTGTGTGTGTGTGTGTGTGTGTGTGTGTGTGTGTGTGTGGGGTGTGTGTGGTGTGTGTGTGTGTGTGTGTGTGTGTGTGTGTGTGTGTGTGTGTGTGTGTGTGTGTGTGTGTGTGTGTGTGTGTGTGTGTGTGTGTGAATTTTAATGTATATCTTTCCTCACATATGTACACGCATATACATGTGCACACTTCTTTCTCTCTCTCTCTCTCTCTCTCTCTCTCTCTCTCTCTCTCTCTCTCTCTCTCTCTCTCTCTCTCTCTCTCTCTCTCTCTCTCTCTCTCTCTCCTCTCTCTCTCTCTCTCTCTCTCTCTCTCTCTCTCCTCTCTCTCTCTCTCTCTCCTTTTTTTTTAAACATACATATACATGAAGCCCAAAGGTGCACTGTCGTGTGCCTATCTTAAGGGCAATATACACATAAATATAAAGACCTAAAATCTCAAAAATAACATTATATACATATATGCATCACTAAAGGGTTTGTTGAGGCACTGTTGCTGTCACTAGTGTTACAGTATCACTAGCCTCAGCGGGGTGGGCTTCGACAGTCTCCACCGGTTGGCCGCCAACTTTACACTTTGTGTGTTCATCTCCTGGATGTGAGGGACAGCGGCCGTGAAAATTTTCCACATCCTGGAGACGCAGCCTACAAAGGTGCGTTGGTGCTGGCTGGCACGGGAACGCGGCACCTCCACTGCATCACCACTGGTAAGCACCGTTCTCGTGCTTCGCGTAGCGATTCTCGGAGGCTGGCGCAACCCAGCCAGGTGTGGCACTCCCTGCACCTGTGCCTTGTGGAATACCACAAGCGCCGCGACGTCCCTGCGGTATTCCAGTGAGTCGAGAGGACTCACCGGCTCGAACTGGGCTGGTGGGTCTGGGGGGTCTGGGGGGTCTGCAGCATCCACCAGTCGCAGGGCTCGACGCTGGATGCTGTCCAGCCTCCTAGTGTGCGAGGCTGCACACGACATCCAGGAGAGGGCGGCGTACTCTAAGTAAAGCTGTATCTGGGCCTTGTAGAGCAAGAGCTTCCCTCCCCTGTTGAGGAAGCTGGCTACCCTTCGCAGGGCAGAGACCCTGTGAGAGGCCTTTTTTGCAATGTGTTTGATGTGGCCGTCAAACCTTAGCTCTCGGTCCACCTCTACTCCCAGAACCTTGACGGCTTCCTGGAGTGGGAGAGGAACGCCACCAAACCGCTGCCTCCCTTCCACTGCTGGCCCGGCAGCGGGGACCGAGAAACTACCATTGCCTGTGTCTTCTTTGGAGCAAAGTTCACCTGCCAACGTGTACCCCACTCCTGTATAACCTCAGCTGCTGATTGACCTCATCAGCAGCACGCCCACTGTCATGTCGCGGGTAGGAGCAGGAGAGAGTACAGTCATCAGCGTAAGCCGAGACTGCTGGCAGCTGCTGGAGAAGATCGTCCACGTAGATGTACCACAGGACTGGCCCTAGCACAGAGCCTTGTGGGACTGATGCTTCCAGTGGCAGGGACTGAGAGGCCTGCCCGTTAACGACGACCTGGAGGGTTCTTCCTTGCAGGTAGTTCCCCAGGAGCAGCAGAAGGTCACCTTGGATGCCTTTTGCTCGGAAGTTTTTGAGAAGGCCTCCGTGCCACACCCTGTCAAAGGCACCCGCTATGTCAAGGGCCATCACGACAGTGTCCTGGCCGTCATCCAGGGCGTCCTGCCAGTTTCGGGTAAGGAGCATCAGCATGTCAGAGGTGGACCGTCCAGGGCTGAACCCAAACTGTTGGTCGGAGAGGAGGTAGTTGTCGCTGAGGTGACGACAGATTACCTCTGCCACGATCCTCTCGAACACTTTCCCCACCACAGACAGCAAGGAGATGGGCCTGTAGTTTTTGGGGTCAGATCTGGAACTCCTCTTGTGAACAGGAACCACTCGAGCCTCCTTCCACGCTGAAGGCCAGATGTTTTCCTGCAGGCAGGCAGTGAAGACTGTGGTGAAGGGACAAAACACCCCCGGGCCACTGTTTAAAAAATGCGGGCTGAGTCATCAGGGCCAGTGGTTTTTCCTTTCTCTCTTCTCTCTTCTCCCCTCTCTCTTCCCCTCTTCTCTCTCTCTCTCTCTCCTCTCTCTCTCTCTCTTCTCCCCTCTCTTTTCATATCCCTTTTGCTACGCTTTTTTCTAACAAAACACGGGGAGGAGAGTGGGGAAAAGAAAGAAAGATAAAAAAAAAGAGAAGAGGAGAGAGAAAGAGAGAGAGAGAGGAGAGAGAGAGAGAGAGAGGGAAAAGGGGGGGGGGAGAGGAGAATGAGAGGAGAGAGAGAAGAGAGAGAGAGGGGGAGAGAGAGAGAGAGGAGAAGAGAGAAAAGGAGAGGAGAGAGAGGAGAGAAAGGGAGAGGAGGGGAAGAGGAGAGAGAGAGAGTAACTCTAACCACTCGCCTCTTTTAATTTGAATTTTATTTTTCTCGTTTTAAAGGCTGCTTTGTTGCTAGCCTTTTTAATTAAGCAAAACCAACACACCCCACAAAACACACCACACCCCCCACAACACATTTTTGAGCTGTGGTACGAGCACACTTTTTCCCACAATCGCCCGAACCCCTAGCCCAAATCATGGACCTGACACTCAAAGGGTTCGCTCGACTCTCAGATCAACCCCTTCCCGAAGCGCTCGGATATTTTGTGGAGATTTTCAAATCAAAAATTGCGATGGAGAAAAAACCGTGATTAACGAGAGTCGGGAATTTTCCCAGTCAGAATATCGACCTTAAGGTGAAGTCAAGACGTTTAAAAGGCGGAGATCGAGAACAAAAAAACAATTGAAGGACTCAGACCCGTTTTTGAAGATCAAATGCAGCGTACCAACTACCAGGAAGACTACAACCAAAGAAAAAAATACGCATCGCGGCATCAAAAATTCCCAAATGGAGAAACCTGGGAGCAAACTGCCATCCGGTCTCAACTCTGCTTCGAGACGAGCTTCAATTACCCCCTAGGAAGCTTAAAAGTGTCACAGGGTTGGACCAATTGGACACGCTGCTCCCCGAACAATCTTTTGCCTGATGGAACATTTTGGAGACCCAAGCGTTAGCGAAACGCCAGAAAGAAAAAGGTACGGGATATATATTAATGAATACTGGTCCTGCGTCCCAAGAAAAAAAAAGTAAAACTTCCACTAAGAACAAGCCCGAGCTAAGGGAAAAAAATTGGGGCCTATTTTTAGGCATAAAAGTTTTTTATCAAACCGAGAATGAGTCGCCCCTTTTCCCGACTGCTGAGGGGGACTCCATCGGGGTGTGACGACCTGCCGTCATCTGCCCGGTGGGGGATTTCATTTGTTGGTGAACCCTCACAGGACAATGGAACGCGACGCGTAGCAGTGGTGGTGGGCAGCGGGTGGTGCAGCGGTGGCAACGTGGCTTTTGAAGGTGAAGTGACTGCTAAATAGGTGGGAGATGGGCACCTCTAAACACAAACCTCCCAAAATGGGCCTCAGAGACCGTAAGAAAAGAAAGACAGGGGCTGTATTTATATCATCAAATACGTATTTTTATTACGTATTTACAATCCCTACAATTAGTTACTTTAAAATTTGCCATTATTCATAGATGACGATGCTTTTAATCTTTTTTTATTTTTGATTGTCCCGTTTCCCATACATAACATCAGTTTACCTTTTTATTTTTTAAAAGACAAGTAAAAAACAAGAGTTAGACTTTTTAATCAGCCTGTTTATTTTAAAACAATCAAAATATCCCCAAGTGAAATTATGATTTTTGGAAATTTATATCCACATAATGACGAACAAAATTTACTTTACAAAATATGAAAATTAGGTCCGTACCCACTAATTTAAGTTTTTTGAGACTTATTTTGAAAATACAGTTGTGAATTTTGATATACAGGTTTCACTAAAAACAGATTTGCCCCCTGACCTTGTAAAAATTTACCAATTACCGGAAACAAAATGTTTACCCGTGTAGAAATAGATAGGGCGGAGGTGGGGCCCATGATTTTCCCTGAGACTACATTCTACCATATCAAATAATTTGCCTTTGAGTCTTACTTAGAATTTTTAGGTGTTGAGTGTACTATAATTAAAGAAAAAAATTTATTTATATGTGTATAGGCCTCCGGAGGTAATATCAATAATTTCTTAAGGGCACTTTGAATGACATTCTTTTCACAGCTAATGATAAAAAAAAACTTTTAAAATTCATTTTTCGGGGATTTAAATTTAAATTTGTTAAAAAATAACGATAGGTAGTATTTTATTTCCCTTTAAATTTGATGATTCCCCTTTTTTTATTTTCCCCTAACCAAGACCTACCCAAAAATTACAGATAAACCGCCAATTAATTGATATATTTGGGGATCACATAATAACCCAAAATTTAATAATTTCATAATACAAACAGACATCATGATCATTACCAGTTGTTTTCAAATTTTAACTTTTATCCAAGACAAAGGACCCGATATATTTAATAAAAGAATTTTAACACAGACTGCCTTAAAAAAAAATTTTGGGACCCATCTTCGAGGTGAATTTTGGGGGACGTATTTCAGTAAAATGTCCTAATGAAGATAAATGCATTTTTTTTTAAAATTTGACAGCTTGGTTTTAAAAAAAATTTTCCCCGAAAGAAGAATTTGGTGAAATAAAAAAAGGGAAAGAAGCCCCCACATACATTTGCTTAAAAAAACGGTATTAAAGAAAAACACAGACTAGAGAGACTTCACAAAATGGCCTTTTAAATTCAGAAAAGTATAACATAAGAAATAAGCTGAAAAACAATTCTAAGAACAGCAAAAAAAAACTATTACAAAAAAAAAAATTAAAAGAAACCCAAGGGAAATCCAAAATTCACTGGAAACTATTAACTCAACTTGGTAAAAAATTCCAAAAAAAAACAAAAAAAAAAAAAAAAAAATCGAAATAAAACCATTGTCCCCCGAAAAGTCAAATAAAATTTTAAAGATCACTTCCTAAAAAAATAACAACCTCTCATTTAAAAACAGGAATTTTTCCCCAAAAGATAAAAAAGGCCAAAAATGATTCCCAAAAACAAATGGGGAGTAATACTGACATTTTAAAAATTATCGCCCCATTTCATATACCAGCTTTCAGCAAAATATTAAAAAAAAGTCTTGCAACCCCCTTTGATTTAATTTCTTAAAAATAATCAATTACTTTCTAGTACCAACATGGTTTTCGGGAAAACCATTCAACAGATCAGGAATAATACAAAATTTCCAAAAAGTTTCTAAAAGTACTTGGAAAAAAAAAAATCAGTGTCGGGATTTCCACTTATCAAAGGCCTTTTACTCTTTAAAAAACCCTCGTATATTGCGGGATAAACTTGAACATAATGGGATTAGAGGTTACCACTGCAACTTTTTTTAAAGCTATTTAACAAAAGGTCCAGTTTGTGTATTGTAATGGTAATTATTTTTATTCAAAAATATAACCACGGAGTACCACAAATTCATTCTGGACCATTCTTTTTTCTTTTTTAATAAATGATATTGAAAAAGTGTTAAGTTCAAATATACTATATAGCTGATGATACCAACTTGCTTTTTGCGGATAAGGGAAAACTAAATTTTCACAGAAGTTTAACTATAGAACTAGAATTAATTAATAATGGTTTTAAAAAAAAAAATTAAAAATTAATACTTCCAAAAACTAACTATATCCTCTTTCAAAATCGTTCCTTAAACAATCATCTCCCTCCCACTTTCATAGAGGGTGAAAAATTTTTAAAAATGAACTCATACAAAACTCCCTTTGGGGTAGATGATAATTTGAATGGAGCTTTCAGATAAAAAGATGTATAATTTCCCAAAATATCCCAATTTTGGCAATTATATAAGGACGAATCCCTCACAATCGAAGCTATGATCGTAATCCACACGTTGTGTTACCCTCCCCTTATATATTTTGTGTCAGTATGGGCATGATTGGCCCTCCTAATTACCAAATTAAAAAAAGCACAAAACAAAATTTTTAGATGTATATTTCATTTAGGTAAATTTTTTTCTACGCCAATTAATTTTCAGAAAAAAAAGCTTTTAAATTTTTTTTTTCCATAAATGCTTTCTTCATAACATTTTTAAAAGTATTTCAAAAGAAAGGGAACTTCCATTTTTAACTTACAAAAAAACCCTTCACAGCACTAGAAAAATAATTTAATTTATTTTGTCCGCATATCGCAAAACTTCTTTAGGAAAAGCATCTTTTATTTTGGTCTCAATTATGGAATACTTTACCAACTGACTTTAAAACTCTGTGAATTCGGGTGTATTTCCCCCAATTAAAAAAAAAAAAAATATATTATTCACGCAAAAAAAATTGAGAAATACCACTCAAAAAATAAAGAGATGTGTCAAAATTTTAAAGTTTTTTCCTCTTGTTACGATGTTACTAAATGGGTTTTTTTTGATGCTCCTCGCTAAATTTTTTTTTTTTTTTTTTAATAGAATATATCTGTCAAGGAGCCTTGGCTCGACAGACATTTCCAAAAATTTATTTAAAAAATGTATAATTTTTAATTTTCTTGGAAATAAAAAATTACTTTCTTAACACACACACACACACACACAACACCAACACACACCGCTTACATAAGAAAGTGAAGATTAATGCTTTTTTAAAATTATTTTTTTTTTGGTATTTAAATGAAGAAGTTTTACTAAATGCTGCTTTTTTTGGTTTCATTTATTTTTTCTTATTACTCCTCATGTTCTTTCTTTTATTTATTTCATTTATATATATATATAATATATATATATATATATACTATAATTATAATATAAGTTAAAATTTTTCCCGTAGATTCATCATGAAGTTTCAGGGTGACAGACACTCGTATACTTGGGTTGTTTATGCAACGTTCGCCAATGCACATTGGCAATCATCACTTGCTAAAAACTCAGTTTAAAATTGTATATATTATCATAAAAAGCGAACATCTAAAAAATTAATTCTAGAAAAAATTTAAATTCCTATATTTCTAAAATTACTAACTAATAAATAAATTATAATTGTACTTTAACGGACCTTGTTGTGTATCTGTCTGAGTTTGGTAGAGGACCTGATGAACAATGAGGTTTTTTGGTTGAATTTTCAGACTTGTGTGGCGATCGAACGGAGGAGTCCGGGCAATCGAAACAGTGGTAATCATTGAGTATATGTATTGTTTAAATGACTTGGTTATTAAGACTACTTCAGGGGACAAGTGCTTGATGTGTATACTTCTAAAATTAAAGGTCACTAGGGTAGTTGGCCTTGATAGATACTGAAGTCATTCATAGAAAAAGGTGATCTAAAATCATGTGAGTGGATGCCAAGACTGCCTTGGCAGCTGATGAGCCAAAGATGCCTTGGCGAAGATCGTTTGCATAAACAACCCCAAGTTTATCATGTGTCTTGTCAACCCTGAAACTTCATGATATATATATTATATATATATATATATATATATATATCCTATTTTTCTTTATTATATATATATATATATTATAATATATATATACGATATATATATATATATATATATATATTATTTTCTTCTTTTCTTTCTTTTATTTGAATGTTCAAGAATATTTTTTGTTATTATCTTTTCCAGTTGTCTTTAAATTTTTTTTTTATATATTTTATCATATCCTTTAACTTGAATATATTTCCCTTAATTTTCTTTCCCGTTTGTTTTTCCAAATCACTAAATGATTTCATAATTTTCGTATCTTTCCACATTTTCCTTAGCTTTTTGTTACTTTGCTACTTATTTTCTGATTTGTTTCGTAAATTTTCACTCACTTCCTGTCCTTCTATTCTTCTTTATCTCGTATTTTCTTTTTCGTTTCGCATCTTTTCACTCTCTTCGTGACTTACTCCATCTCAATTTAGCATTTCCTTTATCGTTTCGTAACTTTTCACTCACCACCTCTCTTACTCCCCTTCTTAATGTCGTGTTTTCTCCTTTCTTTCATATAGTTTCGTCTGGTTTCAACACGCAGGACGCCACGGAGTCTGGGATTAACGGTAGGGATCTATCGTTATACATTCTCCATTATTTTCTTTCTCTTTCTCCCATCATTGTGGGCAGTCCTTCTAAATTCCGCATCTTACCTGACCCACTTATTACCTGTCTTATAGAGGACATTACAGGTTGAGGAATAGGAAATGGGAATTAGAGGAAGTGGAGGAGAATTTAATGTTCATGTTTTGTTTTCTTTAGTGTTTTCTATACATTCTTTTAAAGTATTTTTTCCGCCAGATTATTTATAATGTTCTTGTTTCGTATTCCTTAGTCTCATTCATTCATATTTTTGTTTCTTTTTTCCACCGGAGAATTTCTAATGTTCTTTTTTTGTGTTCTTTAGTCATTTCCATTTATTCTTTTTTACATATTTTCCCGCCAGAGAATTTCTAATGTTCTTGTTTTGCATATATTTTGTCTTTACATTCTTTTTACCGCCAATCTCCTTCCCCACCCCTGAGATGTCACCTTCACTGTTCTTGTTTCGTATTTCTTAGTGTTTTCTATACATTATTTCATGTGTTTTCCCTCGGCTCTCCTTCCTCACCCTTCAAGCCCCAGTGCCTCGCTGTGCATTTCAGGC
>JACEEZ010023547.1:72017-79517 GCA_016584305.1 Chionoecetes opilio
CTCATTCTGCTACCTTCTCCCGTTTTCTATTACGTTTCTATCTCGCTTGGTTTAATTTATTATTGTAATTTTATTATTACCTTTCATTTATTATTGTTTTAATTTATTTCAGCTCTTCCGTATGTAATTGTAATTCATAAGGATGAAAAAAAGAATATAAAAAATACTTGTTTGTATAAATTTGGTGAGTTTTCGTTATTTTATCCTCATTACGTATTCTCATTACGTGTGTGTGTGTGTGTGTGTGTGTGTGTGTGTGTGTGCATGTGCGTGTGCGTGTGCGTGTGCGTGTGCGTGTGCGTGTGCGTGTGCGTGTGCGTGTGCGTGTGCGTGTGCGTGTGCGCGTGCGTGTGCGTGTGCGTGTAAGATGGAGGTCGTTATCCTCCATCGTGTTTTTTTGGTATCAATATAAATGCTTAGCTATCTCTCCTGCTCTCGCTCTCTCTCTTGCTCTCGCTCTCTCTCTCTCTCTCTCTCTCTCTCTCTCTCCCTCTCTCTCTCTCTCCTCTCTCTCCTCTCCTCTCTCTCTCTCTCTCTCTCTCTCTCTCTCTCTCTCTCTCTCTCTCTCTCTCCTCTCTCTCTCTCTCTCTCTCTCTCTCCTCTCTCTCTCTTCTCTCTCTCTCCTCTCTCTCTCTCTCTCTCTCTCTCTCTCCTCTCTCTCTCTCTCTCTCTCTCTCTCTCTCTCTCCTCTCTCTCTCTCCTCTCTCTCTCTCTCTCTCTCTCTCTCTCTCTCTCTCTCTCTCTCTCTCTCTCTCTCTCTCTCTCTCTCTCTCTCTCTCTCTCTCTCTCTCTCTCTCTCTCTCTCTCTCTCTCTCTCTCTCTCTCTCTCTCTCTCTCTCTCTCTCTCTCTCTCTCTCTCTCTCTCTCTCTCTCTCTCTCTCTCTCTCTCTCTCTCTCTCCACATTTTTTCCCACAGAAGAGTTTCTATTTAGGTAAAGAAAAATATAAACTTATATTTCAGCATCATTGGGCTGAGTTTTCATATTGCTTCGCGTCAAATGTGGATAAACCCTTTTCTTTCTTTCTGTTTTACCCTTCACTTATGCTGTGTTGTGCTGCGGAGGCTGTGTTCCTGCTATGTTGTGCTGTGGAGGTTGTGTTCATGCTGTGTTGTGCTGCGGAGGCTGTGTTCTTGCTGTGTTGTGCTGCGGAGGCTGTGTTCGTGCTGTGTTGTGCTGTGGAGGCTGTGATTATGTTGTGTTGTGCTGCCGAGGCTGTGTTCTTGCTGTGTTGTGCTGCGGAGGCTGTGTTCGTGCTGTGTTGTGCTGTGGAGGCTGCGTTCATGTTCTGTTGTGCTGCGGAGGCTGTGTTCGTGCTGTGTTGTGTTGCGGAGGCTGTGTTCTTGCTGTGTTATGCGGCGGAGGCTGTGTTCATGCTGTGTTGTGCTGCGGAGGCTGTGTTCTTGCTGAGTTGGGGTTGTGCTGTTACTGCCTGGCCTTCCTTTTCATATTATAGTGGTTGCTGTTTTATTGTTTTATTCCATTCCTATCTTCTTTCTGCTTGGTGGACATTTCTTTTACAATTTTCAGGTATTCTTTATAAAAAATAGGAAAAGAAGATCTCCACCAATTGCAAACTGAGGTGTTTTTTTTTTACCTCAGACCAGCAATTGTTTCGTCCATGCATATGAGTGACGATTTTTTTAATTCAGCTGAGTCGCGCTTTTCGGTATAATTTTTTTTTCGGTGTTAACCACAAACTTTTTTGTTTTATATCACAAAGAACTGGCCATGGGTATAAAAAAGGAGTAACAATATTCTATAGAGCAATCAATTCATGTCCATATTTACAGTTTGTTTATCTATTTATTCTTTCGTAATGAAAAAAACATGGTATCTATGAGTGTTAAATGCTATACTTTGATTTCTATATCGATCATGTTTTTTGTATACACGTTACAACTTCATCCATTTCGGCTTGTCAAATTTCTTTATCTCTAGTACACTTTCCTCACCATCATATAGAACATTGGCAGAACACATTATAAGCACTTAGCACACACAAACACACACACACTTTCACTCACACACACACACACACACACACACACACACACACACACACACACATACACACACACACACACACACACACACACACACACACACGCACGCACATGCACACGCACACGCACACGCACACGCACACGCACACTACAACTATACTTCCCATTCTATTTTAAGTTCCATTCCCAATACAAATCTACTCATGACTGCAACATAAAACCCTAACTTACCTATCGTACATTCCTACCCATCTGTTTATCCCTTTAAATTACCTCCTCCATTATCTACTACCTGCTACTTCCCTTCCTTTAACTCACATAACCCCATCTCCCTCCTCTCCCTTTCCTTCTTCCCCTCTTCTCGTACCCTTCCCAATTCAAATAACAGCAATACCATTTACACCTGTTTCTCTCTTTATATCACCTTCTACATTTACCTACTACCTGCTACTTCCCCTTCCCATAACTCACGTAGCCCCATCTACCTCCTGTCTATCCTTCCCTTCCCCCTTCTAAATACCAGCAGTACCATTTACACGTTCCTATGCGCATTAATGTGATGAGGTGCAAGTAAACTATGTAAGAGTAAGTGAGTGGACAGGAACACCGGTAGAAATGTAATGCTAATTAATTATGTCTGGCAGGAATAATTGCAAATGTAGGAAATGGAACTTGGTGGGAAGGGTTGCTACGTGTCGTGTGTTACTTATGTTGTGATTCATGGTTGTTAATTTAGTGAAGGAAGTAAAAAAGATGTTTCAGGTGCTCTTAACTATAGTGTTTTCTGTATTTGTGGTTTGGTTAGTACCAAAGAGTTTTCCTGTGGCTGTGTGAGGGATATTATATGTTGGTAAGAAAGAAATTAAAGTAAAGGCTATATACTTTATTTTTTCTATGTATGTGGTATGTGGTTTATGGTTTTTATTATCATTATTATTATCATTATCCAGCGCGACAAAGACGAAAATAAGTCACTCTCCTTATTTTTTTTTCTCTCTCTCCCTCTCTTTCTCACACACACACACACACACACACACACACACACACACACACACACACACACACACACACACACACACACCACACACCCACACCCACACACACACACACACACACACACACACACACACACGACATCACCACGACACACACACACCACACACACACACACACACACACACACACACACACACACACACACACACACACACACACACACACACACACACACACACACACACACACACACACATACACGCGGGCTCAGGTGGTGCTCAGGTCCGGCAATTAAGCACAGCAGGCAGCGTAAAAGTAATATATGTGGCATGGTAATTGTAACGTCCAGCCAGACAGCCAGACACACGCAGAGCCGATCATTAATTCCTCTCATTACCAGGCGCTGTTTGGCTGATGCTGTCTCGCGCTTCCCCGCCTCCTGACCGTGCTGAGTTCAGGCTGGACTCAGGGGGCGTTATCGACGGGATGTCAAGTTAGGGTTGCAATACGTATAGTTATATTTTGTACTGTTTTTTAGGAGAAGATAAGTTAGGGTTCCAGTTTGTTTAGTTATATTTGTGTTGTTTTAAATGTTTTTTCCTTTATGGAGGGAATTGGTGACTAGTTTTGGTCTGTTCTTATGACTCTGCTGATTTTTATTATGATTGAATATAAGAGACGAGTATACGTATTACTGCTGTTACTGTTATTGTTATTGTTATTGTCCATATTGTTGTTCTTACTGTCGTTTCTTTTAGTATTATCATTATACAATCCGGTGCTTTTATTCTTCGTCTTTCCCATTCATCATAATTATTATCATCGTCCTGCTCCTCCTCCTCCTCCTTCCCGTGTTCAGTGTTCAGGTGGTTGGAATTCCAGTTCACATTTTCGTTCATGTGAAGCGAACAATTCAGGTTAATCAATGGCTCTCTATTATTGATATTAAGGATAATTGCTGCATCGGAAACAGTGCATTTGTCACACCGAAACGACTCGATCGGAAGCCGCGCTGAAAATATATATAATAATATCACGCGAAAAAATGAATAAAACACATGCTTAATGATCAACCATAAATTAAAAGATAAGAAAGGAAAAATAGTTATTACATATAAAATTTGATTATTGTTAGCATGGTCATTCATTCATTCATAGTCATTGTCTGGTCATTCATTTACAGCGTCATTGTTTGGTCATTCATTCATAGTCATTGTTTGGTCATGCATTCTAATAGTCATTGTTTGGTCATTCATTCTAATAGTCATTGTTTGGTCATTCATTCATAGTCATTGTTTGGTCATTCATTCATAGTGTCATTGTTTGGTTATTCATTCATAGCGGCATTTTTTGGTTATTCATTCATAGCGTCATTGTTTGGTTATTCATTCATAGTGTCATTGTCTGGTTATTCATTCATAGTGTCATTGCTTGGTCATTCACTCATAGCGTCATTGCTTGGTCATTCATTCATTTATAGAATCATTGTTTAGTCATTCACAAGTGCTTTTGGGCCCCTCCGACCCATGTATTGATGTTTGTAGTAGTAGTATACATTAGACAACAATGTGAGTGCAAACTCCAATCGTGTTGTTGCTGTCGTTGGTTACTGGTCAAAGTGCCTCGGGGTAAACCACTTACCACCACCGTAGCCTGCCTCACCCCAGCCAAAGCCGTCTGCTTGTAAAAGCCTGCGCCTGAGATTGATGACGTCACGGACGGAGTCTGTACGAGGCCACCGAGATGACAAGTTTACCTACCTAATATATGTTTATCAGTACGATAAAAGATATACTGTTATCTTCGGAAATGCTTGTTCTTTAATATTATCAAATAAAAACCTGTAAAACACACTAAAGAAATGTCATTATGAGACTCTCAAGAAATATGCATGAACCTAAACTCTTCGCCATTTAATATTTTGCACGAAAACATCTTACATGGAGAATATCAATAGAAGCGGAATCTAGTTAGCTTTCCATTGCTAATTTTTTTTCTTCTGATAAATGAATTAACAGCATGCATAAATTAGCGTTAACTAAATACATAAGATCATGAAATCGGGTAATTTCGTACCTAATATATGTTTATCAGTATAAAAGATATACTGTTATCTTCGGAAATGTTTGTTCTCTAATGTTATCAAATAAAAAACCGTAAAAAACACTAAAGAAATGCCATTATGAGACTCAAGAAATATGCATGAATTGAAACTCTTCACCATTTAATATTCTTCTCTAAAACATTTTACATGGAGAATATCAATAGAAGCGAAATATAATTAGCTTTCCATTGCTATATTTCGTTTTCTAATAAATGAATTAGAACTATACATAAATTAGCGTTAACTAACTAAAAAATTCATGAAATTGGGTAATTTGTCCCGATTGATGATTGTATTTATTTAGTTAACGCTAATTTGTGTATGGTTCTAATTAATTTATCAGAAAACAAAAATATATCAATTGAAAGCTACTTAAATTCCGCTTCTATTGTTATTCGCCATGTAAAATGTTTTTGCCCAAAATAGTAAGTGGCGAAGAGTTTAAGTTCGTGCATATTTCTTGGGGGTCTCATAATGGCATTTCTTTAGTGTGTTTTACGGTTTTTTATTTGATAGTATTATAGAACAAACATTTCCGAAGATAACATTATATCTTTTATACTGGTAAACATATATTAGATAGGAAATTACCCGATTTCATATTGTTATGTATTTAGTTAACGCTAATTTATGCATGCTGCTAATTCATTTATCAGTAAACGAAATATATCAATGGAAAGCGAATTTAATTCCGCTTCTATTGATATTCTCCATGTAAAATGTTTTTGTGCAAAATATTAAATGGCGAAGAGTTAACAGTGGGTGAAAGGTGGGTGGAATGAGAGCCATACCGCCCGTACGTCCTCACTCACTGAAAGCTCAGCTCCTACTGACTTGTGGAGCCGACTCTGATAATCACGTCAACCTCCATCTCGCTTCCCAGGCGCAGGCTTTTACATAGAGACGGCTTTGCCCCAGCCCAATGCCTGCCTCACCCCAGCCGCACGCCTGCCCCACCCCAGCCCCATACCTGTCCTGCAACCACACAAAAACGCACACACACACATACACACACGCACACACACGCACACACACGCACACACACACACACGCACGCACGCACAAACAACACACACACACACACACACACACACACACACACACACACACACACACACAAACATATGCATCCATGCGCACACACACACACACACACACACACACACACACACACACACACACACACACACCGGGACTTCAACCAAGAAGTCAAGGGTTTGATCCCCGGGCGGAGCGACGACAGCCGGGCGGCCTTCTTAAAACACGAGCCCCTGTCCACCCAGCAGTGAATGGGTTCCGGGTGTTAGCCGGGAGTTTGTGACCCCCCTCCCGATGTGGTGGCCTCGGCCAACACTAAGCACTAAGGATGAATGGTAAAATAAATGTTGATATGGAGACGGTGCCATACGAGCGTTGCTCAGGCCCTGTAAAATACAAATAGATGATTACACCTAGATGAATACACACAAAACACACACACACACACACACACACAAGCACGCACGCACACAAAGACACAAACGCACGCACGCACACACATCTACACACACATACACACACACACACACACACACACACACACACACACACACACACACACACACACACACACACACACACACACACACACACACACACACACACACACACACACACACATATACACACTCACACACACACAAACACACACACACACACATACACACACGCACGCACACACGCATGCACACACACATGCATGCAGGCACACACACACACACACACACACACACACACAAACACATACATACACACACACATACACACATACACACACACACACACACACACACACTCACTCAAACGCACACAAATGTTTAGTCCATGAGTCTACTGATTTTGCTGAATGCGATACGCAGAGTACGTTAACGCAGAAGTTATTCATGTAAATCTAAATACTTTCAATACGTGTTCTTAGCCCACAAACCCCTCTAAAACTATTTCAATTTGACAAAGAGACCCACCTGCTTACCACCTACTTATGTATATTGCGAATTTTTGAGCCTCTCAAATCAAAATATTAATTTACAGTTCGCTACCCAAACAGACAGACACACACACAGACACAACGTGCTACTCTATAGTATATTATGACAAGTGCTTGGTAGGGCCCCTTCGACCCTGAATGATCTGTGTATAGTAGTACCAGCTAGTCTATAGCCACAATGTGAGTGCAACCATCAATCGTGTTGTTCTGTCTTGGTCACTGGTCAAAGTGCCTCTGCGTAACCACCTACACCACCGTAGCCTGTCTACCCCAGCCCCACTGCCTGCCTCACTCCACCCCACGCCTGCCTCACCCCAGTCCCACCACTTCCTCCCCCCAGCCCCCACGCCTGCCTCACCCCAGTCCCAC
>JACEEZ010023547.1:84517-87017 GCA_016584305.1 Chionoecetes opilio
CACCTGGCAGCCATGAAGCTCCCCAGGCCCCCGCCGCCCCTTCACTCCACCCGTGTCGCCCCCCCACACAGACAGCAGCAAGTGACTGTGCCCTTCTCCAGGACAGAGCAAAACCTACGTTCCTTCTTAGCCCACTACGGCCGTCTGTGGAACTAGTTAGTTCACCAAACTGACCTCCACCACCACTCCTCGCTACAAGACTTTAAGCGGGGGGTGAACAGCTGGTTGATGGTCTAATCTATTTATTATTAAATATAAAATGTCTTTTTTATATTATATGTAGCTATAGATAGCTCTAGTGTAAAGCCTAGAGCTTTAGCTATAATAACACCATATGTACTAACAGTTTAAATAAAAAAAAATAAAAAAAAAGAGAGAGAGAGAGAGAGAGAGAGAGAGAGAGAGAGAGAGAGAGAGAGAGAGAGAGAGAGAGAGAGAGAGAGAGAGAGAGAGAGAGAGAGAGCGAGAGAGCGAGAGAGCGAGAGCGAGAGAGCGAGAGCGAGAGAGCGAGAGCGAGAGAGCGAGAGCGAGAGAGCGAGAGCGAGAGAGCGAGAGCGAGAGAGAGGAACGAACTATTAAAGGATAGCAAGACACGAAAGAAAGTAGGAAAGTGGGTAGACATGAACAAAATATGAGTAATAGCATGAAGTACTGTATCGATAATGATAACTGTATTGTGAAAGGACATGACCTTATGACAACAACAACAACAACAACAACACTGCAACACAAAGACACAACAAAGAGAGAAAGAAGAAAAAATAACAACCCTCAAGCGAGTAATACTTTATATGACAACCACCACCACCACCACCACCACCACGCATTTAAGAGCCATCAACACCTATGGACACAAAAACCTGAACAAAAATACCTTTTTTGTGCTGCTTAGATCAATAGACACAAACACGATAAATCAAAAAGTTCAATATAGGACACATTATAGAGGACACATCGACATTAGCAACATCATCTGTACCAGCTGTTCTTATTCTGGGGTGCACGCCCCCATAGTGGGGAGTGAGCCAAGAGAGAATAACGAAGAACTGTCAAGTCTTTAACTTGAAGCTCGGCCTTCGCTTTACCATGAAGCTTGCTCGCGAGGGTGAGCGTAGAAAGTCGCTACAGAGAAGAAATTGTGGCTGAAAAACTCTGCGATAACGTTTTGTCAGATATCACTAGCTCCCGAGACTCTGATGCAATCGTATCTTATATGATTATTACTCTTATTATTGTTATTATTATTATTATTATTTATATAGCGCATAGCTTTTGGTGTGCGGCAGCCTTTAAACGTGATCTAACTAAATCTGCTGGGTATATGCAAGGTGTTCATGAATAATTATATGCATTATAATAGTGTTAGAAACACGCATTTTCTTAAGTTTTTCCTTCTGATTCAGGATTATTTTGAAATATCTTGGTTGAAGAAGGGAAGTGGGGCATGGAGGCAAGGATAACTAGTAAAGGGGGCGTGGTGGTGAAAAGGTTAAGAAACACTGATCTCTAATCTAAGGACATAATAAGGAACACATTAATCCTAAAATGTACCTCAGGATACACCTTAAAAACCTCTTCAGAAGGATTGAGAGGCTAGTGGAGCGTATTAATAAAAGAGGTTTATTAGATGAATATAGTGTATAGATGATGTGTATGATGAAGTATATGTATGTGTGCATGTATTGAGTTGTAAGTAGCATCACAGACTCTTCTATCAACACATAATTGGGATCTGATTCGATTTAAATGATATGATCTTATACAAATATTTACTGAAGGAAAAAAAATTAGAAAGGACATAATTTAAAGAAGGAAGGTAGAGTAAGAAGAAAGATGACAAATAATATACAAATTTCCATTGCAAACCTACATATATTATATATAGGTGAAGAGAAGTTATTCATTGTATTGACTTATTGTTTTGTATTCCCATTAAAAGAAAAGGATTGAGATATATATAAGTAGAAAAGAAAAGAGAAATAAGAATGAAAGGATTTAGGTATACAAGTAGAGAGAGAAGTAAAAAAAAATATTAAGGGCAGCCCAGTACAGTTTCACAAATAGATACAAAATACTCCCTCATCCTGCCTGAAAAATACAAAAACTGGAAAAAAAATGGCAAAATTACTTCTTAGAACGACCTGCAAATGAAACCAAAAACAACACCACAGGATGAATAACAACTGTCCCTTTTTTTCTCGCCTACCAACAACAACCACAAAAAAACATATCACACCTAGGATGAAAAAACGAAAACAGAAAAGAACTATACACAAAAAAACATGGATGACAAAAAATCCACAAGATAATAGACACACAAGAATTCAATTCAAATTTACAAGAAAAAATGAGAATGAATAAAGAGAAGGAGAGAGAAGGGAATGAAGAAGAGCCACATGTTTCTGTTTTGCCTCGTCAGTTCGCAGCGAGAAACACGGTGGTTGGGTGGCCTCGCTCTCTCATTTCTCCTCATCTCGCGACACGCACAGAGGGAAGGGCG
>JACEEZ010023547.1:89517-112017 GCA_016584305.1 Chionoecetes opilio
CGGCGGCGGCGGCGGCGGCGGCGGCGGCGGACGGCGGCGGCGGCGGCGGCGGCGGCGGCGGCGGCGGCGGCGGCGGCGGCGGCGGCGGGCGGCGGCGGCGGCGGCGGCGGCGGCGGCGGGCGGCGGCGGCGGCGGCGGCGGCGGCGGCGGCGGCGGCGGCGGCGGGCGGGCGGCGGCGGCGGCGGCGGCGGCGGCGGCGGGGCGGGCGGCGGCGGCGGCGGCGGCGGCGGCGGCGGCGGCGGCGGCGGCGGCGGCGGCGGCGGCGGCGGCGGCGGCGGCGGCGGCGGCGGCGGCGGCGCGGCGGCGGCGGCGGCGGCGGCGGCGGCAGGCTCTAGAGAGAGAGAGAGAGGAGAGAGAGGAAGAGACGAGAGAGAGAGAGAGAGAGAGAGAGAGAGAGAGAGAGAGAGAGAGAGATTCAGATTCAGATTCAGATATTTATTCTCCATTTGACAATGGTTATTCTTTACATGTTAACATATAAAAACAATATCATATGAATATAATATATTATATAGGCTTAAATCTATGTAGGATATTCGTCCATAGGGGATTCGTCATTAAAAAATAAGGGAAAGATAAAATTTTAAAACTAATAAAAAAATTCCATAATATAAAACAATAAATTAAAATATTATTTGTTAAAACACAACTCAGTAGGTGCTATGTGTCAAATTGCTCACTTAAAAGATGATTAAACAACTGTTTTTTAAATGAGGATAAGGTGTTAGCATTCCTAACGTTTGTGGGGAGAGTGTTCCATAATTTTGGTCCTGCCACAAGCACAGACCTTTCTCCCATGTTGGTATTAGTTTTAGGGACATACAATTGTTGTTGTTGTCTGGAACGAAGAGGCTACGACTGTTATTGATGACGTCAGAACAGGGACGCCCGCAGACACTCTGGCTGACACCAGTCGGCAAATGTTATGATGAGCGGTTGTACTTCGGTGTCAGACAGTGAATCTGTCGCTGTGACAGATCTAGAGTACGATGCTTAATCTGACACCGAAAGAAATGACGCTGGTCGCGTATACTATGAGGAAAACGAACCTCAGATTGTCATGGGATCCTATATGTTTGAGCCCGAGTACGAGGTGGATGAACAGGTGTTAGCAGAGCTTGAGGTTCAGCAGGAGGACCTGGCACTTCTCCAAAACATGGATTGGTAAATAAGGTTAAACCATGTGTGTGTGGGAATCACAATGAAGGTACTTTCGAGAAAATCCTATGGTTAGTTTTGGAGCTACAGTCAAACGTCATTACTCGGAAAGTAATACACATACTAGCATTAACTACAGCATAGAGATGGAAAATATGCGGGCGGGAAGGCAGAAAGTGTGACAGCCACACCACTACAGGGTCTCTCACCACAGGGCACGCCCACTCCACAACTGGTTTACCTGGTTTACTTGGTCTTGTTAAGAAGCAAAGCCATGCAGTCGTGGTGGTCCACCGCTGCTGCCAGTCCTGGCGTCCCTGTCTAACAGGGCCACCTGGGCTGGTATGGTGTTGGACTGAGTCACTGTCTTACGGGGGGGGGGGGGGGCGCCGCCCTTGTCCAGCACACCCGTGTACACAGGCTCACCTCACACTCGTCGTATCAACCCACACACTGGGTAGGCAGCGACTAGTCGCGCTGCACACTCTCACCAAGTCTTTCACCCGCTGTGTACACTACACACCGTTTCTCAACACAACTGCTCGCCCCAACACACTATAGGCGTGTATCACCCTACACACGCCACTCCTTTCCGTGTGCAAACTTATCTCGACAGGCACAGCTGTCTTGCTGCACCCATAAAGGATGCATGCATGTGGCATATAGCAAAACAAATCTATCAGAAACACCCAAATATCTTCAAGTACTATATTTATCTCTGTGTTTACGTGCTTCTCTGATCAAGCGCGGGAAGAGTAGCCTCCCTGATGCTACGTCACCGAGCCTGAGCCTGAGCGTCTGCAAACCTTGAGTGTGTTTTGAAAACTCGGGGAATTTGCAGATTTTTATTGCAGATTATTTAAAAACGGCTGACTGGATACAAAAAGTGACGACGTATTGTTGATATGCTCGTTAATGGCTATGATTTGATTGCATTAAATCAGGAATGATGAAATGGTCTGGACGATTACTTTAAAGGTTTCTATCAAGTCCCCACGGATTCTACGATCCTTTAAGGAAAACATATTTAGTTGAAATAATTTAAAATTAATAAACATTGAACTAATTTTTACGGAGATCTGTGATGCAACGTTGACCGTTTAGTTTTAAACCGTTATTTCTTGTTCTCACTTGAGGAGAAAGCTCAAATAGGTTCTCTTGATTAATGACATCAAATCCTTTTATGATCTTAAGGGTTTCTATCAAGTCCCCACGGATTCTACGATCCTTTAAGGAAAACATATTTAGTTTCCGCAGTCTCTCTTCATAGGATGAATTTCGCAGAGCTGGAATTTGTTTGGTTGCTCTTCTTTGCACTGATTCTAATTTGGCTTGATCTTTTACGAAACAAGGCGACCCCAATTGAACTGCATATTCTAAGCTCGGTCTAACCAAAGATGTGCAATTACTTTCGGAGTTTTATGTTCAAAGTTGCGTTTAATGATGCCCAACATCATATTCGCCTTTTTACTGGCTGCTAGGCAATCAATCAATCAATCATTGGGGGCATACGCCGGGGGGCGCGTCGCCTCGCCCACCCTACGACGCCACTCCCGGGGGTCACCACGCGCGAGATCCCATGCAGGCTCCTTTCCCATACCAAGCAGCTCTCGACAAGAAACATCAACTTGCCCCAGCCACGAGCCTTGTGGGCGCCCCCTTGGCCTCCTCCACGCCGGATTGTCTCTTACAGATACAACCCGATGGGAAGGATCGGTTTCATGGTAGCGTGCCACATGCCCATATAGCCGAAGTTGGCGCTGATGGAATATGCAGGTAATAGGCCTCGATTCAGTCTCACGGTGCAATCGCTGATTTGACACGTAATCATCCCAGCGATACCCCATGATTCTGCGAAGACACTTATTACCAAAGGCATTGATTCGTCTCATCAAGTCACTATTTAGTGTCCATGTCTCACAACCATAGAGTAAGACAGGGATCACAAGCGACTTGAAGATCCGGATCTTTGTCCTTCTGCACAGGTACCGACAATGCCAAATACTCCCGCTGAGCGAGTCCATAACACCGTGGGCTATGCCAATCCGCCGTAAGACTTCTTGACGTGACCCGCCGTATTATGGACTGCGCTACCAAGATATGTAAAACTTTCCAAGATCTCAATGTCCTCGCCACACACATGAACAGACTGTACTGCTTCAATTAGTAAGTCTCCAAACACCTGGACCTTGGTCTTGAGCCAGGAGATCTCAAGTCCCAAAGGCTTTGCCTCCTCGTGCAGCGCCTCGAGAGCCATCACCAGGACCTCCAGCGACTCAGCAAAGGTTACTGCATAATCGGCAAAAACAAGATCAGTGATCTTGGTGTTGCCGACGGATGCTCCACAATCACTTTGATCTACAACCTTGTCCAATACCCAGTCCATACAAGCGTTGAAAAGTGATGGGGCAAGGACGCACCCTTGCCTCACTCCAGTATTCACAGGAAAGAAGCTGGATACACATGCCCCACACTTCACAGCACTCTCAGTCCCAGAATACAGACCAGTTATCAAACCAATAGTCCTTGCAGGAATCTCGCGAAGTCGCAGAAGATCCCAAAGTGACTCACGATGCACTGAGTCAAACGCTTTCTTGAGATCAACATAGGCTGCAAGCATCCCCTGTCGAAACTCACGTCGGCGTTCCACCAGGACACGAAGCGCTAGGATACTGTCTGTTGTTGACTTACCAGGCGTGAACTCAGACTCCTGAGGTCTCTGATGCTTCACCAGATGACTGCGAATCCGTTTCAGCAATAGATGGGCAAGCACCTTGCCTGGTACGCTGAACAGTGTAATACCGCGGTAATTGTTGCAGTCCTGACAGTCCGCTTTCCCTTTCCAGATAGGGACGACCAGCCCCTTTTTCCAGTCAGGAGGAATGGTACCTGACTGCCACACGGCAGTCAGGAATGCATGCAACCCGCGGATCATGGCCTCACCCCCAGCTTTGAGGAGCTCCGCACTGATATTACAAACACCAGCTGCCTTTCCACCCCTCAACTTTACTATAGCCTCTCTGACATCGTCAAGAGAGGGTGCGGTTTCGTTAATGGGAGGATCGGCATCCACTACCTGTAACCCAGTGGTGTGAAGCTGCTCAGTTGGAGGGTCCACCCTGAACAACTGCCCAAAGTACTCAGCCCAACGAGCCATCTGCCCATCCATGTCCGACACGAGGCGCCCATCTGCTGTTCGAATAGCACTCGCCCGAGAAGGAGTCTTGGAACGGAGCTTCTTCTCTGAACGGAGCACAGGGCTCGGTAGGCGGGTCGGAGGTCATGAGCATTAAATGACCCTCGACATCCTCAGCGAGACTCCTGACATACCTCTCCCTGTCTCTCCTCAGGAGGGTTCTAGTCCGGCATGACAGAGCCCTGTGATGGTCCCGGTTCCCAGCCAGCCTGGCAGTGCGACTCTCCTCGATTTTCTCCAGCGTCTCCGTCGAGACAAAACCACGCCTTGACCTTGGGCGCTCCCCAATACACTTCTTGGCAGCCTGTAGAGTTTCACGTTTGAAGGTATCCCACAGTTTTACAGGGTCCCAGAGAGCACCGGGCACATCAAACCGATTTGAGACTGCCACCGCATACTCATGAGCACATGTCAAGTCCTTCAGTTTCTCAAGATGAGAAGGATGAGCTAGGCAATGCGGACTGATTTTTAGATCATTACTGATGATGACACCTAAATCCTTTTTCTGCTGTACTTCAGTTAACGATCTATTTTGCATTTGATAGTTATATTTGAAGTTATCGTTGCCTATATGCATTACTTTACATATATCGGAATTGAATTTTAATAGCAACAATATCACTCCAATCTGATAGTTTGTCGAGATCACGTTGTATGAGTTCGCTGTTTTCTCTAGTATATGCTTTACCGCCTAATTTGGTGTCATCTGCAAATTTCGATATTTTAGATACAAGTCCGCAGTCCAGATCATTGATATATATCAGAAAAAGAGTACGACCCAAGACTGAGCCCCGAGGCACCCCACTAGTAACCTAACCAATCAGATGCCTCGCCATTTATTACTATCTGTTGTTTACGATTTGAAAGCCAATCGCCAATCCATGAACATAATTGCTATCCTAAGCCATGTGCCCTTAGCTTGGTCAAAAGTCGCTTATGGTGAACTGTATCGAAGGCTTTCTGAAAGTCAAGGCATATTATATCCCAGGGAATTATAGCGTCCCAGTTTGAATAAATGACATAAAAAAATCGAGTAGGTTTGTTAAGCAGGATCTCTTATTTCGAAATCCATGCTGGGAGTTTAATATTGAGCTATTTTCATGGAGAAAAGACACTATTTTATCCCCCAATATTTTCTCAAATAGTTTGACAATCACAGACGTTAGACTAATTGGGCGATAATTACTTGCGAGGCTCTTACTTCCTTTCTTGAATATCGGTGTAACAGTAGCTAGTTTCCACATACTAGGAACATTTTTGTCCAATAGCGATTTATTGAGAATAATCTTTAATCGGAGCGAAAGTTGACTGTGACATTCGCGAAGTAATTGCGGCGAGATTTCGTCCACCCCCACGGATTTTGCGGGGTCAAGTTTCTGCAAATACTTTGATATTTCGTCAACTGTTATCTCTCTTATTACCAATCTGTCACTTTCGAGTCCCGCATACATGTTTACTGGTTCTGGTAATGGAGCTTCGTTTTCTTTAATAAATAGCGCATTAAAGTAATCATTGAGTACGAACGCCATACTCTTATTTTCATTTACCAGTTATGTTATTCACATCTTTCAGTGACCCAATACATGTTTTGACGTTTTTCTTTCTTCGAACGTATTGAAAGAACCTTTTTCGGGTTTGATTTGGATTCCTTTGCAATTTTTTCTTCATACTAGCGCTTTTTATACTTAATTAATCCTTTGCAACGACGCTTTACGTGATAGTACTCTCTAGAATCACAGTCCGCATTTGATCGCTCGTAAACTTTATACGCTCGGCGCTTACTGCCAATGATTTGTTGAATATCATTAGTTGTCCAACAGGGTCTGTTAATGTTATTCAAACGTTTTCTTACCATGGGAACATGTTTTTCAACCACCGATTGGAGTTTATTTGTGAATAAATTACTCCTGTTTTCGGCGTTATTACCATTTAGTAGGTCCATCCAATCAACTTCGCTTAGTACCCTGCTGATCTTCGTGAAATCTGCTTTATTATAATTGGGAACTAATAACCGATTTCCTGTGATGTCTAGGTTGCAATTTATGCTTCATCTGATTAACCTGTGATCACTGTTTGCCAAATGTTCACCTATATCGCAGTAATCAATCAGATCAATGTCGGTAGTGAAAACTAAATCTAGGACACTATTATCCCTTGTAGGCTCACGGACCACCTTATTTAAATATACTTCGTTTAGCATATCAAGCAATCGCATACCTTCTCTGTCAGCAGAATTTATATTCCAGTTTATACGAGGTAGGTTAAAATCTCCACATATAATAATTGTATCGTTACTATCCCTCTCACGCACGGTGACGCGATCGCGTCAAAACGGGCCCTTCTGCAATCTGAGCTTTTGACACGAATTGCATAAAAAAACAGTTAAAAATTCGCAAAAAATTAAGTATTTATTAGAGTTGCCTCAAAATGTTCTGCGTCAAAGATCCAAGCTATACCTATATAATAAACTAATTGTCAACTTTCTCGTGCGAATGGATGTGAAATGATAAGGATTTGTGTCTCAGTTTCCACTCAGCAGGCAGCCTGTGATGTTCTGCGTCAAAGATCCAAGGTATACCTATAAAATAAACTAATTGTCAACTTTCTCGTGCGAGTGGATGTGAAATGATAAGGGTTTGTGTCTCAGTTTCCACTCAGCAGGCAACCTGTGAACGCGAATTGTCATCCCCTTAAAACGTGTCCCGAGCTGGCCATACTGGCCATATGAAATTTATAATGGTAGCGTTGGAATCCTCATAAAAATCCGCTGTTATTGGTATATAAACAATAAAAAGTTGACCCAGGAAGTTTCAAGCTACGAGGTGGTGAACGTAAGTATTTCTTGTTTCTCTTTACTCAATACTTTTTCGGAGTAGGTAAATTCCGCTATTTATTTGCATTTCTTGTTATTTTGTTCTTTCGTAAGGCAGAATAATCTCTTGCAAAACCAATGATATATAATAATGCCAGGAAAAAAGAATACACGTTGGTGAAATTGATAACATAAAAAAATAATTCGCCGCACAGTCAGGCCATTTCGCGGGACCCCTTAGGGAGCATAAGACGGATGTCGCAGTGGACGGAAAAACTTATGAAACTTTTCGTGCGTGAGAGGTTATTGTTCACAACTGACTTTATCTCGTCATACAGGAGGAAATCAACTTCCGCATTTGATTTGGGAGGACGATATATTGTCCCAATAGTTAGCAACTTACCGTTTAGCTTAATCCTTGCGTAGACTGAGTCATAATGATCTTTATTTACTCTATCGATTTCGATTGCTTGCAAATATCTTTAATGTAAAGAATGACACCTCCACCTGCTTTATGCGTACGCCAATTTAGGAATGTCTTGTAGCCTGGAATGGCTATTTCATATAATAAATGTTTATCTTTTGTGTTGAACCAACTCTCAGTCATACTAACGATATCTGGCGTTTCGGCAGCAACGTATGCTAATAATTCGTTACGCTTTAAAATAATGCTTCGGGCATTTGTGTAGAGTAATTTAAGTTCCTTAATAGTTTTGGTAACCTTGCGTGATGGTTTACCGGCAAGGTGACTAGGGTCCATTGTAACAGGGCGCTTGATTAAGTTAATTTGATTATTATTTGCAGAAACCAATCGTGACCCAGCGTTGCTGTGGAGAGGAGGTGAAGAAGCAGCGGGTCTCCAGTGTCTCATCTCATCCCTCCATTACGCTCTTAACGCTAGGAAAGAATAGGAATGAATATAAAGAAGAAAAAAAAAGGATCTGAAGAAGAATCTGTTTTCTTTTTTTAGTTTCAGAAATATTTTTTGCGAATTTCCCTTTAAGTGTAAATGTTTGTTTTGATTGCGTAAAAGCTCTCAGGAAATGATGTTTTTTAGATAGTACGAAAAAAAGATAAAACAATAGATGAAAAACCTCCTATAAAGAACATTTCGTGACAATAATAACGAATGAGTCAACGCATTTTTTTGCATTACATTAGAAACGTTAATGGAAGTATTATATAAGATATTCAAAATTTGTATAGCGTATGAAATGTCTTCTTATTAATTTACATAATAATCTGACATACAGTTCGATTGGTTTGGTATACGTAACACCATGATTATGACTCTTCTCTCTCTCTCTCTCTCTCTCTCTCTCTCTCTCTCTCTCTCTCTCTCTCTTCTCTCTCTCTCTCTCTCTCTCTCTCTCTCTCTCTCTCTCTCTCTCTCTCTCTCTCTCTCTCTCCTCTCTCTCCTCTCTCTCTCTCTCTCTCTCTCTTCTCTCTCTCTCTCTCTCTTCTCTCTCTCTCTCTCTCTCTCTCTCTCTCTCTCTCTCTCTCTCCTCTCTCTCTCTCTTCCTCTCCTCTCTCTCTCTCTCTTCTCTCTCTCTCTCTCTCTTCCTCTCTCTCTCTCTCTCTCTCTCTCTCTCTCTCTCTCCTCTCTCTTTTTTTTTTCTTTTTGAATTTTATTGTTATATTCATACAGGTTTTACAGTCAGGATCTTCAGCAGGACTACTGAAAACTATCTTTGACTTTCAGGAATGTGTAGATTATTCCTAGCTTAACATACATACATGGGTTACTATTCTAAATTTATATTTCTATAATCCACAACTAATTGAGCTGATTAGTACTAGAATTGTAATTGTAGAATAGATTAGTACTACTATTTAAAATTGAACTGACAAATTGATTATTATATCTCTCTGTCTTTCTTTACCTCTCTCATAATCCTTTCCTATTATCTGTTCCCTTATTATAAATATTCTACCCGTATTATGAAACTCTGCAAGACAAGTGGTCATTTTCATATATCAAATGGAGACCTGTTTAAGTTAACCCTAGAACGCTAAACATGGGTACGAGGAACCCATCGCTAATGTCATCATTAGTATCCCGTGATGTTCTGATGGACCCATTGCGCCTATACTCGCTATAGCTTCAGTGTTTCCCCAACTTTGACAGCGGTAGGTCACGTCGCTCCGCTCCGCGCCCTGATTTTTTCCATAGAACGTCATTAGGGTACGACGTACCCTTGTTTACAAATACAGGGTTAAAACCAAATAGGGTTCTACGTACCCTTGTTTACGGATACTGCAATAAGTGTGGCTATAGTGATTAATTATTTTCCCTTTCAGGAAGGGATAAACTTACAGCAAATTTACAGTGTATAACTATAGTGTTCATCATGGCTTACAGACGTGAAAATGTGTCTCAGGAAGAGATAGAAGGTATTTTGTTCATGGCTACTGGTGAAAGTAGTGACGAAGACAGTGACGAACTTGAATGTGAGGAAATATACGATAGTGACCGCGATGCTGACTTTGTCTTACGACCACAAGACATGTCTAGTCAAAGTGATTCAGATAGTGACCACGAGGCAGGCGTGAGAACAGGCCGTCGTAGGGAGGCAAAGGATTATCGCGGTCGTGCCAAGCGGGAACGCCGTCCACCAAGCCGCTCGCCTGCCACCTCTCCCGATGCTGCCTTCCCTATTGCTGCACCTTCTACTTATGCTGACCCTGCTGTGACCACCCCTGCTGCTGTGCCTGCTGTGACCACCCCTGCTGCTGTGCCTGCTGTGACCACCCCTGCTGCTGGCCCTTCTGCTGATCCACAGGCTACTAACTCAGACGACCCAGACGACCCTCCTGCTGCTACTCCTGCTGCTACTCCTGCTGCCACCCGGGGACGACGACGACGACGTGACTGTGCTGGTAGAGATGATGAAGATCTCCTTGTAAAATTTAACCATGCCACAATGACGAGCAGGCAGGGTTACGTGTGGAAAACAAGGCCTCATGTGGTAGCAGCGACAAGGACAGCAGCAAGAAATATTATTGGACCATTTACTCCTGGCCCCACACAAGAAGCTGCGCAGGCTAAAACGTTACAAGAGTGCTTCTGTCTCTTTATAAGTGACGAACTTGTAGCACAGGTTGTACAATGGACAAACCAGAAAATAGATGAGATTGCAGCAAAGTTTACTAGGAAAACTGCGACCATTCAGAGGACCACAGCAACAGAGATACGAGCCTTGCTTGGTGTTTTAATTTTTAGTGGTTACAGGCACGACAACCACCTATCCACCAAGGAAGTGTGGAGCCCTATTACAGGGTCGGCCTTCTACAGTGCTGCCATGTCGGAGTGCCGATTTACCTTCCTGCTAACCTGCCTGCGCTTTGACAACATGCGTACGCGGGCAGTGAGGCGCGACACTGATAAATTAGCCCCCACTAGGAGTGTGTGGGACATGTTTATTGACTCCTGTGAGAAACATTTTATTCCACATGAATACATTATTGTGGATGAACAGCTGCTTGCCTACAGGGGTAAATGTTCCTTCAGGATGTTCATTCCGAACAAGCCAGCTAAGTATGGGCTCAAACTTGTATTGGCCAATGACGTGACCACCAACTACCTTCTCACAGGCATTCCTTACTTGGGTAAGCAGGGAACCCATGCGCGAGTTGGGGAAAATCTTGGCCACACATTTACTCGTTACCTGACACGGCCCTACCACCACACCAACCGTAATGTTACTGTTGACAACTGGTTCACCTCAGTGCCCCTCATCCAAGATCTGCTCCATAACTGTGGGATGACGCTGGTGGGAACTGTGAAGGGGAATAAGAAAGAGATTCTTATCATGATGAAGAGAAAGAGCAACAGGGTACCAGGGACTAGTGCATTCCTCTTCACCAATGACATAACTTTGGTCTCCTACGTTCCAGACACAGCTACTGCCAAGAAGACCGCTCTCCTAATGTCCTCCATGCACACGCAGCCATCCATAACAGGGACTGGGAAGCCAGAGATGATCGATTTCTACAACAAGACAAAAGGTGGTGTGGACACCTTTGACCAAATGTGTGCACAGTACAGCTGCAGCAGGAAAACAAAGAGGTGGCCGCTGTGCCTCTTCTACGGCATCCTGAATGCAGCTCTAATAAACTCGTGGATCATCCACAAACACAACATGATCCGTGTTGGGAACACACCCCTGACCAGGAAAAAACTATATGGAGCAGTTGGCCTTGGACCTTATAAAGCCCTCAGCGGTGAGCCACCTCAGCGCCCCGACTCAGCACCGGCAGGTGAGGGCTGTAATAGCCCAAGTGTGCGGGATAAACCCCACTGGAATGGGTGGCCCTAGAAAGAATCCAGCAGGTTTGTCAAAAGAGCCAAAGGCGCGGTGCTGTGCTTGTCCAAACAAGCTTGATAAGAAGACACGGTTCAGGTGTGTCACCTGTAACAAGCCTGTCTGCCCCAACCACTACTACGCTATCTGTGACGACTGTGTGTGATGCCGAGGTAAGTTTGAATGTTGGCGTTTTATACCAAGCACCATTATTTTGTTGTGAATAGTCGATAAATATACTTTACAACCGAAATCATAGGCTAAAAACGCATTATATTAAAAAAAATGACATTTTTTCGTCACTAAAAAAGGGTCTTTTTTCACCCCTCTTCCCGACAGTTTGTGCTTTGACCGAGGACTGGAGACAACCTGAAAGCAGTGGCCACTTATCTGGGAGTGTTTAGGCTAGGTTTAGTTATAATCGGCGGTGCTGCTTTTTTTTGGTAAATATTTTTTCTACATTTAAAAAAAAAAAATGGGTTTTCACACTTTATTTTTAAAAATCTGTTCCTACATAACGTTAAGTATTTAGTAATTATAACTAGGTTAATTAATTGTAAGATACATACATTTATATGTCTAATTGTTTGTTTCAATAAATTTTCATATATAGTATTTTTTTTTCATTTTCCAAGTTCGGGTACGTCGTACCCTTGTTTAGTGATCATGTTACAAAAACAGAAGTTTAGCGTTCTAGGGTTTTTAATATACAGATATAATACATTTTTTGTATTGTTTAGGGTAGTGCTCTTCAACCTTTTTTGATGTCGTCCACCCCTAGTGGTGATTTGGTATAAACTGTCCACCTCAATTTTTTTTATCTCTAAAATCTCACAGCTCATGACATTGTAAATATACTATAATCATATATAGACTATATCATTCTACAAATTTATAGGTAGGAACACGTAGTTTCACTCATTTTATATATACAGTTTACATATTCTTCTGTATAAAAACATATGCTGTCTAAAACTATAAATATACAAGAAAAAAATAAACATCGCATAGGAATTCCAGAGCAAATGCATTTTTCCTCATGAAACTAAAGTAAAATTACACATAATATGCATTATGTTTGGTAAGCCAGAAAACAAAGCGTTTTCCTTCATGAAACAAAAATTCAGTGGCCTGGCTGCTGCTACAATTTGTCTGATATCAGCTTAAATCGAGGCATCAGATGATTTCCAAGTGCAACCCGCATGATAGGATCCAAACTTGCAATGTCATTCGTTTTCTTTGCCTTGATTTAAACTAAGCTTGAGAAACCTTGCTCACACAGATATAATGCTGGCATCTGCACAAACATGGCTGTTGCCTGCTAAGCTAACTCTTTGTATTCCCGAGTATCAAGCAGGACAAGCCAGAAATGCATGGGATGGCCAAATGCTTTGAAAGCTGGTTTTTTATAATATTATACTCGAAGCTCCAATAGGGCATCAGAATGATCAGTTCCATTTATCTGAAAATGGAGTAAGCATCCACATGTTGGAGGTTAGGTCTTTTGGAAATATAAGTCAAGGTTTTCCTGCATCATAGTAAGGTGTCTGGTAATCAAGTGGGGCATTCGCACCTCCAGTGTCTGTTCTGCTGTCTGCAAACCATCATCATGTATGTTATCAGCCACATTCTCTCATATAGGTGTCAAAGACTTAAAAATCTGAAAAACACTGATCTATACTGACAAGTGGGCATGATCTCGTCCACCCACCTGTCCACCCCAAGACAGCCGTCCACCCCTCACTCAGTCTCGTCCACCTTAAGGTGGACCGTCCACCCAGGTTGAATAGCACTGGTTTAGAGTATTATTTTAATAAACCTGACCCAATATAGTTTTACTATACCTTAACCATTCCTGAAAATATGGTTTAAATTAGGCCAGAAATAGCGTAGCCGTGATATAATACTGTACGGAAAGACAGACAGACAGACAGACAGACAGACGGAGTTTTGGTGAATGTACTAAGATGTAATGTAAAAATGTTCTCTTATATTTTTGGGGTTAACTTTACATTATGTAAACATTTACTTACATTATTTTTTTTGTCAACTTCATACAATGTTTATGTTTTTGAGTTAACTTTATATAATGTATAAATTCACCTATATTTTTTTGTCAACTTCATACAATGTTTAAGGTTTTGGATTAACTTTAATAATGTAAAAATTTACTCACAATATTTTTCAGTCAACTAAATACACTGTTTATGGTTTTGTGTTAACTATTTTTAATATACAAAATATACATTAATTTTTATTTTGTCAACTTAATAAAATGAATGAAACAGAAAACACATAACATGAACATTATATTAAGTTGACTAATAAATAGTGAAAGTTAATTTCTACATTATATAAAGTCAACCCAGAAACATACGAGAATATTTTTACATTATGAAAATCCTTCTTAATTTCATAGTCTTAAGCAGAGCGTCAAGTGATAGAGCGTTAATCACCTCACATAACAAAGCGTCTAGTTCCCTTTTACCACTTCCCATCCCAGGACAAGACACATCACAGGAGGAGGAGGAGACAAATGAAGAGGAGGAGGAGGAGGAGGACGAGGAAGAGAAGAAAAAGAGGTGTCAAGGAAGAGGAAGAAAGGAAGGAGAAGGAATACAAAGGAAAAACAGACAACACTCCTTCTAGCTAATGAGACGCCCAGATGTCCTTCACGACTTAATTAAAGCGTCTTGTTATATACTCCTTTTGATACACAGGTAATTAAAGAGCTTCATTTTAACCCAGGGTCCCATCTCTACCTTGACTTTGTGTGGTACAGGTGAGACACAGGTGAGATAAAGTCGGCTACAGTTAATTACAAGAGCTACCTGGCGCGGGACAATGGCAGGACCGTCGCCAATTACGCAACAAACCTGGGATCCCTCCGCTAACACCTGTACACCCCACCACCTGTCCCGACGTGATTCATGAGGCAATGTGATCCCTTGTTCCCTCGTTATTCACTCCTTCACACACACACACACACACACACAAACACACAGACACACACACACACATACATGACAGAGAGAGAGAGAGAGAGAGAGAGAGAGAGAGAGAGAGAGAGAGAGGAGGAGAGAAGAAGAGAGAAGAGAGAGAGAGAGAGAGAGAGAGATAGAGAGAAGAGAGAGAGAGAGAGAGTAGAGAGAGAGATAGAGAGAGAGAGAGAGAGAGAGGAGAGAAAGGAGAGAAAGAGAAGAGAGAGGAGAGAGAGGAAGAGAGAAGAGAGAGAGAGGAGAGAGAGGAGAGAGAGAGAGAGAGAGAAGAAGAGAGAAGAGAGAGAGAGAGAGAGAGAGAGAGAGAGAGAGAGAGAGAGAGAGAAGAGAGAGGAGAGAGAGATTTAACATGGAATTTCAATGATCAATGTAGAGTTTCAAGTTGAAGTTACAAGGGAGAGTTCCAAGGCAAATGTAAAAAATAGATATTCAAAGAGGGATTAATAAAACACTTGATAATGAATGAATAAAGGACAGACAGTCAAGAAAATAATGAAATAAAACACTCAAGAAAAAGAAAAGGGGAAGAAAGAGGAAGAGGAAGAGGAAGAGGGAGAAGGGGAAGAATAGAGGGGAAGAAGAGAAGGAGGAAGAGAGGGATTAGAGGAACGGAGAAGAAGAAGGGAGCGAGGGATTATAGGAAGGGAGGGGAAGGAGAGAGGGAAGGGAGGGAAATAAGAAGAGAGGGATAAAAGGGAGGGGCAGATGAAGGGAGGAGAGGAAGGGAGGGAAGAAGGGAAGGAGAGGAAGAAGAGAAGGAGGGAGCGAGGGAATAGAGGAGGGAGGGGGGAAGAAGGGCAGGAGGGAGCGAAAGATTAAAGGAAGGGAGGGGAAGAAGGGAAGGGAGAAGGGAAGGACAGGAAGAAGGGAAGGAGGGAGCGAGGGATTAGAGGAAGGAAGGGGAAGGAGGGAGCGAGAGATTAGAGGAAGGGAGGGGAAGAAGGGAGGGGAGAAGGGAAGGACAGGAAGAAAGGAAGGAGGGAGCGAGAGATTAGAGGAAGGGAGGGGAAGAAGGGAGGGAAGGGAAGAAAGAAGGGAGGGAAGAAGGGAGGAAGGGGAGAAAGTATTAACCAGAACGTGTTCAGGTCATGTCAATAAGGTGATAAAAAAGTGTCTTAAGCTTAATCTTCCAAACACTTTCCTCTTTCCTCCACTTTCTTCCTTCCTTTTCTCCACTTTCTTCCTTTTCCTCCACTTTCTTCTTGTTTTCTTCACTTTCTTTCTCTTTCCTCCACTTTCTTCCTCTATCCTCCACTTTCATACTTCCTTTCCTCCACTTTCTTACTTTCTTTCCTCCACTTTCTTCCTCTTTTTCCTTCTTCCTGCCCTTTCCACCTATATTCCTTTCCTTCATTTCCTCTCAACACTGCACAAGATTACCACGCTTCAATAAACAGTATTTGCAAAACAGTGAACGTTTATGCATGATTAGGCACTCGCACGCACGCACACACGAACACACACACACACACACACACACGAACACACACGCACACACAGACACACACACACACACACACGCACACACGCGCGCGCACACACACACACACACATACACACACACACACACGCACACACACACACACACACACACATACACGAACACGCACATTAATAAATCAATCAATATACTATTAAACTGAGTAATGAACGTTATTTATGAACCTAAAACAAGAAAAATGATAAAAAAAATACGGACTGGAAAAGAAACCCATCGGAATGTCACGATTATTTTCTATTTTTTCCGGCCGCTTCGGTTGTGATGTAACGCGGCCTGAGTGACGTCACAGAGGGTACATGACGTCACCACTCTCTCAATGACGTCACGCCCTCTCACCTACACAGTTAAAGGGGCTCGAGCTTGCCGCAGCCGCACCAGGAAGAGGAGGAGGAGGAGCAGGGGAAGGGAGGAGAAAGAAGAGGAAGAAAGGGAGGAGGAAGAGGAGGAAGATAAAGATGAGGAAGATGAGGAAGATGAGGAAGAGGAGGAAGAGGAGAAAGAGGGGGAGGAGGAAGAGGAGGAAGAGGAGGAAGAGGAACAATAATGATGATTACATATAATAAAAAGCAATGATAATAATAGTAATGATGATAACAATAATAATAGTTATAGTAATAACTCTAACAATAACAATACTACTACTAATAATAATAACTGTAATGATAATAATGATAATAATAAAAAGATAATGGGGAATGATAGGAAGGAGGAGGAAAACAAAAGAACACACAGAAAAAACGAGGAAAAACTGTTACTGATGCTCTCTATTAGTCGTTAAGAGGCTGTTTGTGATAAGTAATACTTTTTATCTGCTATTATCTATTATTATTTAATATTATTATTATTCATTTATCTTTACTAACCTAACCTGAGAGACATGGGATTGTAAAGACAAAGGCTCCTCCCCATCCACCCTCCAACCCTGCACACAAGGCTAACAGGATAGGAAGAAATACCGCGCAACATTGAAAATTTGTATGTAAATATTTCAATGGGAACGAGAAAAAAATAACTTTCATTTATACTACCTAGCTGGGGAAAAAACGGCACACACACACACACACACACTAGGCAATTCAACTCCTTTCTTCTGTTATGAGAAGCTCATTAAGACTAATTTGAATTTATATTGAAGAAGCTGCTTACCTACTCACATTTCTTTCTTTCCCTTCTGTATACTAACCACCCAATTGAGGAGCGGAAACTGCCCTTAAATATTTTTTAGTTTTCCCTTTACCTAAAAAATAACTAATAAAAGCTTGGAAAGAAGATCTGCAATTTTCTGACTGGAGTGAGGTCAGACTTCTTTTTTTTTTTAGATATCTTTTTTCTCAAGTAATGTGAGATGCTTCGTTGAGGAACATCAAAGAAAAGGACGTTTTATGATGTGAGGAAGAAAAAAAGGCAACAAGAAAGATGTGTAATTTGAGGTTTCTGAGTTTTGGATCCGTTTCATGAATTTAATTCCGGAAGTACCTTAGATGTGTGTGTGTCTGTGTGTGTGTGTGTGTGTGTGTGTGTGTGTGTGTGTGTGTGTGTGTGTGTGTGTGTGTGTGTGTGTGTGTGTGTGTGTGTGTGTGTGTGTGTGTGTGTGTATGTGTGTGTGTGTGTGTGTGTTCATCTAGTATTTTACAGAGCCTGAGCTACACTCGTATGGCCCCGTCTCTATATCTACATTATTTATCATTCATCCTTAGTGCTTAGTGTTGGCCCAAGCCAACATCCCGGGGGGTGGGTCACAAACCCCCGGCTAACACCCGGTACCCAATCACTGCTGGGTGGACAGGGCTCAGGTTTTAAGAAAACCACCCATCTGTCTTTGCTCCGCCCGGGGATCGAACCCGGGACTTCTAGGTTGTGAACCGAGCGTGCTAACCGCTACACTACGGAGTACCCTATAAGAGTGTGCGTGTGAGTGTGTGCGTGTGTGTGTGTGTGTACGAGTAGGTGTGGTTGCGTGCATAAAAACGTGGTTGCGTGCAGGAAGGGGCGTGCATTCATTTATATCTCATCCAGTGACTACACTTGCCTCGCTTTACATCTTCCTTAAACAAACACATAACCCATAAAATTGATACCCATGACCTTTTTTTTGCTAAGCTCTTAACGAAGATTTCCCCGCCAGCGATGTGAGTCCAGAAGATCTTTTAGCTTCTAGATATATTTTCTCCATCATGTGCTTTTTTCTTTATTCTTCTTGTGTTTTTCTTCCCTTCTTTATTTTTCTACATTCTCTCTGCCTATGTTTTTTCCCTTCCATTTTTGTACTTTTCTTTCTTTCTTTCTTTTACCTTTCCATAATTTTTTTCTTCGTACGCTTTTTTTTCTTTTCTTATTGTGGTTTTCCTTCTGCATATACTTGTTCCTTCCTCCATTTTTCTGTAATGTGTTCCTTATCTTTCCTTAAGTTATTTACAAGCTTCTAAAGACATGCTATTCATCTGCTTAACCTAGGTTTGAACTCTTTACAGGTTAAATTGAAGCTCAAACATGTTGTAGCGAGAATTTTAAGAGGTGGATGAGGTTTGTAGGTATACAGTTAGTAGAAGTGGATAAATGGAAGAGAGAGTGCATGATAATAATGGTAATGGAAGGTGTGAATGAGGAGTAGGATGTAAAATTCGAAAATACTGAAGTGTACGAAGAAAGAAGGACTGGTTGATAGAGGGAAAAACTGTATGAGGTAGACAAAAATTTTGAAAAATAAGAAAAGGAAATGGATGCAAGTTAGATGAGTTACACATGTTAGACAAGCAAAAAAAGGAGGAGTAGAATAAAAGATAAAAAGTACGGGAATATAGAAAAAATACTAAATCAACGGTGTTTCAGTTACTCTACACGCAATAAACTAATTAAGTTTTCACTCCATTACATGCACACCCAGTAGTGAAGAGTCATTATGTCACTCCCGAACTATACTGGTCCAGCCTCCTTACTGCAATCTCTTACTGTACTCATTATAGGGACTAGCGGATAGCGGGTTTTCTGGTAAATTTCTGTTATGCCTTGACCAGATCTTTGAGATGTAATCAAGTAAAAAAAAATAGCGAAAAATATCTCGTGAACCTTCGGGAGTCACCAGTATCATGAAGGAAGAAGAAGGAGAACTGAAGGAGGAATTGAAGGAAGAGGAGAAGGGTAAGAGGCGACCAGCAAGGCGAGGCTGTGGGAGTTGTGGCCTTCTCTGTCTCCTCCCTAACGCGGTGTCCTTAAAAGATTTAACTTCTGAGGCCAAACTTTACGGTAAAAATTCTTAGACTTTGAGGAAACTTTGATACTCTCAGGAACTGTATTACTTCCTTATTTTTCATTCTTACATAAAAGTAAATATAAAAAATGTATATATGAAAGGTGGATCATGTGTAATATATAATTTTTTTGGTTTTATAGTAATAGACATATTATTAGTACATAACAGTTATTAATCAAGAAAGATAATTATATATGTGAAAAAGCTACATTGACAGCCCCAGCCTCAGCCCAGCCTGTCACTCCTGAGTGGTGGGCCACTCCAGGGTGTTGCCTGGCCGAGGGTTGGGGATCATAGGCTGGCCGCGGGGTGTCATGGGCGGGTTGTGACGAGACCTTAAGTGTGGCGGTGGCGAGGCGCGGAGCGACATGAGCGGCGGAGGATTGCCACGGGGAGGAAACCTCGCGGGTGGCGGAATGCGACTGGGAACGAATATTCCCGTTTGAGGTTTGCGAATAGGATTTAATATTCCAGATGAGGGATTTGGGGGATTGCGGCCGGTAACGGATATCCCGGATTGGGGATTCCGAATGGGAATGAATATTGCAGATGGCGGATTACGAGCGGTGACGGATACCTTTGTTTGGCGATTGCGAGTGGGAACAAACATCCCGGATGGGGAATTGCGATGGGGAGTGGATTTAACAGGTAGGACCTGGGGAGGGAGAGGGGACTTGAGGTGTTCAGTAGGGGATATACGAAGGGACATCAAGGGTGGGGGACGGGGAGGGGAATGGGGACGGAGAGGGGGACGGGTAGGGGCTTGTAGTGGCTGTCGAGGGTATGAGGATATGAAGGGTGAAGGCCCCTGAGAAGGGCGAGACATCCTTGGCGGAGGAGTCTTAGCGTGGAGGCTTGGCGGAGGCTGTGGCGCCAAGACCTGCTGAAGGGAGGGAGGCGACGTGCTGGAGGAGTGACGGTTGTCCTGAGGCTGGAGTGTTGTGGGTTCGAGGCAGGACTTGACTCGTGATGTCTGGGCCCAGGGAAGAGGCGTTGGAATGGACAGGACGGGCAGAGTGGGGGGTAGATGAGGCTCAGGACAGGTTCGGGACATGATCATCGAGCACACGGATCTTGGACAGACGCGGGCTTTGGTATATGGCAGGGGAAGGAACTCATTGCGCTGGTCTGCCTGTATGGAACTTACATGTAGGTAACACCAAAGGGACGCAAGTCTGACACTGAGACATCCAAGGCAGCGACTCGCGGCGCATCACACTGTCCGCGTCCATGTTGGGTCCGATCACCACCAGCACCTCAGGCCGGGATGGGGACGCCAGCTGCCGTCATCCTCGGTGTCGCGGCGCAAACACTGCGAGGTGTCGCCCTGGGCGGGGCTGACGGTGCTACAGGAGCCACGCGATCCTGAGCATTAGTGCGAGGAGGACCACCGCCGCCCAGGCCTACAGGCAGGTGCGGCAGTAGGCCCAGTAGGCCTCGCTGATTTGCTCGCGGTGAGTCTCGAGGCACTCAGCGTGCCTCCTCGCCTGGCGTGCCGTCAGAAAGGATCCCAACAGCGGCACTAGCCTCCACCAGCCAGCCTGCGGGGCCGTTCAGGCCACGTACAGGTTCACCAACCTGCAAGGGACGCTGCAAGGGGCCCAGCCAGGCCAAGCCCCCCTGAAGCCCTTACTGTCGCAGGGCCCCAGCCATGCCCCCACTGGGTGCCTGCACGTCCTGGCTGGCGTGGAAGGCTAGCCCCGCCAGCACCATCACGAGGGTTGTCACCATCACTCTTATCTTGCTGCACAGCAACAACATCACTGGGTGGGTCATGGTGGCGTGTCTATACCCACGCAGGGGCTGCCTCCCTTATATACCTTTGGGCGATCACTGGCTCCACGGTGCGAGGAGAGGGTCCCTGGAGGCGGGAGGCTGAGAGACACTGGAGCCGCGGGGGATGGTAAAGTAGGTAAAGCAGAGGGGGAACACACACACACACACACACAGACACACACACACACACACACACACACACACACACACACACACACACACACACACACACACACACAGACACACACACACACACACACACAGACACACACACACACACAAAAAACACACCGCCAAGATGGTCAAGTGGATAGAGCTTTGGCGCGCCTTTCTGTGGTTAACGGTTCGAATCTTCACTGCTCTCGGGATTTTTCATTGACAAATTCGGGCGGTTACTGTTCTCCTTGAGCAAGGGGATGGGGGTCTGTTGGTGTGTGGTGTGTGAGGTCCCAGTATTACCCAAAGATCTGTAATTATGAGTTCCGAGCTCGCTCTGAGAGGGTAAAACTGGCGATTGCGAGTCCGGCTCGCGTGGACAAGACGTGGTGGAGTCCGAGTCCGGCTCGCGTGGAATATTGCTTACATTCATTAAAATAGTCTAACGGTAGCCAGATCACAATGAAAATTACGTTCTGGCCCACAAGGGGTTGATACCCTTTAAATACTCCACCCACCTTATCCAAGCCTGCTCCCCCTCCTTCCTAAAGCTCTACACTCCCCCCTTCTTACCCCAGCGCTCCCCCTTTCTCCCCTAAGGCTAACCTCCCCCCCCACCTCTTCTTACCCCAGCCTGGTCCCCCTTCCTTCCCTTAATGCCCCCCTCCTTCTCCCTCTTAGTTGTTCTCTTTTACTTACTCTCCCTCCCTTGTTCCCCTTTCCTTCTTTACACCTGTCGCGTCTGTTTACCTGGGACAATGAGGATATATGGCTCTACAGGTGCACTATTATACTTGTAATTACCTCGCCCCTCTTACACTACCCCCCTTCACCTTTCCCAGCCAGGTGTGCTATGATTGTTATAGGTGAGTGGCAGGTGAATATAGGAAGCTGCCCGTCCTTTCCTGCTCTCCTCGTACGACAGTGGTAGTAGTGGTGGTTGTGGTGGTGAGAGTGGTAGCGGTGGTGTTGGTGGTAGTTGTAGTAGTAGTAGTAGTAGTAGTAGTAGTAGAAGAAAATGAGGTAGTAGAAGTTGAAGACAAAAAAACAACAGAAGAAGAAGAAGAAGAAGAAGAAGAAAAGAAAAAAAGAAGAAGAACGAAAGGAAGAATAATAGCTATAAAAACCCAAGTAACTAATTCAACCTCACCTTACTCTACTTACACACCAATTAAAAGAAGAAAAAAGCGATGCATTTTCCGCACCTTTACACAAGAGACGCTTATTTGCTTATGAGGAGGAAGAAATCTATTAGCCTCCAAAACAATTTATCTCGACTTAAGTGTTATGGAATATATTTTTTCTTAATCTGGTTGCGTTTCACTCAGTGCATCGTGAGTCACTCTGG
>JACEEZ010023547.1:119517-122017 GCA_016584305.1 Chionoecetes opilio
TAATAGTTAATCGGTACCTAGTTGAATTAATATCGGGATTTATTTTTGAGGAGAAAGCGAGTGTGATGAATATGGGAATCACGAGTTTGATGACTGGTAGGGAGAGGTGAGTGCGGGGGGGATTGTGTGGCAGGGTAGCAGGGGCAGGTGGGCGAGACAGGGCGGGGTACAGAGAGACAGGGGCGTGGCAGGTTGTGGTACAGGATAGACAGGTGCGTGCAGGGCTGCGCTATCGCCTGAGAGGGAGAGTTTGTAGCAAAGCAGCAGGGACAGGTAGAGGTGGGCGTGGCAGGGCGGGGTACAGGGAGACATGGGCGTTGCAGGGAGGGGTACAGGGAGACAAGGGTGTGGCAAGGTGGGGTACAGGGAGACAGGGGCGTGGCAGGGAGGGTACAGGGATACAGGGGCGTCACAGGGAGGGGTACAGGGAGACAGGAGCGTTGCAGGGCGGGGTACAGGGAGACAGGGGCGTGGCAGGGTGGGGTACAGGGATACAGGGGCGTGGCAGAGGGAGACAGGGGCGTTACAGGGTGGGGTAAAATCCAAGGGATTCAGCTAATCTAGTCCCACTAGAACATAACAAAATACACAAGTGTCTTAGAGACGAGATCTATTGCAGTAGCGTCCAATATGGAAACTCTCATATAATCAAACACATCAGTCATCACTGTCATCTTCATTATTACTTTCATCTTCATCCAAGTCATTGGCATCCTCTATCCGTTGTTTCAGCAATGTCCAGCGATTCCGACATGTTCTTATTTCTGCTCGACAGCGACAAAAAGCAGAACAGGACATCTGACCAGCCACACATCCACACCTCTCAGTTGAGCATGGTGTTTCGCTAGAGCAGCCACATCGGATCAGCTTCATAACAGCTGCTGGAGCATTTTCCGTTGGTGGTGGGAGGGTCACTGGCATTAATACACCAAAATCGTCATCAGATACCCAGCTGTTCTCCAGAGGGTCCATATCTGGTGCCTCGCCAGTCAGTGCCGACCTCCAAATGCATGCTTGAAAATGTTCCCTTTTCACGTTCTTGACAAACGCTTCACTTGTAGGAGGAAGAGTCTTCAGTTGGTGAACTGACGCATAACTTTTTCTGCCCATGCTGGAGATCCAATGTCTGTATCGGATATATGCCATGCTGTCGTTTGGTCCAACTTTCTCTCCACAGCATGCTGCAATAAACTGGGTTGCTACCCGAATTATTGTCTCGTGTTGGACTTCAGGTTGTCCTATGCTGTCCAGTTTATATTCTGCCTTTAGAACTTTTACTGCTTTGATTTTTTGAATTCCAAAATAGCAACCAACTGTGTCGCATCCTATCAACGCATGTGCTGCCAACAGCTGTGAGACAAAAGCCTGGGGTTTTATTACGGTGTCTCCAATGTTCACTGAAGTCCTTTCAGGAGAAGTCGGTTCCATGACAAGGCATGCAGAGAGTTGACAGTAATGGTAGTAATGTACAAGCAATACAAACACGTCTGTGTCATCTGGGATTACTTTACTAGTCTTTCTGGTGTTAGAAACAAACTGGACAACCTGGTGTGGAATGATGACGTCTGCTTTCTCATGGTTAGTTTGCAAATCTGATCTCTCCACACGTACACCTTGCCAGACTTCAACAGGAGTATCTTTCCCTGTGACAACAAGTCTGTTTGGTAACTGGAGTCCTTGCGTTCTATCTTGAAGTTCCTCAGTGATCATCTCAATGAGCTGCTCCTTGTTGTGTGCCAGAATGAGAACAACGTCTCGGGAGGGAATTTGCGTTGTCAGCGTAATGACATGTTCCTTGCAATGCTGCACTCCAGCAGATCGTGCAGCCCTTGTGCTGCTCTTGATGCTTTTCTTGTGATATTTGTCAAACACTACAAATACGTTGCTCGAAACGGTCATCTTGGAAAGCACATAATCTACAAAGGCATTCACATAATCACTGACGACTCCCTTCGTCGGCCAGTCAACTATCCATATTGCTGCATATCCATCTATATATATTGCAGCTGTGTGGCTTGTGAATGTCCTGGAGGAATGTTCCACTTTGAGAGTCTTCTTGAGCGTAGCTTTGGCTTTAGCTATTATCATTTCAGTTTGGTCCTTTGTCCCATCAAAGAACGACGTTGGAAGAGGTGCCAGCTCATATCCCATGACTGAATTTACATCAATGTATCGATACTGTATTAATATCATCAGCTTTGAGAAGATTAGTTCACAGTCCATATGTCCCTTTTTATCAGTGGTATGTGCTCTCTTTACTTGATTTCCGACCATGGTTTTGACTCGGTTTACAATCGGCTTGTGGTATTCTTTCTGGCCAACTTGATTCAAACGCTTGTCTTTGCTGGATTCCAATGCTCTGGACATTTTCCACATTCATTGTCTCTGGATTAATCCTTCCGGTTACAATATTGACAAGTCCCTGAGGATGTTCATCAGGCTTTAGTGGATGAATGCACAACTTCAGCTTTTCACGCACAGCCGTCCTGTCCTTTTCATC
>JACEEZ010023547.1:128774-150882 GCA_016584305.1 Chionoecetes opilio
GAATGACGAGTGTCTTATCACTGATGTCAAGATAAGAATATATATATATATTAAATAATTATATATATTAATATATATATTATGTTGTATCAATCTGATATATATATATATATATATATATATATATATATATAATAGATATATATAAATAGACCTGTGCTCCACTTATTTATACCTGTAAATATTTGTTACGCCCTTTTCACAAAAAACTATTGTTCTTTGAGGAAATAATACATAACAAGTATTATTGCACATCAAAAGATGTATAATTCTTATTAAAAAGAATTTCACGAATGTATGAAAATACATGTTTTCAACATTTTGGGCTGCAAAATAAACCAAAAATCTGGCTTGATTTGCTTTTATCCATTTTAAGATGAAACTATCGACACGAATAAATTATGTCCAGCTTAACGAGATCTACATTACACATCTATCCGTTCTTTCTTAGGAAATCAAGTTTTTGAGATATAATAAGTTTTTTTACCTACACAACACTTTGATTGATTGGATTATTTATTGATGATTTTTTTTTCAATTATACCAGAGGGACCACGTCGCAGGTTGAATCGTTTATACTCATCACCGTTTTCGCTTAGCTCCTACGGTTCTTGAGATATCAATGAAAATGTGTTTTTCACCACATTTTCAAAGGATTTCAATTTGCCTTCAAAATCTGGCCAAATTTTTGTTGGCCCCAGATTTTGATGGCACTTGGTTCCTATTAGCCTTCGTACGTGCTGATCACGAATATGGACCTAGTTTTTCGATATCTATAATAATATAAGCGAAAGTGTGTGTGTGTGTGTGTGTGTGTCCACGATAGGTGCCGCCCCCCGAGCACCAATCCCATCATATGGCACAGTTTTGGAACCAGCTCGACCAGGGGCCACTTTTAAGCCTACATATGAGATGATCCGATCCCTTTTTTTTTTTTTTTTTTTTAGCATGCTAATAGCGAGAATTGTGAAAAAAAAATGTGGGTTGCGAGAATTGAGGAAACCTTGATGTAGGGTGATGGGTAATGGGTGAGTGAATGGGTGGGGTGATGGGTAATGGGTGTGGGGTGATGGGTGAGTGAAAGGGTGGGGGTGATGGGTGATGGGTGAGGGAATAGGTGGGAGGTGATAGGTAATGGGTGAGTGAATGGGTGTGTGGTGATGGGTAATGGGTGAGTGAATGGGTGGGAGGTGATAGGTAATGGGTGAGTGAATGGGTGGGGGGTGATGGGTAAGGAGTTAATACATACATTTCTACATCCATGATTTCAGGCAAGTTAGAAGGGGCTATCTGAACAGTCTGTGTTTGGTGGGCCTTCGGCCCACCAAACACACTCTCCAGAAAGCTGTGTTTGGGCGCAGGCCCACCAAACACAGGTGGTGGGCCGAAGGCCCACCAATAGCCCTCCGCAGGAGCTAGCCAAAAAGTCCGCCTGAAGTGCGGCTTTGCGGCTAGTATCGTATAAATACGTAATTGAAACGTAAAACCACTACGTAATATAGTACTAGAAGAAACACGTATTACTGTAACGTCTTAATTACGTTGAAAAAACGTATCGTAGCGACGTAGCCAGACACTACCTAAATACAACATTGACAATGCAAGAGTGTACGCATGATTTACGAATATGTTACGAATTTTCCTAACGTTACCAAAACGCTACCTTCTCAAAACGTAAGGTTTACGTAGTGTGTTTGCTGGGGTGGTGGTGGTGGGGATGATTGTGGTGGTGGTGGTGATCGTGGTGGTGGTGGGGGTGATCGTGATGGTGGTGGTGGTGGTGGTGGGGTTGATCGTGGTTGTGGTGGGGTGATGGTGGTGGTGGTGGTGGTGGTGGTGGTGGTGGTGATCGTGGTGGTGGTGTGGTGGTGATCGTGGTGATGGTGGAGATCGTGGTGTGTGGGTGGTGGTGGTGGTGGTGGTGTGGTGGTGGTGGTGGTGGTGGGATCGTGGTGGTGGTGGGGATCGCGGTGGTGGTGGGGATCGCGGTGGTGGTGGTGATCGTGGTGGTGGTGGTGGTGATCGTGGTGGTCGTGGTGGGGATCGTGGTACGTGGTGGTGGTGGTTGTGCATGGTGATCGTGGTGGTGGTGGGGATCGTGGTGGTGGTGGTGATCGTGGTGGTGGTGGTGGTGGTGGTAGTGGTGGTGGTGATGGTGGTGGTAGTGGTGGTGGTGGGGATCGTGGTGGTGGTGGGGATCGTGGTGGTGGTGGTGGTGATCGTGGTGGTGGTGGGGACCATGGTGGTGGTGGTGGTGGGGATCATGGTGGTGGTGGTGGTGATGATCGTGGTGGTGAGAGAGAGAGAGAGAGAGAGAGAGAGAGAGAGAGAGAGAGAGAGAGAGAGAGAGAGAGAGAGAGAGAGAGAGAGAGAGAGAGAGAGAGAGAGAGAGAGAGAGAGAGAGAGAGAGAGAGAGGAGAGAGAGAGAGAGAGAGAGAGAGAGTTTAAATATCCTGCTCACTAACGATGCAAGTTACCCCTTAAATTTGTTTTCTTTATTCGCGAGAGCGAGAGCACGAGAGAGTGAGAGAGATGGCCCTGTCCATTCAGCGCTATGCCCCACCCACTTTTGCAAACCTATAGTGGAAAAAAAAATTCGCGTCCCGCTCGCCTATTCCTTCAGCTCTGTGCAGACGCATGGTTGAAGGCATACAACGAAAGTAAATATATGCTAACACAAGGTAGTTTCACCACCCGAACGCCGCGCAGGGGGACATGACGTCATGGAGTATCCAGAGGGAGAGGACGGGGGAAGAGAGACAGATAACGAAAATGAAGAATACTTATACCGTATCGTAATGTAAATTATTATTCGGCTTTGTACAAAGAGTAGTGGTAATTAATTAAGAACTAAAGTTGAACGATTGTTTACCGTAGATACCACTGTAGTCGCCAGTCACTCGCCACTGCACTAATGTCGACAGGCACATTATATTACGAATTTTAGCATCACTACAGACTTTTATGTGCCACTGAAGACATGTAGTGTGATGTACATAATATAAACTACTGTGCTGCCTCTTCAATGGCACATATAAGTCTGTAGTGATGCTAAAATTCACAATATATGGCGCCTGGCGACATTAGTGCAGTGGCAAGTGATTGGCGACTATAGTATTATCTACGGTAGTTGGTACATGATCATTTAAATTACATGATTTTTATTGTAAATGATGATATGTACTAAAATGATATGGAGAAAATAATTGTGATATTTATCTAGCAGGGGAAGGTATATAAGTGGAGCCAGTTTGGCTACACAGCTCTGCCGTGTTTTCTGTTCCTCATATTTCCCTCCACTCTCTCCTTTTCTCATACCTCCCCTGACTGAGAAGTCAATGGAAAGGAGAGAGGGATGGGGAGAGAAGGAGGGAGAGGAAGGGAGAGAGGGAAGGAGGGAGATGGAATGAGGGAAGGAGGAAGGAAAGGGAAGGTGGAAGGGATGGAGAGAGAGAGAGAGAGGCCCGTACCGAGAGTCAAGGCGGTAGAGCGACGAACGACGACGTACCGACGAGGGTTAGGTCGAGGCAGAACCTTCAAATCGTTACCGAGAGTGGACAGAAAGGGAGGGTTGGTTGAGGTTTCACGCGGCGGTGTATTGGCAACAGTGTTCCTGTGTTGGTATCACTGGAATCTGGATTTTAGCGCCGACTCCTCAAGAACGTCAACAAAACGCGCGCGCCCCATCCACGGAATCTTCACAGCTCAGCTACACCACCTGCGTCTATCCCCTGTCCTCACTGCCCCTGGTGCAGGAGCGTTCCGGAGATTACTGTACACTTGCTGCAGCAGTGTCCAAGCTTCCACACCCACCGTATGGTGCTCCAATCTCAACTCCTCGCCGTGAAAGGCACCCCCTGACCGGCCCACCCTGTCGGCGTCCTCCCCTCAAGGCAACACGCTGTCATCTGCCTCACCTGTGCCTTCCTGAAGAAGACAGGTCAGCTGCCACGTCTGTAATTGCATCATACACACAAAACAAAAGGTAGTCATGGTGACTAACTTAGCATACTCAAGCCGTAGGGTCTAAAACGAGTAACCCAAGTTAGTCACGCTGAAAAACAATGGTTAGTCATTTTTTGAGTAACTACCTAGTAAATCTGAGTATGATCTTAGTCAAAACAAAATGACTAACCAGTTCGTCAAGTTCACCGTTTTGAGTATCCACATTAGTAGATTGGACTAAGGGGGCAAAAATGCACCTTTAGGGGGGCAAAAAAATGCACCTTTAGGGTGCAGGTATTGCACCTTTATAGGTGCAACTTTTGCACCTTTTGGAGGGGTGCACTTTTGCACCCATATAGGTGCAGTAAATGCACCTTTAGGGGTGCAACTTTGCACCTTTAAAGGTGCAAAACGAGATCACATATTATGCACCTTTAAGGGTGCAAGGTTGCACCTTAACACCAGGGTGCAACTTTTTGCACCTTTTTGAATTGAAATGTTGGGTGCAATTTTGCACCCATATGGGTGCAAAAAATGCACCTTTAGGGGTACTGGTTTTGCACCTTTATAGGTGCAACATTTGCACCTTTTGGAGGGATGCACTTTTGCACCCATATGGGTGCAACAAATGCACCTTTACGGGTGAAAATTTGCACATTTATAGGTGCAAAATTATGTCCCACATCTGCACCTTTAAATGTGCAAAAGCTGCACCCACGTTCAAAATTGCAGTTATTGCACCTTCTGGAGGAGTGCAAAATTACACCCTATTGTACAAATAGGGTGCAATTATGCACCCCTCCAGAAAGTGCAAAAGCTGCACCTCTGCACCTCCAGGAATGCAATTATAGCTATCTGTCCTTTATGGATCTTTAAAGGAGGAATTCCCAATATCATATTTTTTTATGACAAGTTGGATTAGCTTTCTATCGAAAATTATAATATCATGAATTCCTCCTTTTTTTAAGATCCGTAAAGAACAGAAATTTGCATTCTTGAAGGTGAGGTTGTTGCTGCAAGAGGGACATGTACACAAACAGCTTCTCCGATGCCCAAATCAATGTGGAAGTTCCTGCCCAATAAGTACTTCTCAAAACTAAAGCAAGGATCTTAATAAACCAGCATTCATGTTAACATTGTCTACTTTACTTGTCTTTAAAGCGAAAAATATGCATTAAAGGAAATATAACAGGATTAACCCTTTCACGCACGGTGACGCAATTGCGTCAAAACGGGCCCGTCTGCAATCTGAGCTTTTGATGCGAATTGCGTCAAAAAACAGTTAAAAATTCGCCAAAAATGAAGCATTTATCAGAATTGCGTCAAAATGGTCTGCGACAAAGATCGAACCTAGACCTATATAATAAACTAATTGTCAACTCTCTCGTGTGAGTGGATGTGAAATGATAAGGGTTTGTGTGTCAGTTTCCACTCAGCAGGCAGCCTGTGTGCGCAATTAGTCGTCTATTTAAAACGTGTCCCGAGCTGGCCATAATGGCCATATGAAGAGTATAATGGTAGCGTTGGAGTCCTCATCAAAATTTCCTTTTATTGGCATATACACTATAAAAAATTGACTCAGGAAGTTTCGAGCTACGAAGTGGTGAACGTAATTATTTATTATTTCTCTTTACTCAATATTTTTTTCGAAGTCGGTATATTCCGCTATTTATTTGCATTTCTTGTAATGTTTTTCTTTCATAAGGCAGAATAAAATCTTGCAAAACCAATGCTATATAATAATGCCAGGAAAAAAGAATACACGTTGGTGAGATTGATAACATAAAAAAATTATTCGCCGCACAGTCTGGCCATTTCACGGGGCCCCCTAGGGAGCATAAGACGGATGTTGCAGTGGACGGAAAAACTTATTAAACTTTTCGTGCGTGAAAGGATTAAGTTAAATCCCGAGCCCCTGTCCACCCATCAGTGAATGGATGCCGGGTGTTAGCCGGGGTTTGTGACCTGCTCTCCGGGGTGGTGGCTTCCCCCAACACAATGCATTAAGGATGAATGATAAAAATGTTGATATGGAGACGGGGCCATACGAGCGTTGCTCTAGCCCTGTAAAAATAAAACTAGATGAAGATGAATACACACAGTCAGTCACATACACACATATCTTTGAAATAATTATATTAATAATAAAATAATAATAATAATTTGGATCATAATAATAATAACAATAATGAAAATGATGATGCCATTATTAACCATAATAATAGACATAACTAAGACTGATAATAATAATAATAATAATAATAATATTGAAAATTTTATCTAGGCTAGATTTGTATAGTGACGCCTGTGTGATATGTAATGATCCTATTTCTGTGATGGTCATGCGGGAGGACTCTTCCCTCAGGGGTAGAGGGATGGGGGGAAGTTGTCAGAGGAGCATTGTCAGCTGAGCTGTAGTCGGCCAATGATAACACGCGCCTCAGATTATGAGGCTCTGAGCCAATGAGCGTTACGCTACCATACGTGTCTCGGCAGTCCGGTCTGTTGCGAGAAAAAAACACAATACCGAAATCCAATACCAACCAAATAATATACCGATACCGGTATACCGCTGCACCACCAATACCGATACCGATATACCGAAAACAAAAAATACCGGTAATACCAGTAATACCTGTGCTAAAATACCGGTATTTCGGTATACCGAAAACCGGTGCACATCCCTACTCTCTCTCTCTCTCTCTCTTCTCCTCTCTCTCTCTCTCTCTCTCTCTCTCTCTCTCTCTCCTCTCTCTCCTCTCCTCTCGCTCTCGCTCTCGCTCTCTCTCTGCTCTCGCTCTCGTCTCTCTCTCTCTCTCTTCCTCTCTCTCTCTCTCTCTCTCTCTTCTCTCTCTCATCTCTCTCTCTCTTCTCTCTCTCTCTCTCTCTCTCTCTCTCTCTCTCTCTCTCTCCTCTCTCTCTCTCTCTCTCTCCTCTCTCCTCGTCCTCTCTCTCTCCTCTCCCTCTCTCTCTCTCTCTCTCTCTCTCTCTCTCTCCTCTCTCTCTCTTCTCTCCTCTCTCTGCTCTCCTCTCTCTCCTCTCGCTCTCGCTCCTCCTCCTCTCTCTCTCTCCTCTCTCTCTCTCTCTCTCTCTCTCCTCTCTCTCTCTCTCTCTCTCTCTCTCTCTCTCTCTCTCTCTCCTCTCTCTCTCTCTCTCTCTCTCTCTCTCTCTCTCCTCTCTCTCTCTCTCTCTCTCTCTCTCTCTCTCTCTCTCTCTCTCTCTCTCTCTCTCTCTCTCTCTCTCTCTCTCTCTCTCTCTCTCTCTTGTTTCCCGAGCACACACACACACACACACACACACACACACACACACACCTGTGGATCCTGTGGAGCGTAGTTATAGGCACAACACATTTGGTGCCCGTGGCCACGCTGATGCGCCGCCACTAGTACATTCCGTCTGCCCGTCTCTGCGCCAGCTTGTCTACAATGCTGTTGCTGGCGGCGCCGAGGTGGTAATGGGGCAGCTTGGTTGGTCGGGGATTGTCCGCAGAAATATATCCAATTTATTTTTGAAACAAACACACACACACACACACACACACACACACACACACACACACACACACACACACACACACACACACACACACACACACACACACACACACACACACACACACACACACACACACACACACAAACACCGTCGTCGTCGTGCTCTGCGGTTGTGGCAATTTCCGGCTTCGTGCGGGTATTGGATTTCCATCAGCGGGTCTCGATAGCCTGCCCCGCTCCTGTTCACCCTCCTTCACACCGGCCTGCCCGGCCCCGCCTCAACATGCCCCGCCCCGCCTCGCCCCATCATGTCACGCCCTATCATGCCCCGCCCCGCCCCGCTCCGCCCCGTTTATACCTTCGCCTTGCTCCCCTCATAAAAATACTTTCTATTAAATGTAATTTCATGAACGCGCAGATAATTGCCTCAAAATTATGCCCCAATTTTCCTGGGCGACCACACTCGGACCCCGCATGCCCCACTGACAAAAGAGCAGCGGAAACCCCCTCGCTTGGGTCCCCTTCCAGATGGCCCGCCTTATGTGTATATAGGAGGATAGTACATGACATAGTAGAGTATATAGTATAGTTACAGTACGTAAGCCCCTGCAGCAGGAGCTATGACAAAGTACTCGTGATACTCCCCACAAGGCATTGCTTCACCCGTGCTTCAGTCGTCCAGCAAATGGTACAAACATCAACAACGCCCAATTTCATCATAAAATCCCACGAATAACTTGTGCAGTGGTCCAGAATGTCCCGCCATGGCACAGGCTACCCCAGGACTCCTTATAGATCCGTACACCCAATGGCTTCACACACTCCTGCCCTCTTCCTTGAAGCGAGACAAGCGGTGCCTCCTAACCCTATAGACATGATGACATCCTCCTGTGCGAGGCGACGACTTAGGGGTTCTTCAGGAGTCTACAGACGAATGCATTCAATTTTCACCCCTCATTTCCGCTGCTCTAAGGACGTCGTGGCGTGAATGTTTTTTTCTTTTTTGCTATTCTAGTCTTTCAGTAGGCGGTAATACTGAAAGGCGCCAACACACACTTCATATATCAACGTGTTAATTGTAGGTGTCACCTTCGTGGTGCAGTTGATTGCGCACCTAGCTACGAATCTGCGGGCCCTGGTTCGAATCCAGGACAGGGCAAGTCGGCAGCCAGAACAGAACAGGTGTTCATTCTCCCTTTCGGGGTCGGGGTTGATAAATGGGTACTTGGGGAAACCTGGGCAAGGTAACTGTGGTAACCCAGATGTCACACTAGCCCTGTGTCCCGGGGTAATGGGTTGTGCTCCATCAGAGGCTCAAAGGCTAATGCGACGGAGATTAGCACCAATGCCACGCGCAGCATAACGTATGACCCCATCTTTACTTTATCTTTTTTACCTTAATTGTGGGTGAAGCGAATCAACTCTCTTTTAGTTTAGGCTAGGTTAAGGTAAGTTAAGTTAGATTAGGTTATGTTAGGTTAGTTTATTTTCCCTTCTCTTCCTTCCCCCACTCGCGTAGAGAAGCCATTTGTAATTACACTTCGTTTCCTGTTATGAGCGTCTAGCGGGCGAGGTGCGAAACATTTACCTCATTTGGGGGCCGCTTTTATTACCCGCTGTTGGGGTGGTTTTTTGTGTTGTGTGGGTGTTGTGTGGTGTGTGGGGTGTGGTGTTTTTGTGTGTGTGTGTGTGTGTGTGTGTGGTGTGTGTGTGTGTGTGGTGTGCTCCCTTTATAGAGTGTTGGTTTTGAGAAGGGGGGAACACGGAAGATTTGGGGGGCCCGTTTACCTTAGTTTAGGTTATTTTAAAAAGTTTAGTTGGGTTTGGTTCCCAAAAGGTTATACGAATAAAGGGGTTTAATTAAGTAGCTCGTAAAATGTGTTAGGTGTGTGTGTTGTGTTGTTTGTGTTGTGTGTGTGTGGGGTGTGTGTTTTGTGGGTGCTTTTGTTGGGTACGGGTGTTTTTTTTGGGGGTGTGTGTGTCTATGTCTCGTGTCTGTTGTGACTGTTTTGTTGTGTGTGTGTTATGGGTGGAGGGTGGTTTTTTTGGGTGGGGGGTTTTGTTATGTCTCTGTGTCTCTGTGTCCCCTTTTTAAAAAAATAAATTGAGGGAAACCCAATAAGAACGCAAAAAAAAATTATTATAAAACGGATTTACAGATATGTTTGGGGCCCTTTAAAAAAATAGGGGACAAAATCAAAAAACCTACGGGGTAAAAAAAAAAATAGGAAATCACCTTTTTTTTGTCAATGGCGATACAATCATGAAAAAAAATTTGGGGGCTGGGCCCTTTAAAAATCATTTCAGCATATAGGTAAAGCCCCATTTTGCTAAAAAACATTCAAAAATACACAAAGCCATTTAACATATATTTTCCAGAACCACCCCCTTTTTTCTTTTTTTTTAAGCCTAAAAACACCAGTTTAAAAAAAAAACATAATTGAAAAATATAAAAAGGTTACATCTCCGGCCATGATGAAAAAAATTTTAAAATAATAAAAAAATGTTTTGAAATTTTTTTCCCCTTTTCCTATTTTCCCATTATAAATAAATCTTTTTTCAAAGGGAAAACCTTTCCAGATCAAAATAAAAATTGCTCGAATTGCCCCTTTTTTTTCAAAAAAGGTGACTTTCTTTAATGCAAAATTAAAACCTTTAAAAATAGGGCCAAGTTTTTAGAAAAATTTTTTGAAAAAGTATGGTAATGAGTTTAAGGGGTTTACCTCTCAAAACCCTAAATTTTTAAAACTCCAATCAAATGGATTGGGCCCCCAGTTTTCCACTGAATTGCAGCTACCTATTTTTCCCGGGGAACATTTACAATGAAAAACTGGACAATAAAAGCTAAAAGTAACTTTTTTTTTGTGACCCTCACAAAAGCATTAAACAAAATTTTTCTCACAAAAATCTTTTTAAAAACAAATTACTATTTTGGGAAATACGGGGTTTAGTGCCACAACGGGTTTTAAAAAAGTTTTTTAAAGTCTAGAAAGCAATATACATCATATAATAATACAAAATCTCCCTTTTAAAACACACATGTGGAGTACCACGGGTTCAATTCTTGGTCCCGTTTCTTTTTTTAATATACATAAAAGACATCATTTGTAGCAGTAAAAACTTTAATTTTATAAATTTTGCGTGATACCACCAAACTTTATTCGGCCACAAAACTTGAAAAAATTACAATTACTTGAATGAAAAATTAAAAAAAGGTTTTCAAAATTTGGGTTAAAAAACAACCCAAAATTTAAATTTAAATATTTTTAAAAAAATTGCTTTAATTTGGGCTCCAGTCCCCTTTTGAAATCAGCAGTACACACACAAAAAAGATAAATAAACTTCATTTCATGAAGGGTTTTTGAATTTAAATTTTTAAGGAAAATAATAGATAGTAAATTGAAATGGGAAAGAAAATATTGATATGGGGAAATCTAGGTATCGTTTTTACCCAGGGTACTTTAACCCGACCCAAAAGGGACATTGAAATTTTAAAAGTTTTTCTACGTTTTTTTTTACCCCCAAAATATCCAATTTTTTTATATTTTCATCTTTATTGGGGGGTGCCTATAAAACCCTTTATTTACATCCTCTTTTTAGGGCAGAAAAAGTTGTTACGGGGTTATGTTCTTTAAAAAACGTTTTACCATAAAACCCTCAGTATTTTTGAGACTTCAATTTTTTAAAGTTCCAGATATCATACTCCTTCAAAACCCAACTTTTTTTTACATAAACCATACACTCTTACCTTTAACCTTTGGGTTTTGAGCAAAACCCACAAAGTAACCCCAAGACCACCCTGATTTCGTATACCTTGTGCAGGACATCCCCATCACAACAAAAAATCTTGGGCCCAAAAGGGAAATAAAACTGGAAAAAACCCTTTCCAGAACATTTTTTTACTGATGAAAATTAAAATTTTCAAACGTAAATTTAAAAAAAAGCAGCTTTACAAATTTCAATGAAAATTTTTAAACTCTTTTCAAAACCAAAGTCATTTGTGTTTTTTTTTTTTAAGGGGTTTTTAAAATTTTTTTTTTTTTTATTTCATTTAAAAAGATTTGGTTTTTTAAAATTTTTAAAAACCATAAATTTTCATCCTAAAATATTAATTTTTTTCAAAATGGCCTACCAATCCCTTCTTTTTGTTATTAGTATTATGCTTTTAAAGGGCCTATAAAAACTTCGGTTTTTGGGCCGGCTTTATCCCTATTGTAATTTTTCATATGTACAAAAAATACATGGCCAAATAAAAATTCTTTTCTTTTCTTATCTCCAAAAAGAGAGAGAGAGAGAGAAGAGAGAGAGAGAGAGAGGGGGAAGAGAGAGAGAGAGAGAAACGAGAGAGCGAAGCGAGGGGCCCAGAGCGGAGCGAGGGGCGAGAGGGGAAAAAGCGAGAGCGGGGAGCGAGGAGCGAGGGGGGGAGAGCGAAGCGGGGAAACGGGGCGAGAGCGAGAGCGAGAGCGAGAGCGAGAGCGAGAGATTTTTGTCGGGCAATAGGCCCCACATCATCACCCCCCCTTTCTAAAGGGATTGCTCCCAGCTCGCTCCACCACTCACCATCATCTTCCAAAAATTCTTTCCTCGTGCAAGTGGGCCCCGCAATGGAAAGAGGCAAAAAGTGGGGCCCTCCACAAAAAAAAACAGCAAACGGGACCCAAAGAAATAACCCCCCAATTTTCCCCCCTTTTCACCAACCCGTTGGGAAAAAACCCGGAATCCTCTCCCGCCAAGACAACACTTTTTTGGGCGCCCCCACTCCCAAAATCCAAGCAATTTGGGTTTTAGGGAGGGAAAGGGGCCTGCAGACCTGCTCCTCCTTCAGTCGCTTCCGGGGAACCCCTTCTCTGGTTTAGGAAAGGACAACCCTTTTTTTTGGCTTTGGACATCGCTGGGGGGCCTTTGAAAAGGGGGTGGCACAGAGGTCTCCCTGCCAAGCTGAGGGGCCTGGGAGTGGGGCCGGGGTCTTACTGCAGCTCTTCAGGGGCTACCCCCCAAGGCAGGGCCTTACGGGGGGTTTTCACGGGGCACAAATTCCCCGCCCGCAACCCATCCTCACCACGTCCCGGAGGGGAGGGGGTAACCCGGGGCCCCTTCTGTGGAAAAGTCTATTTCAATGACATAAGAAAATATGCATAAAAAAAAATAAGGAAAATACAAGAGGCCGCGAGGCCTCACGTGGGATTTTCCCGTCCCTAAACTACCTACATCCCCTTTCTTTCCCCTCCATGAAACCCATCCAGCTCCCCTTTTAAAACCCCTAAAACTCCGCACTAACTACCTGTCCCACTTAGGGACCCTTCCACTTTATTTAACCCCCCCTATTTGTTAAACCCAAATTTTTTTCCCCATTTCCTTTTTTTAAAACTAAAGCTTTTCCCCTTGAATCCGTTTCTTCTTTTCTAAACCCCGGGTTTAAAAACGGGAAAACTTTTTCCCACCCTTTTCCCCTTTTTTAAATTTCCCCTTTTTCCACTTAAACTTTTTTATCAATCGCCCCCTTCTCTGCCCTCTCCGGGGTGGGGTAAATTTTTTCCCTTTAATCTCCTTCATAACTAAAGTTACGCATCCCTTGTATCATTTTGGTCATCCTTCTCTCCCACTTTTTCTAACAACACTATATCCATCCGTAATATGGAGACCAAAACCTGAACTGCATAGTTAGATGAGGCCTGACTAGAGCCAGATAAAGCTTTAGAATAACTTCCGAAACTTCAAACTTTTAACACTTCTGGTAATGAATCCTAATACTCTATTAGCTCTATTTCGGCCTCAATACATTGTTTCCTAGGTCGGAGGTCTGGGCTCACCCCACCCCAAAGATCTTTTTCACCTTCTGATCTTTTCAGCGATACATTGCTTATGGTGTATCTATTACCAGGGTTTTTCTCCCAATATTCATAACGCTACATTTACAATATTAAATTCCATCTGCCATCTGACTGCCCACTCGTTAAGTTTATCTAAGTCTCCCTGCAATATGTTTACGTCAGACTGTGATCCAAAAATCCTACCTAACTTAGTATCATCAGCAAACTTGCTGATATCACTGCTAACCCCCCCTATCCAAGTCGTTGATGTAAATCAAAAATAGTAATCGGCCCAACAGACCCTTGTGGAACTCCATTGTCACAGTCCCCATTCAGTTTGGAACCATTAATTATAACCCTTTGTTGCCTATTACTTAGCCAAGCTCTGATCCAATGAAAAACCCTTTCCCCATTTTATACCATGAGCCCTAACCTTATTTAAGAGTCGCTCGTGTGGTACTTTGTCAAATGCCTTATAAAGTCCAGATATATTATATATAATCCTTATCATTATCTGCCCGTCTCATAACTTTCCTATAAAACTCAATAAATTGGGTGAGACATGACCTACCCTTGGGAATCCATGTTGGAATCATTGATAAAACTATGTTTATCAAAAGTGCTCTCTAATGTTTTTTGCAATAATAGTTTCCAATAATTTTTACCCACCACTGATGTTAGACTTACGGGTCGATAATTGACTTTTAGTCCTCTGTCTCCTTCTTTGAATATGGGGATTACATTTCCTTTCCTCCACAATAACGGCACATCGCCTACTCAACCGATTCCTAAAAATGTGCACTAACGACTCACTAACAACCTCCTTGCTTTCCTTTAATACCCTGGGATACACTCATCTGGTCCTGGCGATTTAAATGTTTTCATTTTATCTATACCCTCCCCCTTTTCCCCTAGTTATCACAATATCTTTGAGTTTCTCCTCATCGTTTCCTTTGAACATCTGTTCACTATCAGGTATCGTCTGTGTATCCTCTCCGTAAAACACTTAAGAAATAATCATTAGACTCCTACACATATCCTCATCCGAAATTTAAGACCTCACCCTGTCCGACCTTAGGGGGCCAGCTAATTCCCTTGTCTTTGTTTAATAAACCTGATAAAACCCCCTTTGGGCCCCTGTTCGCCTGTTCTGAAACTTATCTCATAATTGTTCTTAGCAACTCGAGTTAATTTCTTCACTGTCCTCGCCATCACGTTATATGTTCTTGTTTACCAATCTGCCTTGAACCTTAAATAAATGTTTCTTTTTACTCCAATTTTGTGTTTTAACTTGGTGGTCATCCATTTTGGATCACTCTTTCTGGACCTTATCTCCCTAAAGGAATATTTCTTTTCTGTCCGTAAATTATATTCCTTACAAATGAGATATAATCATCCTCGGCTCCGACCTCATTTCCCCCTTCTAACCTCTCTAATTACCTCCTCAGCCCTGACCTCACTTCCCTGTCAAACCGCTCAAATTTATCTCCTCAGCCTCGACCTCCTACCATATCTGACCGCCCAATTACCTCCAGATGCCTTCCTAACCCTTCATAATTGGCCTTTCTAGCTGACAAACGCCTGGTCCTGGGAGACTTTCTGCTCCTCCATCCCACACCTTATTAATAACCTCCAGGGGTCTTTTTAAATCCCGCAAAATTTGGCCTTTCTGAAATTAGGTATCGATGCCTATTGCCACTTAATTTTCCAACTTCCCATTTTAAGCTAAATCTGATCTCATAATGGTCGCTATTATCTAAATTCCCCCCGACCAACACATTTGTAACTAAATCGTCTCTATTTGTAAGCAATAGATCTAGAATATTATCTCCTTTTAGTAGGCTCCTTGATTGCTTGACTTAGGGAGTTATCCTGGATTATATTTAACAATTCATCTGCATCGCGTCACCTATGATTAAATCCCGTCTATATTCCAAAGATTAAAATCTCCCACCACGCTAGTCGATTATATCGCGGGCCTTTGTTTATTTTTTCCCCATATAGGAGCTGAACCCTCTTTACATAAGTTTGGAGGCCTATACACTACACCCAAACCATTTTCTTAGTTCCCTCCGAAAACCTTACCCATATAGACTCTATGCTGTCATCTGTTTTTATAACATTGTTAACACAACACTGCAATGCATTCTTGCATAAAAGCGGCAACTCCCTCCTCCTCGTCTGCCTACTCTGTCCTTGTGAAATAAACTTATACCCAGCTATCTCGACTTCCGGTTTCGAATCCCTTTTCCCTGACATACCCAAACCCATGTTTCTTTTAATGCTATTATATCAAAATCCTCTACACTATTATTCCTCTCAGGAAATCTATCTTTTTTAAAATACTCCTACAGTTTGTATAGAAAAACCTTCAAGCAACTCCTCTTTTTTTTGTCAAATTTTCCCTTTATCTTTAACTAAACCCCTCCTCTCTCTTTCTTACGAATCACTTTAGTTCCCTGCCTTCTGAAACTCCTCCTAGTGTCGCAAGTTTCCTTTACCCCAACCCCCGTGTCAAAAACCCCCGTTCTCTATCTTAAAAAGCCTGCAGTGCATCTCCCTCCCTTTCAATTGAGGACATTCTCCCAGCTCATTCCTGAGGCCCACGCTTACGCTGATGACTGCCCCCTTGCCTTTCCCCTGCGACAGACGTGACTGGCAGGACACGGTATGCCGCATCAACCGGGCCCATTGGACAACATCGTCACCTGGAGTATTCGATGGCAGGTCAGCCTGGCCCCTGACAAAACCCAGGCTCTGCTTATCTCCCGCAGGCATGACATCCCCCAACCTGCCTGCCACCGGACATACGGCTTGAGGGGCAGATCAATCCCCCTTCAGAGATCTATCTCCATCCTTGGGTGGAGTTTGACGCGGGACTGACCCTCACCAGTCATACCAGGAGAGTAGCTAAAAACTCGGCCTGGAGATTCAGCTGTATCCGGCGCATCTCCCACCTTCTAGATGCCAAGGGGCTTGAGGTTCTTTTACAAGCCTCAGGTACGTCCCCTAATGGAATACTCCCCCTTAGCATGGCCCTTCCTGCCCGCCCTTTTACCTGGCCAGACTAAACCGCGTCCAGAGAAGAGCCAGCGGACTGGTTGCATAAACGTCCCCCCACGCGCCTGACCCTTTCCAACCTCTCCAGGACGCATGGATGTGGCAGGTTTATGTGTCATGCACAAGGCACTAATCTCACACGCCCCACCGGGCAGCCATCAAGTTTCCCCAGGCCCCCGCCCCCCCCTTAACTCAACCCGTGTCGCCCCACACAGAAGGAGCAAGTGACTGTGCCCTTCTCCAGGACAGAGCACCACCTACGTTCCTTCTTACCCCGCTATGGCCATCTGTGGAACTATTTAGTTCACCAAACAGACCTCCACCACCACGCCTCGCTACCAAGACTTTAAGGAGGGGGTTGGGCCCGGGGGGGGTTGGGCCCTAAAACCTTTAAGCGGGGGGTTGAACAGCTGGTTGATGGCCTAAATTATTACTATATATAAAATTTCTTATTTATATTATATGTAGCTATAGATAGCTTAGTGAAAAACCTAGAGCTTTAGCTCTAATAACACCAAATGTACGGGAGTTTAAATAAAAAAAATAAAAAAGAGAGAGAGGGGAGAGAGAGAGGGGAGAGAGAGAGAGAGAGAGCTTAGAACCGCCCGAGGCGTCTTGCGCCCCATCAACCGCGAGCCAGTCGCTGACCCACCACCCCCGTCCCAGGCCGCTGCCTCCACTTCAACCCACCCCGGGCCCCATTTCCTGAGGACCAGGTCTTTATAGCAGAGCTGGTCTCCCTTCCACCTGTGGAACTAGGAGGGGTTCCTTTGGGAAGGATTCTGGCTGAAAACGTTTTTTCTCAAGGCAGAAAATAAAGACTTCAGGAAGCAGAAAGAAGGATCGTCGATTTTCGGGGCCTCTTAGCAGGCGCCCTGACGAAAGTCGACGGCCTCGCCTCCACCCCACTGCACGCGGACACCCGGTTGTCACTCAGGCGACTAGTGCCCTCCCCAGCAAAATTGACTCTGACTGGGCCCAACTTGTGGGGGCGCATTTTTGAACTGTAGGCGTGGTGAGAGTCGGGGAAAACCCCCTCCCCTTCATATTATCTCACAGGACCCAGCCAGCGGAGGTGCCGGGGGTCGACAATACACCTCACCCCCCCGGGCCCCCGGTACTCAAGCTCCAGCCGGACCTTCCCCAACCAGACCTCCCCGCCCAAACCCCCACGGGAGACGCAGCCTTGAAGAGCCGCTCCCATCCCGACCTCCCCGATCAGGGGAGCCGCCCGCGCCACAATAATCGCGGTCATAGTCCCTCTCATGAAAGGAGGCGCCGTACAGCACTAGCGGGGGCAAAATATAGATCGCCCCCACAAAAATAAAGACTCCACCACCCCTCACTCCCGTGGCGGACAAAACCTTTCGCATTGTGGAAAGTGCCTTCAGCGAGGTCACACCCGACTTCACTGCACCGCCCTCGTCTGTGAATACTGCGATAAAAGGGGTCATACTCGCGACCTTTGCCGTAAACGGCTGGCTGAGGAAAGACGGAGCCAAAGCTGCGAGTATTGTCTGCGTTCAGGACATACTGCAGACAATTGTTTCAATCGAGCAGCTGAAGCAAAGCAGGAACGATTCCTCAGGGCCTTGCTCACTGAACGAATCCCTCTCCTCACCAATCCTCCCCTCCCCAGCCACTCCACCATCACAGCATCACCACAGGTTTCTTACCCATTTCCATACGCTGCTGCCGCCTCCCCCATACCATCACTAAGGGCAAAGAATGGCACACGCTGGCCTCAAGATCCTGTCTGCCAATGTTCGCTGCTTCAGGACGAATGTCGGCGAGCTAACTTAACACACTCCGTCCTCAGGAACAAAGCTGACGTCGTGGTGGCCGTCGAGACGTTCCTGACTGATGACTGTGTGACATCATGTGACAGAATCCCGGGGTATTGTCACTGGATGCGGCGTGATCAAGGCACCGGACAAGGCGGCGGTGTAGCAGTGTGTCACCGCGAGGGACTGCAGCTTCAGTTACTGCCTGTCCCGGTCCCCGAAGAGATAGAAGCGATGTTCTTCCGCCTTCTCCTCACAGACAAAAGTGCTGTTTTGTTATGCGCTTTTTATCGCCCATAAGGTCACGGGGGAGCCCCCCTTAGCCTTCCTCACCGACCAGCTGGAACCCATCTTTACCACCCGCGACTGCCAGAAACAGCGTTTGTGGGCGACCTGATCAGCACTTGGTGAAAAGGGCCTTCACAGAGTTGACAGTGGTCCCTGGGCTCACCAAAACACGTCACCTTCCCCACAACGTACGAGGTGGCCTCTGGAAACCCCGTGCTCACTGATCTTCCTGCAGACTCAGTGCAGTGCAGCCAGCTGAACAGAGTTGGCAGCTCTGATCATAATGCAGTGCTCTCCCACCATTGGCCTAGACCCCGCCAGCGAGGAAAACATGCCAGCGGGTCATTTGGCTGTGGGATAGAGCTGACTGGCTGGCCATCAAGCGCGTCCTGTCAGACACTGACTGGGCCGCCGCGCTCTGCGGTGAAGTAGATCACAATGTGGCCACCTTCACCGCCATTCTCCTTGCCGCGCGGACCCAACATGTTCCACATAGAGTGTACGAGGCTCAGCCGCGAGACCAGCCGTGGTTCGGTTTCAGGTGTCGCCTTGCCGCGGAGGATAAATACAAGGCCGGGTGCACAAAACGGCGCCCCACACACAGGAACAAGGTCCTGCACAGCGCCAAACCCGTAAGGGCCCTGACCTGGACAGCTTCATGGGCCACGAAAGGTGGGGGAAAAAGAACGTCACGAGGAAAATAGCCTCCAATCAAGTTCACCCAAGCAATGGTGGTCCTTGGTGAAGGAGAGACAAGGCACCGTCACCCATGAGAGGATCCTGGGCCCCCCATCACACCAGCAGGAGACTGGGGTGAAAAAAACCAGGAGAAGGCAGACCTCCTGGCGACGCAAATTCAGCAGGAAAAAGACGACACAGGATTCTGAGAGGCAACCACCTCGCCTCACCCGTATGTGTCACCTGGGACCTGGACAGGCCGGTGGTCCCCGGAGGACACCATGGCCCGCCTTCTGCGTACCGTCAACACCAAAAAGGCGCCTGGGCCTGATGGTGTGAGTCCCTTCCCGCTCAAGCAGTTGTGCAGATGAGCTGATAAGGCCCCCCACGCACATCTTTCAGCGTGCCTCCAAACGGGCGCTGGCCAAGCCTGTGGAAGGAGGCTCGTGGGCACGCCCGTACACAAGAAAAAGGAGAGGATGATTCAGCCAACATCGTCCAATCTCGCTCCTATCAGTTGACAGCAAGATTTTTATAAAGGATTATTGCAGAGCAACTGACCCGCCACCTAGAGGAGCACCACCTGATGTCCCCCAGACATTACGGTTTTAGGAAAGGGACGCTCCGCCTCGGACCTGCTTCTCCTACTCTCCAAATCATGGCAGGACTCCTGGACTTTGGCCGCAAAATCGCTGGTGATTTCCCTGGACATCGCCGGGACCTTTGAGTGTGTGTGGCAAGGCCTCCTGGCAAAGCTTGAACAGCTCGCATCAGGGACACCTGCTGGCGTGTTCTCGAGCTACCTGCAGAGCCGGGTCTGAGGGTGGTGATGAAAGGGAGCACGTCAGCCCAATACCCGGTGGAGGCTTCCGTTCCACAGGATCGGGCCGGGCCCCATCCTGTGGAACATTACTTCAATGACCTCCTCCAAAGCCTCCCTGTGGCGTCTGCCTATGCGGGCGACTGCACCGTGTCCCAACACCTAGACCAGAAAGGAGACTGCAGACAGGATAGAGCCACCAACCCTCAACTTGGTGACATCACGGCCTGGGGAAGACGGTGGCAAGTCAAGTTTGCTCCGAGAAGACCCAGGCCATGGTTATATCACGTTCGAGGGAGGACCCAGGCTACTCGAGGGAAGCTGAAGTTTGGGGACGATAATTGCCATCAAGAACTCCATCAACATCCTGGGGTTGGAGGTTGACTCCAGGCTCCCCTTTGACCACCACCTGGAGGGCAGTGGCGCGTCTAGCCTCCCTGAGGGTGACTCTCCTGCGCCGAGTAAGGCACCTGCTCGACGCTGACGGCCTTATGCGGCTGTATAAGGCCCAAGTGAGGCCATCATGGAGTACAGTCCCTCTCACCTGGATGAGTACGTGCCCAGTGTACCTGTCACTGGTGGACCCAAAATGCAGAGGCGTGCTGAGTGCCTCACACACCCAACGACGACCAAATAACACAAAGGAACGTCGCTCGCGGCAACAGTGGCAGCAGCAGCAGCGACGACAACAACAACCAACATCAGCTGCAAGCTCCAACACACCAGCAACAACAAAACACAAACGACTACAGCAGGAGCAGTGGCGGGATGATCCCACGCTCCCAGCTTGACAGCCTGGGGCACCGGAGGAGAGTCGGTGCCCTCACAGTGTTGCCCACAGGCCCAGGGCAAAAACTCTTCCCACCTTGCAGGACTTCGGGTCCCGTGGAGGAGGTCAGAGCGCGCTACCCAGGAAAGGTAGGGTCAGGTTGATCTCCTCATCGAGGCCCCGAGGACCCACACCGTGATGAGCCAGCGAGCCTTTACTTGGGCCACGGCGACACTGTGGAACACCTTCACGGTTGAGGTGGATGTCGTGGCCATAAACACCCAGCAGGTGAAGGTGGCCGCCCACAGATGGTGCCGCTTACATCCGCCTTAGTGCCCGCAAGGCGTGACACAGTGTCGTGTCAATAGTAACATACAGTGACACACCCATAGTGACACACACATAGTGATACACATTGACACAGTGACACATTGTACGTGTAAATAGTGCGCGTGAAAAGTGCCTGTGACGGACAGTGACCCTCAGCCTGTAACATTATATATTTAGTTATTATGCTATAAGGCATAGCTTTCGGATAGATGTCCACGGGACAGGGGACATCTTTAGCTTCTACCACTCATTGCCTTCATCAACCTCTTTGCTATGTTTAGCCCCATGTATACCATGTTGTCAGTAGTTTAAAAAAAACAAAAAAAAAAAAAAAAAAAAAAGATGAGAGAGAGAGAGAGAGAGGGGAGAAGAGAAAAGAGAGAAGAGAGAGAGAGAGGGAGGAGAGAGAGAAAAGAGAGAGAGGAGAGAGAGAGAGAGAGAGAGGGGGGGAGGAAAAGAGAGAGAGAGAGAGAGAGAGAATCAGAATCAGAATCAGAATTTTTTTTCCCTTGCTACAATGGCAATTATTTTTACATAGTAATATGAGTATTACAAAAATTTCTGAAAAGATAAAAAAGTGTTAAAGGTAGAACATGTACATGGTCTATATACAAAAAAAAATATTAGAATACATAAACTTGTAAAACATTTGATCCCTAATGAAACTTAAAAAAGTAAGACTTCCTAAAGGTAAATAGAAAAACATACATAAAATTATAAAAAGGTGTTAGTTTAAGATAAAAAACATTTCAGGTATGGACTCAAAAATTTGAGTAAAAATGTTTACATAAGAGGGATTTTCAAGGGACTTTTAAAAGTGTGCAGGAGGTAGATCTCTAACTTGGCTTGGCAGGCTGTCAAAAAAGCCAGGGTCAGCCACATGGAAGGACCTTTTCCTAAACAGTGTTACATTTTGGCACATGGAGTTGTTGCTGTTGTCAGCGTTGACTGGGTTGTTCGTAAATTCTCTTTACTTGGGCAGTGAAAACAACCCGTCAGGTACTCTTTATTAACTATATTGTCCGGCTTTCCCCCTAGCTCAAAGTGATATTTTATAATTTATTTCAGCCATCCAAGGTCTTTTAATTTAAGGGGTTTCAGCCCCAAGCTTTTGTAGGTGGTGACAG
>JACEEZ010023548.1:0-20000 GCA_016584305.1 Chionoecetes opilio
CTACGACTACTACTCTACTATACTACTACTACTCTCTACTACTACTACTCTACTATGCTTACTACGTACTACTATACTACTCTACTACTACTAACTACTACATTACTTACTACTACGCTATTACTCTACTATGCTATTACTTCTACTACTACTATTATACTACTACTAACTGCTTCTACTACTACATTACTCTATTATACTCACTACTATATACTACTACTACTACTTAACTACTGACTACTACTACTACTACTACTACTACTACTACTATACTACTACTACTACTACTACTACTACTACTACTACTACTACTACTACTACTACTACTACTACTACTACTACTAAAGTGGCCGCCAAATGTTGTGACGGTCTGGCTGGGTCGTCATGATACACTGGCCGCCAAATGAATAACCTTTCAATTGTTTTGTCGCGCAGCATCAACAAGCTAGATTTAAAAATTGATGACATGGCAACAAGACACTGACACTTATAGCGCGTTTTCGCGACGTTCACCGCCCTGGTCCAGTCCAGTCCAGGCCAGGTCAGGCTGGACTGATGCTCGCTAAAATACACCGAGACTGGCCCCTTCCCATTCGTCGTTCCTATTGGCTGGGGGATCGAGTGGGCGGTCCTCCGGGCAGAAATGCACACATTTTTAAAAAGCGCGCGTTTTATTTACTTGACTTCTCAATGGGAAGTCAAGTTGCAGGGATGACTATGAAAAAATGAATGATGAAATTTCATTTCATTTACCGTTAATAACACTATCTATAGTCGCCACTGCACTAATGTCGCAGGGGGGCATATATTACGAGTTTTAGCATCACTACAGATCACATCACGTGCACAGTACGTAGTTTACATTATCTACATAACACTATAGCTACGGTACATGTCTTCAGTGACACATACAAATCTGTAGTGATGCTAAAATTCGTAATATATGGCGCCTGGTGACATTAGTGCAGTGGCCACTATAGTGTTGTTGACGGTACATTAATTTCCCAAGATGTTGTTTCAGCAAATTGCGAATATTGTAATTTTTCGTGAAATTACTTAAGTCTTATGGTCGGCCATCATGGTGTTTTTTGTCTTATCAGCATTACGAGAAGCTCCTGGTCGTCTTCCCCGTTGAATGTAGTGCGCATGCGCCAGTTCTCCCCACACTAGTCCAAGGTGGTCCTGCTCGCTGGCCTGGCCCAGTCTCGCCCGTTCCAGCCCGGTCCAATCCGCCTCGCGAAAACAGTGGCCGCCCGGGACTAGTCCAGTCCAAACCGGGCCAGAGCGGTCGCGAAAACGCGCTTTAAATTAGCACCACCGCACGGGGTATGTACGTTGAATTAAGGAAGTCAGTGCTGTTTTGGAGGACAGTGAGAGTGCACGCACTGTTTCACTTCTTTCGTCATTAGTTACAAGGATATTTTCAAACTGTGCAATCGTTTATTGCTTCATGGCTCCTCGGGGCATTATATCCCAGGATACTATAAGCTCCATATGTTCCTTGCATCGAGCTGGGTTTGGTGCAAAAGCTATCGTGGATCAGACAGGAGTTCCTAAAAGGACAGTTGAGCGGTGGTTTCAAACGTTGTCGTGATGCCTTGGACGGAGAGTCGCCTTCACACTTAGCGCAGACTGGACGGCCAAGGAAATGTAACTCAAAGACTTTACATGTTATAAAAAGGCAGCTGAATGTCAAACACACAAGCACAGCACGTTAAGTTCAGGAAAACAATCCTGCCTTACTGGGTAATGTGTCAGTGAGAAGTGTGCAGCGTTATGTGTTACGTGATCTCCGACTATTTTCAAGATCTGCCGCTGTAAAGCCACTCCTCACTCCTCGTCACAAGATAAAGCGACTCACTTTTGCTAAAGAACACAAAGACTGGCCTCTTGAGAAAGTTCGACGCATATTATGGTGGGATGAAAGTGTCTTTACAGTGTCAGGAATTAACTTTGCAAAAGTGAGGCGGCCCAAGAATTCTGACTGACCGACACGACGCTCGGTACACCGTGGAGAGAGTAAGACACCCATATTCTCTCACACGGTGTGGACTTGTTTTTCATGTTATGGAGTGGGTAACCTCGTATTTCTTGAAAAAGGTGTTACTGTGAACAGTGAGCGATATTTAGACATCCTGCATGACAATCTAGAATCCTGCTATGACAAGTGTAGGGCAGAAACTTTTATGCAGGACGGTGCCCCATGTCACAGGGCAAACTTTATTAAGGAATGGTTGGGTATGTGTGCTATCGATTGCTTTGACTGGCCGCCTAATAGTCCTGACTTGAACCCAATAGAAAATTTTTGGTCCATAATGAAAAGGAAGCTTCAAGAAGTGGACACTAGTTCAGTGGCGAAGTTAAAAGTTGCACTGTTAAAATTGTGGAAGGAACTACCAAATGAGCTTCTTCAAAAACTTGCCGACTCTTTACCTAACCGACTGCAGGATGTTATAAAGAGGAAAGGGAATGCAATCAAGTACTAGGATACCGGTAAGTTTCACAGTTTCTTGATTTTTTAAAGTTTTACGAATATTTTTTGGATTTTGAGTGAGCGTGTCACTGGGACGGCAACCAGAAGTCCCCACCCACACCATTTTGGGGGCCACTGTATTACTACTACTACTGGCTGCTACCCGCTACTACTACTACTACTTCTACTACGCCGCTATGCTACTACTATACTACTACTATTACTATTTCTATACTACACTACTACTATACTACTACTACTACTACTGCTACTATACTACTACTATACTACTACTACTACTATACTACTATACTATACTACTACTTAAATACTACTATTACTATTTCTACTACTACTACTACTTACTATACTACTACTACTACTATACTACTTACTACTACTACTACTACTATCTACTACTTAAATACTATACTAATACTACTAAATACTACTAATACTACTGCTACTACTACTACTACTACTACTACTACTACTACTACTACTACTACTAAGGCTCAAATAAGAAAATGAAGTGAGACCAAAAAGCTTAAGTAATATATCCTATCTGTTTATCTATTTCCTCTTTATCAAAAAAAAATAAAGGAAAAAAAAAAAATAAAAGACCAACGCGCCTAAAAGAAGGAAAACAATAAAGGAAAAAAAAGAAAAGAAAGAAGGAAAAGAAAGCAGGAAAAGAAAAGTTTAGAGAATGATGTGGAAAGTTTTGGTGTTGGTTTGGGGAAGGAAAAAAAGAAAAGGTGAGGAGAGGAATTTGACCACCAGGGAAAATAAATAAAAGATCGGGGGGAAAAAATTGGAGGGGAAAAAAAACTCACGCCACGACAAGACTTTAATTTCCCTTTATTTAGGAAGGAAATTGGAATGGGAAAGAGAAAAATAATTATAATTGACATAGATAAAAAAAGATAAAGTAAGGGAATGATAAAAAAGAAGGAAAAGATAATTGATTGAAAAAAAGTTGATAAAAAGAAATAATAATGATAACTGGTAAAGATAAGATAGAGAGCTGATAGAGATAAAGGATTAAAGATAAGATAGAGAGCTGATAGAGATAAAGGATTAAAGATAAGATAGAGAGCTGATAGAGATAAAGGATTAAAGATAAGATAGAGAGCTGATAGAGATAAAGGATTAAAGATAAGATAGAGAGCTGATAGAGATAAAGGATTAAAGATAAGATAGAGAGCTGATAGAGATAAAGGATTAAAGATAAGATAGAGAGCTGATAGAGATAAAGGATTAAAGATAAGATAGAGAGTTGATAGAGATAAAGGATTAAAGATAAGATAGAGAGCTGATAGAGATAAAGGATTAAAGAACAAATAGAAACAGTAAAGATAACTGCTCAAGGTTTAAAAAGATAACTGAAAAAAAGCAAATGATAAATATAAAACATAAGAAAGATAACTGATAAAAATAAAAAAGATAACTGATAAAAATAAAAAAGATAACTGATAAAAATAAAAAAGATAACTGATAAAAATAAAAAAGATAACTCAAAAAAAGCAAATGTTAAAAATAAAAATAGAAAATAAAGATAACTAATAAAGGGAAAAAATTAAGTGAAAATATATAATAGTTGAAATTAAGATAATAGTATAATAAAAATGATGATAATAATTACAACATTGAAAGTAATGACAATGCTACACAATGACTTAGTAGAAAAAATAACGTGATTACATTGACATTATTAATCCAATCATAGATAACAGTAAACGGGAAAGTGAAAATCCGAAAGGGAAAAGGCGCGTTGGCAGCTGCAGTTACTGCCCCCCCCCCCCCCATGGCCAACTGAGGCCAGGCGCTGAGTGTTTGGCAGCATTATTGGGTGTCTTTCAAATATTACGCCATGCTTCACTGAACGTCATAACACATACGTCCAACAGTGCTACTTTGGTAAGACTTAGGAACTATAATAATATGCTTGCACAACTGTATTCGTTAATTTTCAAGAAGTACAATGTCTAACTGGTAACGCTGTACGAGTTGCTGTTCGTCGCTGACAACGCTGTGAAGTGTAAACAAACACTCATACTTCGGGAAATACGTGTGACCGACCCCCTCGTGTTATTTTGGCCAAAAAAAGGATTTTACAAGTAAGTTACCTACAAAATAATGATATATGTGATCAATCGATAATTGTAGATGAATGTGATATAGAATTTAATGACATATTTAGTGAAAAAATAAGTGCAATGACTAAATTACCGTATGGAAACAACTTCCCCGAAACAAGTTTGGGGAGCTGTGGGAATGCGGGGTTTTCGGGTGGGGAACAAATTATGCGTCGGAAACACGTAATTAAAGAGTTGTGTAGGGGGGGTAAAATTTCCCCTAGATCTAGGGTAATTTCCTTATATCTAAAAAATTTACCTAACCCAAAAATTTAACCTACAATCTAGCGGGGGACCTTGCCCCGATACACAACCGATAACCTAACCTAAACCAAATCTAACCTAAGCTAACCTAACCAAATTAACCTATCCTAACCCAAACCCAAAATTTCTAACCTAACCTTAACCTAACCAAAACCCTAAGCTAACCTACCCAATATAACCTACCCTAACCTGAACAAATCTAACCTAAACCAAAGCTGCGCTTGAACTGTGACGACAGTGAGAGGTTCTTAAGTTCCTGATTGAATTCGGTAACTCCATGCGTAGCTGGCAGGAAAGTGAAGTCCCGGTCTCTCCTAAATCAGCAAGGAAAACGGCCTGGCTGTGTACAACGCCTCACGGGACTGTGGGGGTTTGCTCGGGTACCCTGCTCGACAACCATAATGCTATCCTGGATTATGTGTTGTTGGGTAAGGTCCAGTCAGGACAGGATCGAGTCTCACTTTGGCCACTTGAGAAAAGCTGGCAGGCGGTTTAATTACTGAGCCAGCGCCCGGCAATTCATGGAGAATAAAGGCAGTGATCAGGACCAGGAGTTCTGATCTGGTGGTCCGGATCAGCGTCGGTGATCATCCGGTAAAAAGTTGACTGGCTTGGGCAGGAGCGCGAGGGTCGAGGAACTGCAGGTGGCATAGGAGTTGGTGGAGGTGGTGAGCCAAACAGAGCGTGAGGAGCTGGAAGACTCTACGAAAGCTGCCTTGGGTCACATTGCCGGTTACCTGGCTCATTCATCAACTAGAGGCAAAAAGTTTTGGTGCCTGTGCTGCCCTGCTGGCGACAGAGAGGCTGCACCACTGGATGTCAGTTTCGAAGAAAACCCGGGTAAGCAGGTGAAGCCATCTACAGGTCGTTCACCGACTTTTTGGATCGCGGCAGCTCCTGGTCCCGTCCTCCACTGCCATTGACATCACGCTGGACATCTGCCACATCTGGAGAGGTCTGGTAAAGGAACTCGACGCAAGCTGCTGGAGTGTTCCTTGCCTAGGAGGGTGTTCGTGGAGGTGGTGAACGCCCACACAAGCGAGAATGACTCAGGCCAGCTGACTGTGGCCTCCTGTTGTAAAGGGCACGGCTTGGACAAGCTCATCCGACAAATGGCTGGTGCTCTCTTCAATCTGTTTGCTGGCAACATGGTGCGTGACATCAACAGCGATGTCCACGCCAAGCGCAAGGTGGTGCTTTTCCACAGAGCGTTTTGACTAGGTCCCCAAAGTGACGATAAGTGGTGCAAGCTGACAGGTGTGAAAAAGAACTGACATTCCTGTGTTGTACAATGATGCTAGATCACATGTTGAATAAAATATACTATAAACTGCAAGTATGTTAGATGTATTTTGTTTTAGTGTTGAATGGTATGACAACGCTTTGGCGGATTCATATAACACTTCTAGACGTTGAAGTAGAGACTGTTAGCTTTTATCACCATTAGTTTCATCGATTTCATTCAATTATGAGGCGAGGTGACTAGGATAGAACGCAAAGGGCCGCTTGCCGGTTATGGGGCCATTACTGCAAAACTTAAGTGTCACATCCAGTTCTACTGTTATCTATGATCAGATATAATGAAAATGAATGGAAAAATTATATGGGTAATAATTTAGTGATAATGAATAAGTACAATACTACTAAGATAATAAATGATAATAAAACTATGATAATGTGTATAATGAGAATAATTGATGAATACGATGAAAAAAAAAAAAAAAAAAATACATTGAAATAAAATCAACTACTGGAAAAAATAAAAAAAATAGAGAAATGCCTCCCAGAGAAAAGGCCAAAAATCTAAATCAAATTAAAATAGAAATAAAAAAGAATTGTAGGAATGTATACTGAAGTAGAAATGTAGGTATGAAGACTAGTTTATTGAAGGTAGATGAAAATATATACTTAGGGAAGAGGGAAAAAAAATACATATTTATTTAAAGTGACGGAGAAAGAAAATGAAAAAGAAAAAAAGAAAAAAAAAAAGAAATACAAAATAGAATAAATGAAAATATAAAAGAAACGAAAATTGTTTCCATACAAATATACCAGAAAATCGATACCGTTTGTTTACTTTAGTTAGCCTGGCCTTCCTAAATAGAGAGGAGGACGAGAGTTAAAAGGTTGTAGAGAAAACGAAAACTTTGTATTTCGTTAACATTCTCTATCTCTCACTCTCTCTCTTTCTCTCCCCTCTCCCCTCTCTCTCTCTCCCTCCCCCCTCTCCTCCCTCCTCTCCTCCCCCTCTCTCTCTCTCTCGCTCCCTCGCTCTCTCTCTCTCTCTCTCTCTCGCTCGTCGCTCCCTCAGCGCTCGTATCTCTCTCTCTCTCTCCTCTCTCGCTGTCTCTCGCTCTCTCTCTCTCTCTCGTCTCTCTCATCTCTCTCTCTCTCTCTCGCTCTCTCTCTCTCTCTCGTCTTCTCTCTCCTCTCTCTCTCTCTCTCTCTCTCACCGGTCCTATCAATATTGGTATAAAGGTGAAGAACTGGTTAATTGGGCGTTTCCTGAGAGAGATAGAGAGAGATAGAGAGAGGTGTTTGTGTTGTGTGTGTGTGTGTGTGTGTGTGTGTCGTGTGTGTGTGTGTGTTGTGTGTGTGTGGTGTGTGTGTTGTGTGTGTGGTGTGTGTGGAGAGAAAAAAAAAATGTGTGTGAGAGAGAGAGAGAGCGAGAGAAGGAGAGAGAGAGAGGGAGAGAGAGAGAGAGAGAGAAGAGAGGAGAGGAAAAAAAAAAGAAGAGTGTGTGTGAGAATGTGTGTGTGTGAGAGAGAGAAAAAAAGAGAGAGAGAGAGAAAGCTATTTTTACCCTCCTCCACTTAACACCCAACAAAACTTCTGATTTATTCCTCATCCTCTTAAGACAAACAATAAACAACCTAACCTATAACGCACCCAAACAAATACAAGCAAATAAACAAAGAGATTAAACAACACCATCATTTACACACATGTTTTGTTCATGTTCTTAATGTTCTCGTAAAGTGTTCTACTAAATCAGACTACACTGGAGTTTGCCCCCTTTAATGCCCGTTACTCCCCCTTTCCCCTCTCCCCCCCTTCCCTCTTAATACCCTCCTTCCCCCCTTTACATTACACGCTTCCCCTTCCCCCTTTACACGCTTCCCCTTCCCCCTTTACACGCTTCCCCTTCCCCTTTTACACGCTTCCCCTTCCCCCTTTACACGCTTCCCCTTCCCCTCTTTCCCCTCCCCCCTCCTAACAGAGCAAAAGGGGAAGAAGGAAAGGGAAGAAAAAAAGGGGAATGGTATGCGGAAGTGATAAAACAGGAAGAGAAAATGGAGGGAAAGAATGGAGGAGAGGGAGGAATAGAAGGATTAAGAAGGAAGGAGAGGGAGGAATAGAAGGAGGAGAAGGAAGAAGAAGGAGGAGGAGAAGGAATAGGAAGAGGAGAAAATGGTATCTAAAGTATAGGATTAGTCTACTACTACTAACTACTACTACTACTACTACTACTACTGACTACTCCTTCTACTACTACTACTACTACTACTACTACTACTACTCCTACTACTACTACTACTACCTACTTTCTATTACTACTACTACTACTACTACTACTAGCTGCTACTACTACTACTAACTACTATACTACTACTACTCCTCCTGACCTCGAGACTTCTACTTCTACTACTACTCCTACTCTACTACTACTACTACTACTACGACTGCTACTACTCTACGACGACTACTCCTACTATACTACTACTACTCTACTACTACTACTACGACTACTAGACTACTACTACCACTACTACCACTACTTCTACTACTTCTACTACTACTACTACTACTACTACTACTACTACTATACTACTACTACTACTACTACTACTGCTACTACGACTACTACTACTACTCCTACTACTACTATGCTACTACTACTACTACTGCTACTACGTACTCTACTACATACTACTACTACTACCATACTACTTACAACTCTACTACTACTACTACTACTACTACTACTACTACACTACGCACTACACCCACTATACTACTACTACTACTACTACTCACTACTACTACTACAACTACTACTACTACAACTACTACACTACTACTACTACTACTACTACTACTACTAGTACTACTACTACTCCTACTACTACTACAACTACCTACCACTACTACTACTAATACTACTACTACACCTACTACCACTACTACTACTACTACGACTACTACTACTACTACTACTACTCTACCACTACTACTACTACTCTACTGACTCTAACTAACACTCTACCACTACTACTACTACTACCTACTACTACTACTACTACTACTACTACTACCACTACTACTACTACTACTACTACGACTACAACTACTACTACACCTACTACTACGTACTACTACGACGACTACTAACTACTACCCTACTACTACTCACTACTACTACTACTACTACTACCACTACTCTACTACTACTACTTACTATCCCTACTACGGTTGGCCTTTAAGTATTACCAAGAATCGGCTCATGTTGATTAGAGAGATGGAAATTAAGAGAGAGAGAGAGAGAGAGAGCGAGAGAGAGAGAGATAGAGGAGAGAGAGAGAGGAGAGAGAGAGAAGAGAGCGAGAGAGACTGAACCTTCCCGCCTTCCTTCTTCCCTCTCTCCTCCTTCCCTCCTCCTCCTTCCTTCCATCTAAATAACAGTAACGCTAAAGCCCCAAGATTTATGGTGTTTTGCATCTCTCTCTCTCTCATCTCCCATCCTCTTCTCACTCTCTACTCTTCCTCTCTCTCTCTCTCTCTCTCTCTCTCTCTCTCTTCTCTCCTCCTCTCTCTTCCTCCTCTCTCGATCGCTCGACGAGAGATCGACAACCGACAGCGAAAAAATACGAATCTCGAAACGACAAAACAAAAAACAGAGGCCACGCACTCTCTCGACACTCCCGACCACTGAAACCGCTTGGAGGAAAGAAATGTTTTGCTTGTAATGGAGTGGGGAAGGTCCGTAGGGAGGAGAGGGGGGGATAGGGAGGAGGAGGAGGGAGGAGTAGGAGGGAGGGGAAGGCACAGGAAGGATGAAGGGAGCAGAGGAAGAGGAGGAGGGAAGGAGGCAGAGAGGAGTTAGGTATTAAAGCGGAGGTGGTAAAACTATAAGTCAGCAGATCGAGTATGAACAGTTGAAGAGGGAGAATATATTTAGAATGAGAATTTAGAATGAGAAGAGAAGAGAGGATAGAAGAAGTAAAAAATGGTATAGTGATAATTAGAAGTAGGAAGAAGAGAGAAGGAGGAGATGAAGAAAATGAAGAGGAATGAAGACTAAGTAAGCAAAAAAAAGAATTATTAGCGTAAACAAAACATTTGTCCCCAATACTAAATAAAACAAAAATAAACAAAAATTAAAAAAAACAAACAAATAGGTAAAAACAAGATCAGAGACAATACAATACATACGTACGATGGCTTTTTTGTCGAGATTACACACGAGACACACACACAAGGCCACACAGCACACCACACACACACACACACTACACACACAACACCACACACACACCAAACCACGACCACCACACGGACACCCACAGAGACATAGTACATACCGCCGAAGACACAGAAGAACATTAATCTCTCTACTTTCCTTGACACACACACACACACACACACACATGGCCGAACACACACACACACCACCACCACGCACACACACACGACCACATGACGCCCCACACGACACAACACAACACACACGAACACCACACACTACACGATAAAGCCACCACCAACACAGGCCATCGCCACACACACACATGAGACATGTACATACACAGACAGACAGACACAGATAGAAACTTAAATCTCTCTACTTTCATTCACAACACAGAGATAACACAGCACACCAACACACACAATTCCACACACACACCACACACACCACCACACACACACACAAAGCACACACACACCACACACACACGACGAACAGCGCGGAAAGCACAGCAGACAGACAGACACAGATAGAAACATTAATAATCTCTCTACTTTCCTTCCTTGACACACACACCAGGCCACAACACACACACCACACACACACCCCACACACACACACCACCCACACACACACACACACACACAACACCAACCACACATTAGTCATACACAGACAGAACAGACACAGATAGAAACGATAATCTCTCTACGGTTTCCTTGACCAACAACCGGGCACACACAACAACACTACACACACACAAAGACCCACCAGAACACACACACACACAGAAGAACACACCCCACACACACACACATCGGTGAGCGAACACAACACAACCCACACCAACCACATTACACAGACAAACAGCACAAGATGAAACATTAATCTCTCTACTTCCTTGACGAACACAGTCACACGGACAGCAGGTAAACACACACACCGAATCACACACACAACCAACACACACACACACACACACACAACAATCAACAACGAGAGCACACACAGTCGATACACACACACAGAGCCGTCACACACACACAACAATAGCACACACACACACACACACACAGACAGACAGACAAAGATAGAACATTTAATTCTCTCTACTTTCCTGGACACACACCCCCATAAGTACACACCGTCCACACACACGAAACAAACACACACACACAAACACACAACAAACACACCGACACACGCAGAGCCACAACACCACACTGAACTAGAAAGAGCATAGGTGGCGCACACTGCACCCACACACCACTAAATTTACATACGTCAGTGACCATCGCCGGGCTATTTCCATACATAGTGGAAGGAGTGAAGGGAGTGGCGGGGATCATTAAATTGACACCGGGGAATAGAATAAGCCAAAAAATATCCATATAGTATGTTGGTTAAGGAAGAGGGGGAGGAGGAGGAGGCTATTTTAAGAGATTTTCTTCGTGTGTTTTTCATTTTTCTTTTTCTTTTTCTCTTAGACAAAACGTTATTGACTTCTACTCTTCTCTTTTTTTTCTTTTTTTCTTAAGCAATGTATTTACTTTTCTATAAGAGCGAAGAAATGGAAAAAAAAAGTCGTTTTTGAAGTCAGTTTATTTTATTTATAATATATAATATAGTGGTGTGTGTGTGTGTGTGTGTGTGTGTGTGTTGTGTGTGTGTGTATTGGTGTGTGTGTGTGTGTGGGTGTGTGTGTCTGTTTGTTTGTGTGTGTGTGTGTTGTTTGTGTGTGTGTGTATTTGTGTGTGTATGTGTGTGTTGGGTGTGTGTGTGTGTGTGGTGTGTGTTGTGGTGTGTTGTTTGTGTGTGGTGTGGGTGTGTGGTGTGTCATTCTCTTCACCCCATGTCTTGGCCACGCGAACTGAACTCACGATCGCCAGTTTTACACTCCCGGTGTCGAGCTTGGAGCTAATTATTACCTGGTGGGGGGTAATGTGTGTATGTGTGTTTGTGTGTGTGTGTGTGTGTGTGTGTGTGTGTGTGCTTGTGTGTGTGGTGTGTGTGTGTGGGTGTGTGTGTGCTGTGTGTGGGTGTGTGGTGTGTGGTGGCGTGTGTGTGTGGGTGTGTGTGTGTGTATGTGTGTGTGTTGTGTGTGTGTGTGTGTGTGTGTGTGTGTGTGTGTGTGTGTTGTGTGTGTGTGTGTGTGTGGTGTTGTAGTGTGTTGTGTGTCACTACACTAATAATTATCTACGATAATATAATGATAATAACGATATGATGATAATAACACCAATCCACCCCCCAATCAACAACACAAACACAACTACAAACACAACAACACAACAAAATAACAAAACGATCACCAAACCGGAGGAACCTTACCATCATCCTGGTCCTAATTAATCTATTTTTTCTCTTTTCTTTTACAGGTAAGTGTAAACAACAACAACAACAACAACAACAACAACAACAACAACAACAACAGAAAGAAAGAGGACGACGAAGAGAAAGAGCAAGAAAGACGAAGCCGATGAACAGGTAAGAGAGAGGAGAGAGAGAGAGGAGAGAAGAGAGATAGAGAGATTAGAAGAGCTGAGAGAGGAATAAGCGGTAGACCACGAGGAGGAGCGCGAATAGAGAGAGATAGGAGAGTTGAATTGGGTCCAAAGCACTTAGGGATTCGTTGAGAGGGTCAAGGGGATTATATTTTTTAAGGGGGGGAAGGGGGGGTTAAGGGCGAAGGGATTTTTAGGGATTACATTGCCCTTAGGGAGTGAGGGATTGAAGGAAGGAAGGAAGGAAGGAAGGGAGGATGAGAGGATGGGGTGACGGAAGTGACATGGCGGAAGATAAAAGGAAGGAAGGATGAGAGGGGTGAAGGAAGTGACATGGCGGAAGATAGAAGGAAGGAAGGAAGGAAGGATAAGAGGGGTGAAGGAAGTGACATGGAGGAAGATAGAAGGAAGGAAGGAAGGAAGGAAGATTGATTGAAAGGAGTGTGAGTGAGAAAAGGAGAGAAAAAAGAAGTAAGTGACGTCGAAGAAGAGTCCTTCAAGGACAGAAGGCCGTCGGAGGAGGAAGAGGGAGATGAGGAGAGCTCGCGGACGCAACCACACTCGGAGGCGGAGGAACGGAGGGGGAGGGGGAGGAGGCGGCGGCGGGCAGAGGAGGAGGAGGAGAAGACAGTTAGTAGGTGGGTGAAATGATAGAAGCAGTTAGAGGAGAGGAGGAGAGAAATCTGCATATGTCACTCAACACCGCACTCTCTCTCTTCTCTCTCTCCACTCTCGCTCCTCTCTCCTCCTTCTCGCCTCCTCCGCGCAAGCAGACGTGTCACTCGTCTCTCGTCCTCTCAACAGTCTCATCTAAAATCTCTCCCTCTCTAGCTCATCTTCATCAGTCCCTCCTCTCTCTCTCATCGCTTCTCGTTCTCTCTCCTCACTCCTCGATCGCTCTCTCTCTTGTCTCTCCTCAGCCTCGCTATCTCTCATCCTCTCGGACCAGCTGCGAACCTCCCCATCTCTCGACATCGCCTCTCCTGTCATCTTCTCTTCCGTCGTACGATCTCTCTCATGTCTCTCGACCTCTCTCGCTGGTCTTCGCCTCTCTTCTTCTCTCTCTTCTCTCCGGATCGCTCGGCTTTCGTCTCTCAGTCTCCTCTCTCATCCTTCGTCTCTCTCCATCTCGGTCTCCACCTTCTTCTTTCGCTCTCCTCTCTCGTCCAGTCGGACAATCCCTCTCTCGGTCTCTCTATTGCTCTCTTCTCTCTCCTTCTCTCTCCTCTCTCTCACTCTCTCCCACACACACCACCGAGCAAGATAAATAGTAACTAGATGCAAAAGCAACAAGAATGGTGAAAAAATACTCAGTTGAAGAGAGGAATGAATGAAAGAAAGAAAGAAAGAAGCAATGAAAGAAAGAAAGAGAAAGAAAAAAAGAAGGAAGGAAGGAAGGAAAGAAAGAAAGAAGCAATGAAAGAAAGAAGGAAGGAAGAAGGAATGAAAGAAAGAAAAGAAAAGAAAAGGATAAGGAAGGAAAAAGAAAAAGAAAAAGAAAACGAAAGCACAAAATAAAAGAAAGAGAGAAAGAAGGAAGGAAGGAAGAAGGAAGTAAGGAAGAAAGAAAGAAAGAAGGAAAACACAAGCTAGACATCTTCGTCACCGCCAAAATTATACGCGTTAAAACTTTGACCATTATAGACGCAAAAAAACGCTCATTTGCGCATAATTTTTTGCCTTCATGTGCACACTCATTAATAAGAAAGAGTGTGTGGTGTGGTGGGTGTGTGTGTGTGTGTGTGTTGTGGTGTGTGTGTGTGTGTGTTGTAGTGTGTGGTGTGTGTGTGTGTGTATGTGTGTGTGTGTGTGTGTGTGTGGTGTGTGGTGTGTGTGTGTGTGTGTGTGTGTGTGTGTGTGCATCAGTAATGGAAATAATGATAACGATAGTGATAATGATGATAATAATGAAAGCAATGATAATGTGTATGTTCTTTCGTCTTTCTTATTATTTTTTCGTGTTTTTTTCTTCTTATATTATTTCTTTCTTCCTTCCTTCCTTTCTTCCTTTCTTTTTTCTTTCTTTCTTCCTTAGTAAATGAGTTACGTTTTTTTTTTTTTTTCTTCTTTCATCTTATCTTCCTGCCTTCTTTCCTTCTTTTTTCCTTCTTTTCCCAGTGTTTTCTATCTCTTTATCCTTTGTCTCTTATACTTCTTCCTTCATTCCTTCTTTCTTTTCATTTAACTAGCATTTCTATCCCCTTCCGCCTCATCTCCTCAATTTCCCTCCTTCATTCTCTTCCTTCATTTTGATTGGCTTTATTTTATCTCTCCGTTCTTCTTTTCCGCGTCCTTTTTGACCTCTCTCTTTCCAATGTAGTCTCCTTCCTTCTTCCTTCCTTCCTTGTCCTTCTTTCCTTCTTCCGTCCGTCTTCGCTTTCCTTCTTTCCCTTCTTTCCTTCCTTCTTTCCTTCTTTCGCTGTTCGTTAAGTACTCCCATCACTATCTCCTCTCCTCTCTCAATCCCTCCTCTCCTCGTCCACAATCCAATTTTTCTTCCCAGCCTATCCAATTTCTTTCCAAGTTTTTCTTTTGCTATCCAATTTCTTCGCTCATCTCTCTCTCTCTAGTGCACTCCTCCTCACTCTCCTCACTCGTCTCTCGTGACCTCCTCATCTCTCTCTCCAAGGCATTCCTCTCGGTGATCTCAAACCTCGTCTCACATCTTCTCCTTTTCTCTCAGTCCTCTACTCTTTTCGTCTCAAGCGATCGTCTCTTCGTAGAAATGGTCTCGTCAATCCTCCTCTTTGCTCCAAAGGTCGTCTCTCCGTCTCTCCACTCCACGTCCTCTCGTCCTCCATCATTTCTCATTTCTCTCTCTCACCGTTCTCAAATCTCTATCCTCTCATCGTCACGTCTCTCAAACCGCGTCATCTCTCTCCACGACTCTCCAGTATCTTACACTAGCATGCTGTCTTTCCTCTCTCATGTCTCTCTCCACAATGCGTCGCCTCTCTCTCTCGCCCCTCGGGCTCATCTCTCATTTCCATCCTCCTCTCTCTCTCTCCGCTCCTCTCTCTATCTCTCACTTCTCGTCATCGTCTCTCCTTCTCCTCTCGTCCCTCTCTTCCTCATCATCTCTCCACTCTCCGCTCTCTCAATCTCGTCTCCCACTCTCTCTCTTCCTCCCGCCTCACCTCCTCTTCCTTCCTCGCTTCTCGTACTCCTCGTTCTCTCACTCTCCATCGTCTCTTCCTCTTCTCCCTACTCCTTCAAATCTCCTCTCTGTCTCTCTTCTCGTCAACTCTCTCCTCTCTCGATCCTCTCCGCTCTGACTCTCCTCTCCTCTTCCAGTCCTTTCCTCCACTCTTCTTCTCTCCTCTCTCTCCGTCTCGTCGAATCCTCTTTATCCCCTACTTCGCTTCCATCCGTACTCTCTCGGTCGTACTCCTCTCTCTTCTCCTCTCTCCTCGGTCGTCTCTCTCACTTCGCTCTCTCTTCTCTCCTCTCTCGTCCTCATCTCTCTATCATCATCTCTTCCTCCGTCTCTCTTATCTTCTCACTCTCTTTCTCTCTCTTCTCTCTCTTCTCGTCCCTCCTCTCTCTCGTCTCCCCGGTTCCTCTCTGTCTCTTCTCTATCTTTCTCTCGTCTCCACATCGTCCTCTCCTTCTTCCATTCTCAGGTCTGCGTCATCTTCCTCACACTCCCTCCTCTCTTCAAGTCACTCAGTCCGTTCTCTCCTCTCCTCTCTCCCTCGCTCCTCGAGCCTCTCGTCACTCCCTCTCTCTCCTCTTCTCTCCTCACTCGTCTCTCCCTCCCTTCAATCGAGCTCTCTCCCCTCTCCTCTCCCCTCTGCGCTCTGCTTTCTCTCTCTCTCTCTCTCTCTCGTCTCTCACTCTCCTCCGCTCTCACTCTCCTTCTCTCCTCTTCTCCTCTCTCTCCCACATACTCTCATCTCTGCTCTCTCTCTCTTCTCAGCGCTTCTCCCTACTCACTCTCTCTTCTCTCTCACTCTTTCTCTATCTCTCATCGCTCCTTCTCTCTCCCGTTCTTCTCTGTCTCCGTCTCCATCGATCATCCACGATCTCTCTTCTCCTCTCTCTCTTTTCATTTAACTACATAATACATTAAGAGCCCAAAGGTGCACTGTGCGTGGTGCTTAAGGGCAATCTTAAGAGGGCAAATTAAATATAACTATATACGCAATAAATACAAACCTTACAAAAACTAACGATTTATATACATATATGGCTCACTAAGTGTTTTGTTGGCTCTCTCTCCTCGTCTCGTCTCACCTCCGTGCTCATCTATCTCTCCCTCTCGTCCTCAATCAATCTCCTCTCATCTCCTCTTCCACACTCGTCTATATCCTCAACTCATCAGAATCTCTCTCTCCTCTCTTCTCTCTTCCACCTCGTCGGTCTCACGATCTCTCGTCTCTCTCTCTCTCTCGCCCTCTCTCCTCTCCTCTCGCTCTCTTCGCTCTCTTGCTCTCTCCCGCTCTCTGCTCTCTCTCTCCTTCTCTCTCTCTCTTCTTTCCTTTAATCATTAGGGAACAATTTGTTATTTGGGAACAAAGATAACAATAATTTTTTTGGAGTGTGTGTGTGTGTGTGTGTGTGGTGTGTGTGTGTGTGGTGTGTGTGTTGTGTGTGTGTGTGTGTGTGTGTGTTTCTTCTGTTTTCAATGGTATTTTCTTAGTTTCTTATAGTGGTTGTTCGTTTTTGTGCTTTCTCCTTCTACTTTCTCTCGTCACCCTTTCTCCTCTCACCTTCCTTTTCCTCTTCCCTCCTTTTCTCACTTTTTCGAATCTATCACACAGAAACTTGTTAGGAATTTCGTCTTTTTTTTTCCACTTTACCGCCCTTCCTTCTCCTCCTCCTCCTCTCCTCCTCCTCCTGCCCTCCTCCTCATCCCCTCCCTCTCTCCTCCTCTCCTCCTCCTCCTCCTCCCCCTCCATCCTCTCCTCCTAATCCTCCTATTTCATTCCTCTTTCTCTTCTGCAATATCATCACCAGACGTTTCCCCTCTGATACTCCAATGGGACAACACACACACACACACACATATTATATATCATCACAGCACGCCACATATACTACACACACCACATCACACACACACGACATTACATACACACACACACCACACACCACCACACAAGCCCAACCACACCACACACCCACACACACACCCACACCCACACACACACACACCACATCACACAACATAAACACACATATACCGACACACACACCCAAATACATACACACACACACACACACAACACACACACACACACCACACAACACACACACACACACACACACACACACACACACACACACACACACACACACTTCACCATGTAAACAAAACCTTAATTGACTCCTCTTCACGCCTCCTTCTCCTCCCAGGCCTTCCTCCTCCTCCTCCTCCTCCTCCTCCTCCTCCTCCTCCTCCTCCTCCTCCTCCTCCTCCTCTTCTTCCTCTTCCTCTTCCTCGTCGGCCTAACAACCTTAAGGAGCAGAAAATAATGAGAGTAAACGAACTCCATGATTGCGTGTGTGTATGTGTGCGTGTGTGTGTGTGTGTGTGTGTGTGTGTGTGTTGTGTGTGTGTGTGTGTGTGTGGTGTGTTGGTGGGAGGCGAAGGGAGGGGGTCACAGTAGTAGTGGTGGTGGTGGTAGCTGTAGCAGTAGTAGTAGTAGTGGTAGAAAAAGCTGACATATTATCATGATAATATTCACAGTAATGATGACAATACTACTGCTACTATTACTACTACTTACTACTACCACTGCTACTTCTATTACTACTACTACGTACTACTACTACAAATATTAGTACTCTTCTTGGTCATAATGAAAAATGAAAATGATAATTACATAATAAGGATATTAATGATAACAATAACAAACTCTTCTGTCGGAAATACCAAAAAATTAAACAAGCAAGAAAACAAACAAACAAACAAACATCAATAAATAAACAACACACATTCCAATTAGAAGAAAAAGAGGAGAGTAAGAAAAAATGTTTTGTGGCGGGAAAAAAGTGAAGAAAAGTGGAGGGAGAAAGGTAGGGCCTCTTGGGAAGAAATAAGAGGAGGAGGAGGAGGAAGAGGAGGAGGAGGAGGAAGGGGGGGGAGGAGGAGGGTCCAGGGAGGGCTATCTTCACTACTTTACAACTGAGAGACGAAAATGTTGTGTTTACTAAGTACGGTCTAAACATGCTCTCTCTCTCTCTCTCTCTTTTTTTTATTCATTCTTTATTCATACTGAGTTACAAAACATCTTTCAGAGTATGCTACCATTCACATGACATGAAATATTGTGACATTTTACAGGCTAAAGAAGACATAGTTAGTGTTCCCGATCTAAAAGCCCAACTCTCGATAATTGTGATCTCCTTGCCTTCACCTCGGCAGCCACGCGTTCACAAGTTCCTTGAACTCTTGAAAAGTTGCACCGTCAAGGCGTGGCTGCGAGGCAAGGAGAGCATTCCACCAGCCAACGTAGACGTAGACGAACTGACGCTGGTGGTGCCAAGTACGGCAGTGGGGCTGTAGTAGCTCTGCGGGGGCTAGGGCCACGATCCTTGTGGTAACATGGGCCCGCCGTAGTGGCTGCCGGGGTGTTTGTAGGTGATGCACCCGCTGCTGATGCACCTTGTACATCACGGTGAGGCTCTTTCCATATGTACTGTACATTTCAAACATTTCCAGTATTCAAATTTGCATTACAGGCCTTCAAAAGCGTCCTCCTCCTCCTCCTCCTCCTCCTCCTCCTCCTCCTCCTCCTCCTCCTCCTCCATCTCCTCCTCCCCTCCTCCTCTCTCCTCCTCTCCTCCTCCTCCTCCCATTATCATGTTCCTTTTTCCTCCTCCCTCCTTTGCTTCATTTTTCTTTTTCCCTCTTAGCCTCTCTAATTTCCATCCTTCACAAGTCTCTCTCTCTCTCTCTCTCTCTCGCTCTCTCTCTCTCTCTCTCTCTCTCTCTCTCTCCTCTCATCTCTCTCTCTTCTCTCTCGCTCTCTCTCCTCTCATCTTCCTTCTCTCTCCACTCAGTCATTTCTCGCTCTCATTTGGCCTCCTCTCTCCTCCTCCTCCTCCTCCTCTCTCCTCCTCCTCCTCCTCTCCTTCCTCCTCCTCCTCCTCTACTCTCCCTCCCGTCTGAGAAACAAAGCGATTGTTTTACGCCTGAGGAAGACCAG
>JACEEZ010023548.1:25000-39036 GCA_016584305.1 Chionoecetes opilio
AGGCGGTAAAGCATATACTAGAGAAAACTTGCGAACTCATACAAAGTGATCTCGACAAACTATCAGATTGGGGTATAAATGGCTATTCAAATTCCAAATTCCGATAATGTAAAGTAATGCATATAGGCAACGATAACCTCAAATATAACTATCAAATGCAAAATAAACGTTAACTGAACTACAGCAGGGAAAAAGGGTTTAGGTGTTTTCATCAGTAAAGATCTGAAAACCAGTCCGCATTGCCTACTGCCAGTAAAAAGGCAAATATGAGTTGGGCTTTATTAAACGTAGCTTTGAACATAAAACTCCGAAAGTAATGACACAATTTTTACACGTCCTTGGTTAGGCCGCACTTGGAATATGCCGTTCAATTCTGGTCGCCCTGTTTCGCAAAAGATCAAGCCAAATTGGAATCAGTGCAAAAGAGCAAACCAAACAAATTCCATCTCTGCGAAATTCATTTATGAAGAGAGACTGCGGAAAACTTAATATGTTTTCCTTAAAGGATCGTAGAATCCGTGGGGACTTGATAGAAACCTTTAAGATCCTAAAAGGTTTTGATGTCATTAATCAAGAGAACCTATTCGAGCTTTCAACTCAAGGGACAACAAGAAATAACAGTTTAAAACTAAACGGTCAACGTTGCATCACAGATCTCCGTACAAATTATTTCAATGTTAGAGTCGTTGATCGATGGAACAAGTTACTAGCAAATGTTGTCGAAGCCAGCACAATAACTACATTTAAAAACAGACTTGACACACACTGTAAAGTAAATGGGTATTGATAGTGCGAATTCGTATCTAGTCCCCCGTATCGATTAGTTGTAGTTGTAGTGGTAGTTGTAGTTAGTATTTTTCCTATCCTATCATTCTGCACTATGAAACTTCCATGTTCCTATCTTCTTTAGGGACATGGTATCATTTTCCAACTGTTTTCTTACAAGTAGTTGATAGTTAGTAGTATGTAGTTCAGCAGATACCCTCGTTATGGAATAATAGGTCTCCTGGTGTCTGTTATTCCTATATAATCCTATGTAATCCTCCTCCTCCTCCTCCTCACCATCACCACCGCCATCACAACAACAATAACAACAATAACAACAACAATAATAACGATAACTGACTGAGCAGAAGGTGGTAATTGGACAAGTTACTCGACTCACCTGAACTAAATGTGAGAGAGAGAGAGAGAGAGGGGAGAGAGAGAGAGAGAGAGAAGAGAGCAGGGAGAGAGAGAGGGTAGAGAAAGAGAGAGAGAAGACGAGAGCTGAGAGAAGAGAAGAGGAGAGGGGGGAGAGGGGGAGAGGGGAGAGAGAGCATTAATCTTCCTCAGTATGTCGTGTGTGTCTTTGTGTGTGTGTGTGTGTATGACTGTGTGTGTGTGTGTGTGTGTGTGACTGTGTGTGTGACTATGTGTGTGTGTCTAATGGTACTCGCACTCACTTACTCTCTCACTCGCTCACTCTCTCTAATTATCTCTCTAATTACTCTGACCATTTGACAAGTGTTGGTGTCCATGTGTGTGTGTGTGTGTGTGACTGTGTGTGTGTGTGTGACTGTGTGTGTGACTATGTGTGTGTGTCTAATGGTACTCGCACTCACTTACTCTCTCACTCGCTCACTCTCTCTAATTACTCTGAGCCATATTGACAAGGTGTTGAGTGTCCATGTGTTGTGTGTGTGTGTGTGTGTGTGTGTGTGTTGTGTGTGTGGTGTGTGTGTGTGTGTGTGTGTGTGTGTGTGTGTGCCCTAATTGCCTTCCTTTCCAAACTGAAAACAAGATTAAACAAGTAGAAGAAGGAAAACAAAAACATTACTTTCCTGTGAAGACCAGCGAAGATGCGAAGGGAAGAAAGAAAGGAAGGAAGGAAGGAAGGGGCGATATTGGACAAACGGGAGGAACTGAAGCAAGAGAGAGAGAGAGAGAGAGAGAGGAGAGCGAGGAGAGAGAGAGAGAGAGAGAGAGAAGAGAGAGAGAAGAGAGAGAGAGAGGAGAGAGAGAGAGAGAGAGAGAGAGAGAGAGTAAAATCTGAGTTAATGTGCTGAATCAAAAACCATCAAAAAGTTTAAGAGATAGAGAGAGAGAGAGAGAGAGAGGAGAGAGAGAGAGAGAGAGTGAGAGAGAGAGAGAGAGAGAGAGAGAGGAGAGAGAAGGAGAGAGAGAGAGAGAGAGAGAATTACACGATGAACCACATGGAAACGCTGCCTTATGACGCCTGAGGGACTTGTCTGACTTTAATAAAAGAAAATGAGAGAGAGAGAGAGGAGAGAGAGGAGATGAGGAGAGAGATGATGGAGAGAGAGGGAGGGGAGAGAGGGAGTAGGAGAGAGAGAGGGAGAGAGGGAGAGGAGAGGGGAGAGAGAGGGGAGCGCTTGTTATATTCTGCACTACCTTTCTCTTCCTCCTCCTCCTCCTCCTCCCTCCCCCCCAGTACATTCCTTCATTTTACTCCTACTTTATAATATTATCTCATCCTTTTCTCCTCCTCCTCCTCCTGTTATTCTTTTGTATACCTTTATCACCCTTTCTTTGGCCATTTCCAATTCTCCCTTCACATTTTTTCTCTCATTCTAACTCATACTTCATACCTCATCATTTTCTTCTCTCTCTCTCCTCTCCTCCTCCTCTCCCTCTCCTCCTCCCTTCCTCCTCCTCCTCCTCCTCCTCCTCCTCCTCCTCCCCTCCTTCCCCCTCCTCCTTCTCCTCCTCCCCCCCTCCTCCTCCCCCCCTCCTCTCCCCCTCCTCCCCTCCTCCCTCCTCCCCCCTCCCCCCTCCTCCTATCCCCCTCCTCCTCCTCCTCCTCCTCCTCCTCCTCCCCCTCTCCTCCTCCCCCTCCTCCCCCTTCCTACCCCCCCAATCCCCCCGTAAGGCATCAGTATTCAGGGCGGGGTCATCCCCAATATGACAAGGAATTGAAACAACTCCCCCGGTGGGACCTCGAAGTACCTATCAAGTCATTCCCTACACGCCTTCCTCACCAGGGGGGGAGGAGGAGGAGGAGGAGGAGAAGAAAAGANGGTTTTCGCCTTCGACCCACCACTCCTTGAGGTCAGCATAGGCCTCGCCGGTAAGGCAGGGCACACCCCCCTCCGGGAGGATGAGCCGCAGCCATCCACAGCATACCGGCAATCGGCGGGATGAAGAGGTCCGACAGAAGGCACGGGGGTTGCGAGGAGCAGAGCTTGTGGCCTCGGGCCCTTAAAGGACACCGAGCAGCCCTGGGCCTCGCAATTGATCCGCTGGAAAAAAAGGGGTTTAAAACAGTGAGAGGGAAAGGGACTAGACGAAACACGAAACGCCCCCAAACCCCCAACCTGCATCGCCACACGCACTGCCCCGACCCCCAGGAAAGTGGATGGTGGGGGGAGGGGGGGGGGTCGACATGGCAGCCAGGGACTGCTCAACCCCCCTTTCCCCCCGGCCATGGGAGGGTCCCGGGCGGAGGTGCGGTGGGTGGGCCCAGCAAGAGCGACGTAACCATCCCCCATCTCAGCTCACACGTGGCAGGCCAGGGGAACTACCAACACCCCGTACCGGCCCCTGGGAGGGTCCGGGCGGGGGGGGGTGCGGCCGTCGCTGCTTCCACGTGGCAGCCCCAGGAACCACCAACCCCCGCACCAGCCCTTGGGAGGGTCCGGGCGGGGATGGGGCGTTGGCTGGGTAAAACGACGTAACCCATCCACCCATCTCAGCTCACACGTAGCAGACCAGGAACCACCAACCCCCGCACCAGCCCTTGGGGAGGGTCCGGGCGGGGGTGGGGGTGCTGGGTGAACGACGAAACCGTACAGGGGTCAGGCCAGGGGGACGCCCTGGCGGGGAAACAAGGCCCAGGGGAGAAAGGGGGAAAGCCGCGCCCCTGGGCGTAGCGCAAAACACAGGACACAGACACCAGCCGAGAAAAAAAATTTGAGACACAGCTGGCCCAAACCAGGGATGAAGAATAAACTTACACCCATGCCCGTGAACCCTCAGAAGGATTACGAAGCATGAATGGGTAAAAACTTCACACACACCCACGTAATGAAAAAAACAGCAGGTGCTCACCATACCAGCCTGAAGAGAAACAACACGTGTTACAGGAGACGTCAGCAGGTGTTGACTCGATGAAGGCAAAAAGAAGAATGGTTATGATAGCTCCCGGGCCGGCTGGTCGGACCACGCGGCCTCAGCAGGGGTTTTGGCAAACGGACGCTGCGTTGCTAGACGGTGTGGTTTTTCTTTTCTTTTTTCTTTCTTTTTTTTCTTTTTCTTTTCTTCCTTTTTTCTTTTTTTCTTTTTTCTTTTTCTTTCAGATCCTGAGTTAGCCCTGGTTACCGCTAACCAGATTGTGGGTATAGGTTTTGCCTGTTAAATAAACCCGGGTTTTTTGTGCCCTGGGTGGGTGGCGATCTTTTCTATCCTAATAGCTTATTTAGAGTTGCAGCACTACAGCCTCAAGGGAGGACCTACTAAAATGACGGCTTTTTGAAGTATATAAAAAAAGCCTATTTTTTTTTGGGTCCCTGACAGAGCTAGTGCACTAAGCTATTAGGAATATAAGGAAAGATCGGCCAAAACACCCAGGGCAGACCCTGGGTATACTCCCGGTAACCTATACCCACATCTGGTTAGGTAACCAGGCTAAACACTCAGCTCTGAAAAGAAAAAAGTAAACACGACGAAGTCTTGCAACGGGCCGTGCCAACCACCCCTGCTGAGACAGGCCGGCCGGCAGGACGGCGTGGGTAGGGGTTTCCGCCAGAGGCCCCGAACAGTAGAGCCCAAGCAGGGAAGGACTATCATCGGAATATATCAAACCCATCCCAATACGCTCCCGGGAGAGTGGGCTGAAAAACTTGTTGGGAAGGAAGGGTGGGAAAGGCCCGAGGCCGTGCACTAGCCTCTGTTAGGGACCCAAAATGAGGCTTTTCATACTTCATAATCCGTCATTTTAGGTCCCCTTTGAGCTAGTGCCACTAATCTACCTGCCACTTGGGACAGGGCAAGAAGCCCCCGACCCCCGCGGGGAGGCAAAAGAGCAACTGCACAAGAACAAAACGATACCACTAGTATACTCAGCCATAATCAGCGGAGACGTCAATGGGAGTCCCGGCGTCCACCACGCCACCCCTCCGGACGGAGGGAGTCCCGGGCAACACCGGGGAAGTCCACGACCGGAGTGGGACAGTAACGAGCCACGAGCACGAGGCCGTGAACTCCACTGTTCCCCTTTCCGTACCCTCTCCAAGGATGGGTTGCGGAGGAAGGCAGAGACGCAAGCAACACCCCGGACGTCATGGGCGCGAGGGGCGTGAACCGGAATTCCGCCGACTTGATGACTCCTCGGAGCCGGCGGCAATCCCCCTGGTGGTGAGGGGACCGACCAGTGACAGGATCGCGGAACCGGAACGCAGGTCACACGCCCCAGGGCTCGGAAGCATCCGGTAACACCGGAGCGCCGAAACCGTCACAAGGGGTTGTGGCGGCGTCCCCAGCAGGACCAGCCGGAACGACGACCGGTTTGGAGACGGTGGTCCTGCCGCTCGTTCTGTACCCAGCACCTTGGGCCGCGAGGGAAGGGAGACGAGAGCGGAGCCGTCCCGCGAGAAGGTCGTCCACTGGGGAAACGGGTCAGCACGCCGCTGAGAAGCCGAAACCTCGTAGCCAGGCCACCAGGAACAGGCCTTCTGAAGGAGGCGAGGTCCGGCAGCGTCTTGACCCCAAACTGGTCGCCCGCAGGAACCGGAGAACCTTCTCCAGGGACCCGAAAGGGCCAGGACGACGGGGAGGGGGGTTTTTGGTGGAACAAACCCCTCTTCAATCAGGGTCACAGAACGCGGTCCCAGGACCAAACCCAACGCAATTTGAGGGGGTCAGCCAGGGCCGCCAAGTGAGTGGAGAGAGTAGCGGAGGACCTCCCACGGTCGTGGGCTACAGGAAGGAGGGAAATCCCAGGACAAACCAATTCAGAGACTTCCCGCGAGGCCCTTGATTGTTGAGGAATCGACTGAAAGGCCTTCAGTGATACTGATACGTCTCGTAGAGGACGGGCGAAGATGGCCCGCCAACATTTCCGCCGCTAACCCGCGTTCAGAGACCGTCCAACGGAGAGAGTACGGAGAACTCCAGCGTGTAGCTTCAGGTGGAAAGAAGCCTGGCCGGGACTCCTCCAACAAAGCGAGGGCCCCTAGAGAAACAGGGGAGGGACACCAGGCCTTCCTTTCGGAGAAACCACGGTTGCGCCGCAGAGAGGAGCCACCATGGGTCACCTTGCCCCCTGTTAGAACGCGTTTGTTGCATACCTTCAGTGAGGACACGGGTGCAGGAGGCGAAAACAGGTAAAAAGGCGCCACCTGTTCCAGTCCTTCCGTGAGGGTGCGTCCGGGCCTCCCGCAGCTGTCCGGTCCCCCCCTCTCAAAAAGGCTGTAGTTGGCAGAGCGGCGGGACCGAAGAGGTCCACCTCCGGATGCCCAACCGCCGACAAAGACCGCAAACGCTCCGGCGAAGCTGCCACTCTCCGACGAGCCCCGGAAGCGCGACGGGCTCGGCCCACACATTCTCCACTCCCGGCAGGAGCCTCTGGCAGAACAGATGAAGGTGGAAACGGCCGCCAGGCCGAATATCTGCTCCTAAAGGGACAACAGAAGGGCGACTGGATGTCCCTTTGCGGGCGAGACAGTGGGACCGCGACCATGTTGTCCTCTCGAAGCGAGAGCCGTCCCCTCTGGGATCGGGTTCGATCGGAGGAAGCACGAAGAGGAACCAGCACCTCCTTGACGTGATGTGGAGTCTGCGCTCCACCCCGGACCGACGCCGGCTAACCCGCAGGCCGTCGGAGGATTGTACCCCACCCGACTTCCGAGGCATCCGCATCACGAAGACCGAGGTGTGGGGCGATGGCAGACCACCCGGTCCAGCGGAGAACAGCCTCACCAACCAATTGTCCAGTAGTGTGAGGGCCAAGGGAGGGACGGTCCGGAGCAAGTCGCGGGGTCGCAAATCCGGAACGGCTGTGTTCACCACCCGGACAAGACGACTGAGACGAAGGCGGCCTAGGGAGTGACTTCTGCGGCGAAGTAGAGCGAGCCGAGAAGGGACTATCCCAATGCCTCCTTGACAAAAAACGGGACACCGAGGCCCGGAAGAGGCGTTGATGAAGCTTGGCCGCATTTACCCCCGAGATGCGGACCGCAGCCGAACGGGAGTCCCATTGCTTAGTGCACTAGCTCTAAGGGGACCTAAAATTGTGTGTTTTTGAGCCATATAATTACGAAAAGCAACTGAATATACCAAATTAGTTAGTGGACAAGGATACTAAACAGGTAATGTATATAAAATAATGCTTATATTCACTAAAAATTGTCTAGTTGTACCCAAATTACAATGGAAATTACGCTCTGGGCCTAAAGGGGTTAAACAGGTCATACCACCAATACTACCACTACCACTACTACTACCACCACCACCACCACCACCACCACCACTACTACCACCACCATCACTACTACCGCCACCACCATTACTACCACCACCACCACTACTACCACCACCACCACCACTACCAACCCAGACTTACAGTGCGCTCCTTCCTTCCTTCCTTCCTTCCTTATTTCCTTCCTTCCTTCCTTCCTTCCTTATTTCCTTCCTTCCTTCCTTCCTCACTCCTCACTCTCAAACTCACTCTCCACTATACGCTACGGAGTTTGGAATATAACTTGAGGTGAGGTTAGTAATTCGGGTTAATAATTCCTTGGGTTGCGAGCACTGTATACGTATAGGGCTATATTCAAGAATGCTCGTAAAATCCCGACCGGTGGAGAGTCTCCACCGTCGTACCTCCACTGGTTGCATCTACAAGAAATGTCCGACTGGTGGATATTTGACAGGCGTACCAACACAAGCGAGCCCAAAGCGGCATCAGTATTTTGACTGTTTTATACATATCTAATACATTTTACAAGTGAAATTTATCATTTCTGACATTAAAATAATAGCTTAGTTAGTGTTCACCACTTGTCTGAGGCGTTGGTGCAGAGAAAATGGGCCCGAGTTATGCTTGCGAGTACATTTGAACGGCCCGCCGCCACTGCTCCACACAATGGCCGACCTCCATCCTCCCGCCGCCACCCGGCTTCCTCACAACTTCACACACCTATATAAGGCCTCCTGGACCTGATTTTACCTTAACTATGACACGTGTGCATTCACAAGGTATGCATGTTACTCTCGGTTGTGTTGAAAACTCACCTGTAATGGCCTGGGAAGAAATAGGATCGAATAAGTGCACAGCGGGATGAAGGTGGGATCTGCATGTTGTCGCGAATCAGCTGACTCAAACCTCCACCCGTTGCGTTACCTCTGTTGATTCTTGTATACCGATTCGCGATGCAACGGGTGGAGAAAAGTTCTTGAATATAGCCCATAGTCGCCACGATGTTTGAGTGAAAACTGACTTGAGTGTGAGTGAGCGACTGACCGTTGAATTTTAAAGTGCCAGTTGACTTTTTCCTCTCTCTCTCTCTCTCTCTCTCTCTCTCTCTCTCTCTCTCTCTCTCTCTCTCTCTCTCTCTCTCTCTCTCTCTCTCTCTCTCTCTCTCTCCTCTCTCTTTTCTCTCTCTCTCTCTCTCTCTCTCTCTCTCTCTCTCTCTTTTTTTTTTTTTTTTTATTTAAACAACTTGCATCTCTCTCTCTCTCTCTCTCTCTCTCTCTCTCTCTCTCTCCCCCTCTCTCTCTCTCTCTCTCTCTCTCTCTCTCTCTCTCTCTCTCTCTCTCTCTCCTCTCTCTCCTCTCTCTCTCTCTCTCTCTTCTCTCTCTCTTCTCTCCCCCTCCTCCTCCTCCTCCTCCTCCTCCCCTCTTCCTCCTCCTCCTCCTCCTTCCTCTTTCTTTAGTTACCCAGTTTTAGGTAAGGATGTAGACACGTCTATTTCACGATGATTAAATGTCCATTTTCTTCACGTGGACTTGTCAGCTAAATGTGCACGTGGAGTAGCCATGAATTACTGGTGAATCTACGAGTTCACCAGTTTTCACCAGATTTAGACGCAGAATCGACATGAAAACCTTCACTTGTGCCCACTGGGGTGTGTGTCTCTATGTGTGTGTGTGTGTGTGTGTGCATGTGTGTGTGTGTGTCTGTATGTGTTTGTGTGTGTGTGGTGTGTGTGTGTGTGTGGAGTGTGTGGTGGTGTGTGTGTTCATCTAGTTGTATTCATCTAGTTGTATTTTACAGGGCCTGAGCTACGCCGCTCGTATGGCCCCGTCTCCATATCAACATTTATTATCATTCATCCTTAGGCCCAGTTGCAAGAAGGTCTTATCGTGCTCCCTATAGGGTCCCGGCGTGGAAATGCCCGACACCTCTGGTTCAAGAACTGCGCCATTTCATCCCCATCGTGGGCCCCATCGGGCAAAAATCGTCGGCGGTAACCCCCTACCGACGAGATGATCGATGAGCATTATATATTATTAAATACTTCCATTGAACATCAATAATCAACATATTCAATATGTGACACATTTCTGGGGAAGAATCAACGCGGTTACTGTGCCAAAAAGGCAGCTAATTCATAATGTTCAGTTGCCGTGAACTCAAGACAAGCGGGTGGATGTCCGCGCCACCTATTGACAGCGATGAGCGATATAGGGCGGGCGGGCAGGCAGGCGGAGTCCATCCACATGCACCTCATGACGATCCGTTGTCATCTACCTTATCTGTGTCTTCCTGAAGAAGACTGATCAACTATCACGCCTGTGAACGCATCATAGTACATCACCAGGGCAATATGGTTCCTAAACGAATCCTTGCAGCCCTAAACAATATACTAAAGGCCTCTTCCATTTGCGACATTTCATGAACCAGTTCACGGAACCCAAGAATTCAGGCGTTCTATTTGCGCACGAAAACCTAGGTCCGAGGCGACCCGCGTGGTGACTCAACATAACCCGTGAACTTTCTCTACCCACATCCATTGGTGGGTAGAATTTTCAGTTCATCCAGTTCATAACAGAGAATGGCATGGCAGAAATTTAAATAAACAGGGGAAGAGTTAACAAGTTTTGTTAACGAAGGAGACGAAGTGGAAGAGGACCTATGAAGCGATAACAACAACGGTCATAATAATAATACTAATAAGAAGAAGGCCGCCGCTTATCAAAGCCAACCATTCACAGTCACAGGCTGGGTGATATGATGTAAACTATCGCCATGCTTAATTTGGTACCATTTTACCTCATACCTCACACAATACCTCATCATATCTGCCAAAGATGCCAGCAGTGGATGGTACTGGTACATAATGTCTTCCTATTCATCACTAGAATCGTCCATCATTGCGAGAATAGCCCCAGACACGGCAGGAATAAGCTCTCCTTCCTCTTGCCTTGCCATCTTGGTTTGTTTGTAAACAAAAAAACGGGGTTTTAGCGTTCCATTTGTGACATGCGAACCCAACCCTGAACCCAGAACCCAACCCTGAACTGAAAGAACTGGTTCATGCAACTTGGGCACAAATGGAAGAGGCCTTTTTACCCGCTCGGTATTCCCGCTGGGAGTGAACAGACTTTAACTATGATTGAATGTACGATTGTATGCAGTTACCATTTCGAAATGATAATAAGTAATATGGCTAAACATTACTGACTAAAATCATCTAGAAACGCAAATGAATTGTAACCATGAGAGAGAGAGAGAGAGAGAGAGAGGAGAGAAGAGAGAGAGGAGAGAGAGAGGAGAGAGAGAGAGAGAGAGAGAGAGAGAGAGAGAGAGAGAATACGAGAGAAGAGAGAGAGAGAGAGAGAGAGAGAGAGAGAGAGAGAGAGAGAGAGAGAGGAGAGAGAGAGAGAGAGAGAGAGAGAGAGAGTAGAGAGAGAGAGAGAGAGAGAGAGAGAGAGAGAGAGAGAGAGAGAGAGAGAGAGAGAGAGAGAGAGAGAGAGAGAGAGAGAGAGAGAGAGAGAGAGAGAGAGAGAGAGATATGAGGAGGAGGTTCAGCTGGCACGCCAGCCTGGCGTTGTCATGGTAACTCAAATAACCAACCTCAGAACTTTTGAAATCTTTTCGTACCGCCTCTTACTATTGAAAACAGCATTGCTAATACAAGTGTTAGTTTATTTTTATGCTATAGAAAAGAATAATTCATGATAGAAATGACAGGAGTAAATTTATTTATAGTAGTATATATTATCATTCTATTTATCGCATGGGTTGGTACACTTCGCTCCCGACGTCGGGACATCATGCCGATGGGGGCAAAATCAGCCGTTCATGAAACTTATCAATGGAGTATCACGATGGTCGGGCGTCCCACTCACTCTCGTGTACTCGATGGAAAACGTCCACTTCTTGCAACTGGGCCTTAGTGCTTAGTGATGGCCGAAGCCACCACCCCGGGAGGCGGGTCACAAACCCTCGGCTAACACCCGGTACCCATTCACTGCTGGGTGGACAGGGGCTCGGGTTTTAAGAAGACCGCCCGTCTGTCTTCGCTCCGCCCGGGGATCGAACCCGGGACCTCTTGGTTGTGAGCCAAGCGTGCTAACCGCTACACTACGGAGTACCCTGTGTGTGTGTGTGTGTGTGTGTGTGTGTGTGTGTGTCTGTATGTGTGTGTGTGTGTGTTGTTTGGGGGAAGGGAGAGAATGTGGGCAAACGCTACCGTAGAAATTGACCGAAACAACTTGTGTACGAACTGACTCCACCCCTTCTGGTCCTAGTGTAAAACTATAACAATAAAATAAATTAACACAAAGAAAAAAAATCGCGTCTTGAACGTCACAAAAAGTCAATTCGGACAATTTCCTTCCACCCCCATCACCAAAATCCCACAAAACCACCAAAATCCCACAAAAAACCCCGATAATTCCCACAGAAACCCACCAAAATACCCTGAAATATGGAGCTACAAACACGTCTTTACATAACCCTTAATTAAAGGTGACACAAGGTTAACCACGCGCTATAAAGGTGTGGGAGTGTATGATAGGGTGTAGGTCCAACTCGGCCCATTCCCAACTCGCCCCATTTACGATATCCAACTCGGCTCACCTGGTGAACCAACTCGGACCATTTTCGAATACCAGCTAGGCCCGCCAACTCGGACCATTTTAGATGCATGCTTCGATCTCTCATTCAACTCACCAAACAACTTTTGAACTTCTTGATTGAACAATCAACGAAAATACAAATGTCAAGTTTCGATACTTCGATCTCGCATTCAATGCTTGTTCTTAAGTTTAGTGAACCTTTAACAGAGAACAAAACATCAGTGGTCAAGTTTCGATACTTCGATCTCGCATTCAATGCTTGTCCTCAAGTTTAGTGAAAACAAAACAGGTTACAGTTGGCGACAATCACGGTTTTTGTGGAGACATGGCTGATCAGTGCTTGGTGTGTTGGAATTTAGTGAGGCCCCGACAGGTATGTACAGTAGTGGAGTGGCGTATCTTTTGTCTGTCTTGCTTGCGACATGGCGAGGAGGGCTGGCCAAACTATTTTCCTAAGTTCTGAGAAAACTATTGTCCTAAGTTTTGAGAAATCTGAATGTCAGGTATTTATATGACAACAGGAGGCACTGGTATGTGATGGATGCATGCGCTGGCAGCACAGGACATGCGGGAGTGGTGTTACCAGGAAGGAATACAGGGCAGCCGTGAAGGAGGGGCACGACATCGACTGGATGTGTAATTTCTGCAGGACACTGGACACTGGTGCAGCTCCCACCGGAGATGAGAGATGTTCGGCACCTGACACAAGCGAAACTTGCATCGAAGATGAAAGTATGGTGGCATCAGATACAAGCGCAATTCCTGCTGAAAGTTCAGGTCTGACGTCACTGGACACTGGTGCAGCTCCCGCTGACGACCACACACCTTCTAATGCTCTTGCACGACATGACATAACATATGAAAAAGTGCTATCATCAACACAAAGAGGGCAGCATAAGGTAATAGACAGCTTGGGTTACGCATACACGATGAAAAGAAAAACACGTGTTGCTGTACACTGGAGATGTGTTGTGAGGAATAAAAACTCAAATTGCAGAGCTACAATAAAAGAAGCAGACGAGAAGTACGTCAGAGGTCACAACCCTCATTGCCATCCCCATAAGCATGTCCTGCGATAACGAGTAAAGTTTCAGCCCTTATTAAAAAGAAAGCTGTAGAAGACGTGTTTCGTTCAGCAACAGACATCGTTGAAGAGGTATTCCGTGACAAAGTTGATCCTCACGTACCCCTAACTTCTTTACCTGCTCCCGTGAACCTTGCCTGTCAAGGAAATCGTAAGCGCAGGGCCACACGACCAGCTGAACCTCTTGATTTGACTTTTGAAATAAGTAATGATAACATTGCTCAGAAACTTTCTGCAACATGATATTTTTATTGGTGGCCGACGACATCTGTTATTCTCAACACATGAACAATTGTCACTGCTTAGCAAGGCAAAGCATTGGTATGATGATGCTACATTGAAAATAGTGCGACGCCCTGTCGCTCAACTTTTCAGTATTCACGCTTATGTACAGTATGAGAGTAATATGAAACAAGTACCACTGCTGTTTGCTCTGATGTCTGGAAAAAGATGCAGAGACTATAAGAAAGTATTATCAAAGACTAAAGAACTTCTAGGTGAGGAACTGAGAGTGGAGGAAATTACGATTGATTTCGAGGAAAGTGTCTGGCGTGCAATTCCAATGAACTGAAACTCGAGAAATGCTAGTGGTCGCTGGCAGTTTTAACTCAAAGGTTGGTCTACTGTGTTTTCCCTCCGCGACTAATATTTTTCATAAATCAATTTCGCGATGAATATTGATGCACCGCATCTGAATACTAAAAAAGAACGTTCTTCTGTTGTTCTAGTAAGTGTATGCATGACATGCATTACGATTGAACGTTCTAAGATAGCAATTTAATGCAAATTACTCGCCTCGAGTAGCAGAGCTTAATATATTTTTTACATGTTTATTGTGGCATGTAAAATTTGGGCGATTCCACTGTTTTCTAGACAGACTGCTGCGTCTGGGGAAACGCTTGTCAAAATACAATAAGCCCAAAGCCTT
>JACEEZ010023548.1:46581-66356 GCA_016584305.1 Chionoecetes opilio
TCTCTCTCTCTCTCCTTCTCCTTCCTCTCTCTCTCTCTTTCCCTCTCTCTCTCTCTTTCCCTTCTCTTTCCCTCTCTCTCTCTCTCTCCTCTTCCCCTCTCTCTCTCTCTCCTCTCTCTTCCTCTCCTCTCTCTCTCCTCTCCTCTCTCTCTCTCTCTCTCTCCTCTCTCTCTCTCTCTCTCTCTCTCTCTCTCTCTCCCCTCTTCCTCTCTTTCCCTTCTCTCTCTCTCTCTCTCTCTCTCTCTCTCTCTCTCTCCCCTCTCTTCCTTCTCTCTCTTCTTTCTCCCTTCTCTCTCTCTTCTCTCTCTTCTCCTTCCTCTCTCTCTCTCTCTCTCTCTCTCTCTCTCTCTCTCCTCTCTCCTCTCTCTCTCTCTTCATCTCTCTCTCTCCTTCTTCTCTCTCTCTCTCTCCTCTTCTCTCTCTCCCTTCTCTCTCCTCCTCCCCTTCTCCTCTTTCCTCTCTCTCTCTCTTCTTCTCATCTCCTTTTTTTCTTCTATTTTTTCTTCTCCCTCCTCTCCTTCCCCCTTTTCATCCTCCACACACACACATATCATAGCCAGTATGTGATTATATCGTGTATAACGTCACTTTTTTCTGGTGTGTTTTGATATGTTTAGAATTAATCTGCTAACCGTTTCTGTCGCAAATCATATCTATTCCGCCCAGCCCACCCCTATATATATTATAAATAGCCACACCTATATATTATTATATATACACATAGTGTAATTATCACAGCCTAATTACTATATACAGTCTAAAATATATAATATATACCAATATATAACCATTGTTGTTATGGTGACGGAGAAAATTGCGGGCTAAGACGACCCAACCTGGCCTTAGTTTACACTCGCTGCACTGTCTTAGGCGGAGCGAATTTGCTTCCGAAAATGTCCACCTAGCGCTAAGATGGTTTAGTCCCCTAAGATGGTCTTAGTAGTGTTCCAAAATGCCGCCCAGACAACAGGGAGAGGATAGACAGACAGACAGACAGACAGAGAAAGTCGCAACTCGTGCTCGTGCTCGCGCCTTCCCATAGCCACCAAGATGGCCGACCCACAACAAATGGATTCACAATAGTTACAACTCGGACGATGACGACGTAGTTATCATCGAAGACACCACAATACCTAACGGGTGAGTACTATCATACACTCCCACACCTTTATAGCGCGTAGTTAACCTTGTGTCACCTTTAATTAAGGGTTATGTAAAGACGTGTTTGTAGCTCCATATTTCAGGGTATTTTGGTGGGGTTTCTGTGGGAATTATCGGCTTTTTTGTGGGAATTATCGGCTTTTTTGTGGGATTTTGGTGGTTTTGTGGGATTTTGGTGATGAGTGTGGAAGGAAATTGTCCGAATTGACTTTTTGTTAGTTATTTTTTTTAAATTATTATTTTACACTAGGACCAGAAGGGGTGCAGTCAGTTCGTACACAAGTTGTTTCGGTCAATTTCTACGGTAGCGTTTGCCCATACTCTCCCCCTTCCCCCAAACACACACACACACAGGCACTTCGTAGTGTAGGGGTAGCACGCTCGGTTCACAACCGAGATGTCCCGGGTTCGATCCCCGGGCGGAGCGGAAACAGTTGGGCTGTTTCCTTAAAAACCCTAGCCCCTGTCCACCCAGCAGTGAATGGGTACCGGGTGTTAGCCGGGGGTTTGTGACCCGCCTCCCGGGGTGGTGGCTTCCCCCAACACTAAGCACTAAGCAGGAATGATAAAAAAAATGTTGATATGGAGACGGGGCCACACGAGCGTTGCTCAGGCCCTGTAAAATACAACTAGATGAATACACACACACACACACACACACACACACACCAGCAGTGCTGGTCAGGTTGATAACGTGACGGGCTCCCATTCTGTGGGTAGGCGGTTCGAATCCTCGTGCTCCCGGGGATTTTTTCACTTGACAAATTCGGGCGGTTACTGTCCCCCTTGAGCAAGGGGATGAGGGTGTGTGAGGCATTGCCCAAAGATCGGTAATAATGAGCTCCAAGCTCGCACTGAGGGTAAAAACTGGCGATCGCGAGCCAGCTCGCGTGGAGAAGACCATTGATGAATGACACACACACACACACACACATACACCCACCCACACACACACACACACACAAGTCCATCATCTCCAGATTACATGGAATAAATTCTACCGTAGATAACACTAAAGTCGCCAGGACAACGTTGTTTTCGATGTACAGACGTGTGGTGGCGTTAATACTTACATTTCTACATCCATGATTTCAGGAAAGTAAGAAGGGGCTATCTGGAGAGTCTGTGTCATTTTGTGTCTTCTCTGTTGCTCATAGTAGGGCTATACATGAACAAATTACAAAAACATCACCAGAGTGGCGTTTTCCTGCATAGTTCTAATGTGTTTTGGATGAATCTGGCACTCGTCTTTGTACGAAATGGTTGTTTATAGGTGTGAACTACGGTTATAGGGAGTTTCGTACACAAGTTGTTTCGTACACTGATTATGAGTTTTTTCGTACATACCTGGTGTCGTTTCGTAACTAATAGTAAAGTTCAACTCTGAGCTGAGTGTACGAAACGGCTATGGTTTCCTATAGACTACGAAACAACTTTTTGGTGTACGAATCTACTGGTGTACGAAACAACTTGTGTTGTGACTGTTGACTGTTGGTTGTCGTGGTAGTAGTAGTAGTAATAGTAGTAGTTTGTAAAATCGTTATATGAGAGAGAGAGAGAGAGAGAGATAGAGATTTATGACATTATTTGTTTATTAGTATTTTGTTTTACATTGATTATATATTTTTTTCTCTTCTTGATTATTTTCATTTATTTTCTTTGTTTCTGGTTCTTCCTTCCTTCCTTCCATCCATCCTTCCTTCTATCTTTTCTATATTTCTTTTGCTCCAGCAAGAAATCTCTTGCCGGTCAGGCAAGCATCTTCTCAGGATGATTGAACAGGGAGCAATTTTTTTTCTCTTGCGAGATAAATTTCTCTTGCTCCCCCGCAGAAAATGCCTTTATTCATATACTCTGCAGGGCTATAGCTTTGCCTAACAAGCTATTAAAAAAACTAGTTTTTCCTTAACCCCTTCACTGCGGCTGGTACAAATACGGTCTCTCGGCTATTTAAGGGTTCGCTGTGGCTGGTACATATATGGTTTCTGTATTTAAACTGCACGTTCAATGATATTATGGGTAAATATTCGTTGTGATAGGCTTGTATGGCAACAGTGTCAAGTGTTGCGATATAATAGAACCTCATTTTCTGCTTGCGTGAGTTAGTATGACTAATAAGGTCAAGCGGTACAGTACGACGTGTTGACGCTGCCGCGCCCTCTACTTCAATGGCCAGGCTAAATAGTCAAGATATTCAATATATTTTTGATGGATATAAAACAGAAGTATGAAGGAATGAATGAATGCATGAATGAAGCATTTATGTACCAAAATAAGCTGTATTATGTTGAGTAGTAAGTAGTTTCATTGTGCGTCTGGCAGCACGGTCACGGCCCTGTTGCTGCAATTTGACGTAACTCTTCACATAGCTGGTAGCCTCCACCAAGACGAAACATAGATTTTCTGGTATGGAATGAGCATCCTATTCATTTAGGCACTTTAAAATATGATCAGTAATTATTTTATATTTTAATTAAACCTGCCGCACAGGGGAGTAGGCCTATGAATTTGATATCCGCAGTGAAGGGGTTAACAGGAACTAGCGCGTGTAGGTCTCACGGCCTCTTGTAGCTTCCTTATTTTCTTATGTTCATATGTTCTTACTCATAGCAACTCAGAACCGTCATCTGAGTAGCTCTGGGCCGGTCCCGCCACTCATAGCATTTTGGCCACTTGAGAGTATCTCATAAACATTCTTTGCCACTCATAGCAACTCAAAGTGCTCAGAGTCGCTAAGAGTAGCAAAGATTCTTTATAAAAACCACCCCTGATCTAAAACAAACTACACAGACGCTTTTGCACTCAAGTGCTTTTCATATTCAACGGTAATGGTTTCAGGAAATATTTTTTCTATTAATTATTTTTATAAGTGAAAATGTGATGTCGGTGGCAAATGAGCCCTTATGGACAGGTGGGCTGGAGGGAAGCGGTCACTTGTCTGTATCCCATGGCAGGGATTGACCTCTGCCCCCCCCCCCCCCCCCCTCTCTCTTTCTTTATGTGTATGTATTGATTTAATGGAAAGTATTTACTGTATAGTTCTGTTTTTACTTATGCACTGTATGTACACATTCCTGAGCAAATTTCAATTGAATAGAAGAATATTCATGTTTCATATTCTGTCCTTGCCTGTTTATTGAGAGAGAGCCAGCCCGCCCCTCTCTCTCACTCCCCCATTATCTGCCCCATTACCCATTATTGGTTGTGCCTGATGTGCAAGGCTTAGCTACACTTGCCTGCATTGAAGGTCACTAGCCACTCACCACTCCACTCCTCTACCATGTAGAGTGGTGGCGTGAGGCTCCTGTGCTGGCCTTACTCCTTGGCTGCAAACACTGGCTGGGTGTTAGCTGGAGGGTAAAGCAGGAAGCACCCTTCAAGGAAGCACTTGCCTGCTTGTGTGCTGACGGCCACCAATGTTACAGGTGCTGAGGTGAAGAGTCCAGGTCGGCGCCCACGCCAGGACTCCTCCCGGCTTCCCTTGTATTAGGGAACGCTTGGTTCATGCCCGGGGTCTCCACCGGGGTTCCTGCAGGACCAGCTGATGCCTCCCACCACGTGCTGGCAGAAGTAGTGCTGCAATGGAGGGCGTGAGGACCTACACTTGTGATGACTGTGGCAAAGTGTGCTCCAGCAAGGCTGGCATTAATGCACACATACTCACCCATACACGCAAGACAGGGCTGAGGTGTGACCACTGTGGCAAAGTGTTCACTCGTAAGGATGCTCTTAGGAGCCACATGCTCACCCACACTGGTGAGAGAAACTTTGAGTGTCAGGAGTGTAGGAAAACATTTACCTGCAAGAGCCATCTTAAGACACACATCCTCACCCACACTGGTGAGAGAAACTTTGAGTGCCAGGAGTGTAGGAAAACATTTACCTCCAAATGCAGTCTTAACACACACATGGTCACCCACACTGGTGAGAGAAACTTTGAGTGCCAGGAGTGTAGGAAAACATTTACCCAGAAGAGCCATCTTAACACACACATGCTCACCCACACTGGTGAAAGAAACTTTGAGTGTCAGGAGTGTAGGAAAACATTTATCCACAAAAGGAATCTTAACACACACATGCTCACCCACACTGGTGAGAGAAACTTTGAGTGCCAGGAGTGTAGGAAAACATTTACCCGCAAGAGCATTCTTAACACACACATGGTCACCCACACTGGTGAGAGAAACTTTGAGTGTCAGGAGTGTAGGAAAACATTTGCCCACAAGAGCCATCTTAACAGACACATGCTCACCCACACTGGTGAGAGAAACTTTGAGTGTCAGGAGTGTAGGAAAACATTTACCCACAAGAGCCGTCTTAACACACACATGCTCACCCACACTGGTGAGAGAAACTTTGAGTGCCAGGAGTGTATGAAAACATTTACCTGCAAGAGCAGTCTTAACACACATATGCTCACCCATACTGGTGAGAGAAATTTTGAGTGTCAGGAGTGTAGGAAAACATTTACCTGCAAGAGCAGTCTTAACACACACATGCTCACCCACACTGGTGAGAGAAATTTTGAGTGTCAGGAGTGTAGGAAAACATTTACCTGCAAGAGCAGTCTTAACAGCCACATGGTCACCCACACTGGTGAGAGAAACTTTGAGTGTCAGGATTGTAGGAAAACATTTGCCCGCAAGACTAATCTTAACGAACACATGCTCACCCACACTGGTGAGAGGAAGTACAAGTGTGATATTTGTGGCAAGTGTTTTCCTACCAAGGGTCGTGTTGCCAGGCATATCCAGACACACCTGTGAGGAGGGAGTGGCTGTGTGTGGGTTGTGCTTGTGGTGGTGGGTGAGGGTCTTGCCAGGCATATACAACGCCACTTGTGAGGTGTTGTTAAGAATATCAATAAAGACACTTCATGAATAATTGTGTTTAATATTTTATTTCACAGATTACAGATTACAGATTACAGAGGGAAAAATGAAAAAAAGAGCGAGAGAGTGAGTGATAATAGGTTCAACATGCATCGCCAATGAACAGACGTAGAAGAGAAATACAATATTATTATCATTATTACTCTTACTACTCTTCCTCCTCCTCCTCTTCTTCATTGGCACTTCCTCCTCCTCTTCTTCCTCCAGAAAGTAATATTAGTAATGAAAGAATAAAAAAATTAAAAAGATTATTATTGTTTATATATGTTTGCCACTACAAGTTTGTTTTATATTGTTTTATGTTTTAAATGATAAAAAGTCAAGAAAGTAAGAGAGAGAGAGAGAGAGAATAGTTCAGGCAGATTTAAAACGACCACATAAGCAAAGTACAGTAAAAGCCTTATAACTGGGCACGATAGGGGCTCTGGCCCTTGCCGAGTTATTCAATGTGCCGAGTTATGCAATGTCCTCCTCTGATATGGGTAAAAAAAAAAAAAAAAAAAAAAAAATTATAATACAATACTGTAAAAGCATAAAAACAACACTTACCAGTGAACGGGTAGCAGCAGGCATGTAATCCAAGGAAAGGGGAGCCTTGTTGTAACATGTAGAAGATGTTAGGGGGACTCAGTCGCATTTTAACACTGGTATCACTTTAATCACTTTATAATCACAACTCTGTACTGTATTGTATACAGTACTGTACCTGTACAACCTAATTTTACATCACTTGAGCACTTAATTACTGCAACACTATGCCCTGTCCATTAACTCTATCTTCGACTGCGAGTGCCTGGGAGGACACGGGACGGCATGAGCCTCTTCTAATCACAGGCGTCACTATAAGAATCCTACCTGCGCCACCAACGGGCGAGAGCCAACCATCCCAGCCCTCGAGTGAGCCTCCAGGGCCTACCATCCCACCCATGGAGCTCACTGCCTACATGCGCTATAGGCATAGGTGTAAAAAAAAAAAAAAAAAAACCTTGTCTTTCCCATGCCGAGTTATACAGTGCAGAGTTATAAGGCTTTTACTGTATGTACCGCTTATACCGTGCGGTTTTCCCTCGCCGTAGCTCTCACTCGCGTTACCTCTCGTTCCACGTGTGACCTGCCTACCTGCCTACCTTCAAGAAGCTTTACCCTACCCTACTTTACCCTATCTTACCTTACCCTACCCTTATAGAAGCAAGAAGACCATTCCTTCAAATTCAGCTGCCCCTTCTACTTCTTCGGATATAACGGATTATCTTATATATCGGATCACCCTTCCCTTGTCGCCTCCGTGGTGCAGTGGCTAGCGTGCCTGGCTACGAATCTGCGGGCCCTGGTTCGATCCCGGGCCAGGGCAAGTCGGTGACCAGCCTACCCAGCTGTTCTTCCTCCCTTTCGGGGTTGATAAATGGGTACCTGGGGTAACCTGGGAAAGGTAACTGTGGTAACCCGGGAGTCACACTAGCCCTGTGTCCCGGGGTAACGGGTCCCCACCCACCACAGGTTCTAAGGGCTAATACCACGGAGATGAGCACTGAATGCCACGCGCAGCATTGCGTATGCTCCCATCTCTACCTTACTCTCCCCCCAAATTGTCCGTTATAGCGAGGGTTTACTGTTTATGGCATGGAAACGAGACCCTAGTAGTAACATTACCTAACAAAAGTAAATACATAGAATACAGACACACAACTATATGTCACTGGTTGAGATTCCCAGCCACAAAAACAATGAAGTGCTTCCCATAAAAGTGTAGGAGTGGTAAAGTAACATTTTGTGATGTGATAGCCTCAGCCGCAAAAAACAAATTGCATCAAAATTCGCATCAGCATCAGCATCAGCATCCAACATCCAAGATTTTACCTTCTACCCTGCCAAGATTGTAAAAAGTTTATATCCGCATCCGCACATCTGTATTTTTAGACATCCGATAGGCTACATCTCTTATAGACATTGGGCGATTTTCTAAACATGGTCTTGGGCTCACCTAAGACTAACCATGGCTTCAGACAGACATTTAAGCTTTTTAACCATTTTTCCGGGGGGTTTAGTCCGAGATTGAATTGTTACACACCCACGAGCCTGTCCAACGTTCAAGTCTAATGATATTATATAACCCTCTGGACAAATGTTTACAACACTGAAATGTCTGTCTAAAGCCATGGTTAGTCTTAGGTTAGCCCTGTCCATGTTTAGAAAATCGGCAATTTAATTATTGTATATACAGTAGCGGACGTAAATATTGGCGGCGTCGGTCCTATGCCTAACGCGCAGAACACATTCGATAATAATTATGAAGGACGGCTGCTTACTTTGAATTTTATACTTTGACGGCATCCCACTACGTCTAACGTCTATTAAGCATAATCAAACAATTGATATCACCTTTTGCAGTAGTGTGGATAGAGGGATTTCTGCCAACATCATGAGTAGTGCTGCATTTTCACGTTATAAACAAAGGCAAACCGGTTCCCAGAGCAAACTACAGAAAACTAAACATACTCTCATATTTGAATTTATTGGGCATTTGGCAACTCTGCAAGGGTAACTGGGGCAGTGATCTGTGTTGTCAGTTGTCACTGAGCTCAAGGTCACGACACCCAGTGATCCATTACAGCCTGTGCAGGGAGGTGCCGCGGAGGAGTTGCCAGCCCGCGGCATTTTAAGACACCAGCGTTTTGCCTCTATCTTGCCTCTTCTGTGGACTATGGGGAGGTATAGACCAGTGACAAGTAATGACATTAGTGCTATTTCGCCACTCCACAAGGCAGGACACTCAGTGAAAGATATTGCTGAAAACACAGGCGTTAGTGTGAGAAGTGTCAGCCGTTGGGTGCAACTAATTTCAAACTCTGGTGACGACGATTTGCCGTGGAAGAAATTACCCCCTGGCAGGCCCCGTAAAACCCACCCAAGAACATTAAACATCATCAAGCGTGATGTTGATAAGTGTCCCAGTATTTCCGGCAGACAATTAAAGGAAAATAACCATGTACTGCTGGGTGAAGTGTCTGTCAGGACAGTGCGACGTCGAGTCCATGACGACCTCGGATTTAAACACTTTGTTGCGCGACCTAAACCTCTCCTAAAAGAGGTTCATAAGGACAACAGACTTCAGTTCTGCCGCAAGTACCTCCCTTGGGATACTGAGAACTGGAAAGGAGTACTTTGGAGTGATGAGGCAAAATTTACAGTTACCAGCAGCAGGAAAAAGCGAGTGTATCGCCTCCCGGGCAGTGATCCGTATGCGTCAAAGTTCACCCACAACACTGTAAGATTCCCAGCTTCCTTAATGGTGTGGGGATGCTTCTCTTTCCATGGTGTTGGGAAACTTGTGGTGCTCCCCAAAAATGAGTCAATGAACCAATATAATTATTTGGAACTGCTGTGTGACAATCTGCCTGACTGCTTCGAGGTGTACCAAGCCCACACATTGGTGCAGGATAATGCACCCTGCCACAAAGCAAAGTCTGTGACAACCTGGCTTCATGACTGCTCTGTGGACTTCATTGAGGGTTGGCCAGCCTATTCTCCTGACCTTAATCCCATCGAAAACTTGTGGTCCATTATCAAACGCAAGTTATGTGACCATGATACCTCCACGCTTCCCCGGCTAGAAGCGGCACTCCTCAAATTGTGGACAGAAATCCCTCTGTCCACGTTACAAAACTTAATAGAGAGTGTCCCATCACGTTTGAAAGAGTGCATTAGACGTAAGGGGATGCCAACAAAGTATTAACATTAAGGTAAGTAATCACTGTTTATTGTACCATCATATTTGTTTTACCGCATTGGGCTACGAGCTGACGCCGCCAATATTTACGTCCGCTAATATATATATATATATATATATATATATATATATATACCGTATTTGCCGGCGCATAAGACGCAGTTTTTTCCCTTAAAAAGGAGTGCAAAGTTCAGCCTGCGTCTAATGCGGCCATAGTAGCGAATGAGAGGTCGGGCAGAGAATGCAGAACAGCCGGTGGTATATTACTAAAGGGGTCTGGAGTTATCTGTGTTGAGCAGTAGTCCACTGAGTACAAATTAGTAACCGTGTTATCAACAGTAATGCATAATACTAAGAAAAGGTTGGAGTTTAAGAAAAAACAAGAGCTGGGGCAACAAGATAGCGATTGTTGCTGCCAAGATGGCCGTGTCAGATGTAAACATCATCCACACCCCGCTGCTGCTCTCCATTGTAAAACGTCTGATATCTCAGGTCTGCCGCTTCACCTGGGATACTTCACTCGGCGACGCCCTCCGCGCACCCACCATGGGTCATTACCGCTCAGAGTCATCCCCGCATCCATGGAAAAGACAAACATCCCGCAAATTAGATGTCGCCTTAACCTGCATTCGACTCGGGCCACACAAGTTGACACAACAGTTGGAAGGAGATGATAGAAGGGAGGCAGAAAATGGTGATGGAATTTTTGCTGGACTGAGTATTGTTGATAAATGGAATAGTGAATCAAAGAGCGTGTTAAAGTTTTTTTTTAGTGTGAGCGGTGAGAGGAAGGTGTAGTATCTTGGGGAGTCTGTCTATACACACAAGGATGGAGAAAGGGCATCCTGGCTTTGTAGTTTATTTGACAGCGAGTCATTGTACAACGTGGGGATAAGAGGTGCGCGGCATGTGTGTCTATGCGTGTCCTGTGGCTGACTGAATTACCTGGCTGGTGTTGCAGCTGTATTGGCGAGGACAATTCAGGTCAGCGTCAGGTCACCCACTAATCCTGTTTACAGACAGGGGGGGTGGCCTAAGCCGATGCAGGTGTGTATGTGCGTGTGTGTGTTAGCGCCACTACAGTGGTAATCAAGGTGGGATAGGAGACAGCATAGGCCTTTGTACCACCTCGACCCCTCAATCCTCACCCCTGTACCTCTACGGATAAGGAAACTGTATGAAAGAGTGCTAGTAAAAAGACTGCAACGGTAGATGTAGACGGGACAAAAGTCTTCCACACGGTGCACCAAGACACAAGACCCATCACGGCGCCACATCGTCCGCCTCAAGGCCGAATCACACCATACCATCATGGTGACACGGCACCGTCTCATCACATCCGTTATAATTTCTTACATTAAAACAAATAGACGTGTTACACTAAACGGTGCGCCGCCGTCACGGCTCCAATACACCACCGTCCTGTCACGTAACGGTTTCTGGGGAAGAATATTTTAACGTAATGAGACTGTGCCGTGCTGATAATTATCGTTTTCTCAAGGCTTTATGTACCGTACCCAAAACAGTGTCTCTTAGAGTTCAACTCCTCTTCTTCATCCACCAGAAGTGCTATTAATGCTAATTTCTTCAACCATAGCCTCTGAGGCACCATGTCTGCTTAGAGGGTGAGCAGGAACTGCCGAAAATGACGTAACTGTGACAAATACCACCTCGATTTACGAATGGGTTACGTTCCTGAAAAACTGTTTGTAAATCGAAAATTCGTAAATTGAATGTATTTTTCCCATTTAACCCCATTATTTAATTTGAGATATGTTCCTCTTTGGACCGAAACTCCCTACCGTAGATAACACTAAAGTCGCCAGGACAACTTTTTTTCTTCGATTTGCAGACGTGTGGTGGCGTTAATAGTTCCCTTATTACATCCATGTTATCTACGGTACACAGTCTGGTTTCTGTTTATCTTATTGGATTCTAGGAAACATTTTCTCTATGAGCTTCTGTCGCAAATCATTACTTTTGGAGATAATGACATGTTGTTCATAGGGAGGCGAGAGACAAGTGTTTACGAGCGCCTCACTCTTCTTCCTCTTGTGACCTGCATCGCCTCTGTTCTTCCCTTACCGTGGACACTTTTTTAATGCACTCAAAGGGGTAGCACTTTTAGCACTTGACATAATCTTCTCCTTGTCCTTCTTAATAGTTACGACAGTCGACGGGGAAAGGCTAAACCAATTAGCCATGTCCTTCACTCGCACGCCTTCGTCAAATTTCTTGACAATCGCTATTTTAAAAAACTCTATGTTATGGCTTTTCTGGCTTTCTTGGCTTAGGACCACCCACACTAGCACTGGCACCATGCTTGGGAGGCATTATTCACTGAAATAATCCTAAAAGGGTCTGATTATACACAATAAGTTCTAAACACAGCACGACCGGTCGGAGAATATGTAACAAAAAATCTTGACGCCCCCGCGTGTGGATGTGCTGGGGCCAAGGGTTTTCTGTTTACTGAACTTTTTAAATATTTAGGTGTTATAAATATTCTTACTTTTATGTATTAAATTTTTTTTTTTATAATTTTGTTTATGAATTTGCGAACTTTTGTTCGTAAACTTCGAAATATTCGTGTGTAAACCGAATTTTGGGAAAAATTCATTTTGTTCGTATCTTCGAAAATTCGAAAGGGAGTGTTCGTAAATCGCGGTATGAGTGTAGTGTAAATACAAGGCACGTCTGACGGAACGCTCCCGTGATTCAGAGTGTGAACCACCCTTTCCCACTGTACCTTCCTGAAGAAGACTAATAAACCCTTCCCAACTGTGATAGATTCACGGGTGTAAGCAGGGCAAATATCGTCAATCCCGACAACGGTGCCCTTCAACAATTAAAACCCAATAACACAAGGTAGAGATGGCTACCTTACGACAGTGCTACCTAAATATCTTCGTAAATATTTGTTATTGGACAACCACCGACTTCGGGGCCCGAAACGTAGTCCTCCTGAATAGTTTTGATGTGTTTTGAATTAATCTGGCTCTCGTTTTGTGGACATCAATGTTTTTTACATGTATGTGCGGAGAGGGGGCATCCTGCCCCTCCAGGTCCGCCCCGCAAACTTGCTACGCTTCACACTGCCATATTATGGGAAATTTTCGTTTTTTCTCTATATCATCTGTTACTAAACCAACCCCACCTCAAAACCTAACCTAATCTGATTTAACTATTTAACCTTTTTGGCTGAAATAACTGTAGTTTTTTCGGTACTACGTGTAATGCCTTATTATTCAATTGCCCCATAGGAAAGGGGCTAAAAATACTCATAATGAAGAAACTACACGATGATGTAGGAAAAGAGTTCTAGGACTTTTGAAAGCCCTACCAAAATAATACCAATATCTATACTTCAATATTCCACAAAGTCTAACCACAGCGAAAAGCAACAAAGGCATACCTACAACATTAAATCTAAGCTATATGTCATAGGTAGCAAAATATTAGATATCAATTTCGTGGAGGCATCCTGCAATATATTATGACCGATTTTGATTACCGGCCCTGCATTCCCTTTTACATTTTTAACTAGTATATTTTTTCATTCACATTCATTGCACTGTGAAATTGTATTTAGGTACATGCTCATAATCATTTGCTTTCCTTTACAAATCTTTTTTTTTTTTTTTACTAACTTTTGATAAATTTACGATTTTTTTTTGCCCCCTAAAAAACACCAATATTCTATTTTTTCTAAAAACCTCTTTGTAAAATAGGGTGCGTTTTTATGCCCGGAAAATTTTCGGTATATATCAGAAACACTAAAATTTTTTCAAGTACTAGTACCGTATTTGCCGGCGCTTTAAGACGCACCTCCGCATAAGACGCACCCCTATTTTACAAGGAGTTTTTAGAAAAAATAAAATATTGGTGTTTTTGGGGGGAAATTAAATTTTTAATAAATTTATTAATTTATTAAAAAAAAAAAAAAGGGATTGTAGGGGAAAAGCAAATGATTATGAGCATGTACCTAAATAAAATATTCACAGTGCAGTGAAGGGTGAATGAAAAATTATAATATAGTTAAAATGTAAAGGGAATGACGGTAATCCAAAATCTGTCATAATATATTGCAGGATGCTCCCACGAATTGATATTCTAATATTTTGCTCCCTATGACTATAGCTTAGATTTAATGTTGTAGGTTATGCCTTTGTTGCTTTTCTGCTATGTGTTTAGACTTTGTGGAACATTTGCAGTATAGATATTGGTATTATTTTGGTAGTGGGGTTTTTAAAAAGTCCTAGAACTCTTACCTACATCATCGTGTAGTTTTTCTTCATTCAGAAGTATTTTGAGCCCCATTTCCCATGGCGCAATTGATAAAAATGGCATTACACGTAGTACCGAAAAATCTCCCGTTACTTCAGCCAGGAAGTTAAGTTAGGTTAAATCAGATTAGGTTAGGTTAGAGGTGAGGTTTGGTTTGTAACAGATGATATAGAGAAAAAACGAAATTACCCATAATATGGCAGTGTGAAGCGTAGCAATGTTTTGCGGGGCGGACCTGGAGGGGCAGGTTGCCTTCCCCCCCACACACACATGTAAACAAACATTGATGTCCCACAAAAACGGAGCCAGATTAAAATTTAAAAACACATCAAAAACTATTCATGAGGACTAAAGGCCGATTCCCACTATCCCGTTTGTACGGGCCGCCGTACAACAACAAAGACGTCACAACAAAGTCTACCGCACACGCTGTACGCTGTACGGCCGCCGTACAAAGTTAAATTCAAGTCATCTCTCCCGCTCGGCGGTGTCCCCTCGAGCAGAGTTGCCAGCTGTGCCCATTTACCACAATACCACTCAAGCGGTGATGATAGTGACGTCATTGTTGTTGTATGGCGGCCGTACAAGCGGGATGGTGGGAACTGGGCTTAATTTCAGCCTCGAAATCGGTGGTTTTCCCAATAACATAAATTTACGAAGATATTTAGTTAACACTGTCTGTAAGTAGCCATCTCTACCTGTTGTATTTTTGTCATTATTGAAGGGCACCGTTGTCGGGATCGACGATATTTGCCCTGGTTTACACCTATGAATCTATCACAGTCGCGGGGGTTGATTAGTCTTCTTCAGGAAGGTACAGGTGAAGGCTGGTTCATACTCTGAAATCACGGCAGCCCTTCCGTCAGCCGTGCCTTGTATTACACTATTTGTCATGGTTCCGTCATTTTCGGCAGTTCCTGCTCACCCTCTAAGCAGACATGGTGCCTCAGAGGCTATGGTTGAAGAAATTTGTATTAATACACTTCTGTTGGATGAAGAAGAGGGTTTTAACTCTAAAAGACACTGTTTTGGGTACATAAAGCCTTGAGAAAACGATGATTATCAGCACGGCACAGTCTCATTACGTTAAAATATTCTTCCCCCGAAACCGTTAAAGTGACAGGACGGTGGTGGTATTGGAGCCGTGACGGCGGCGCACCGTTTAGTGTAAACCGTCTATTGTTTTAATGTAAGAATTCTAACGGATGTGGATTAGATTTTGGTGCCGTGTCACCATGATGGTATGGTGTGATTCGGCCTTGAGGCGGACGATGTGGCGCCATGATGGGTCTTTGGGCTTGGTGCACCATGTGGAAGACTTTTGTCCCGTCTACATCTACCGTTGCAGCCTTTTTACTAGCACTCTTTCATACAGTTTCTTATCCCTAGAGGTACAGGGGGGAGGATTGAGGGGTCGAGGTGGTACAAAGCCCTATGCTGTCTCCTATCCCCTTGCTTACCACTGTAGCGGCGCTAAAACAAACACACACACACACACCTGCATCGGTTTAGGCCACCCTCCCTGTCTGGGACCAGGATTATTTGGGGGACCTGACGCTAACCTGACTTGTCCTCGCCGACACAACTGCAACACCAGCCAGGTAATTCAGTCAACCACAGGACACACAGAGACACACACGCCGCGCAACTCTTATCCCCACGTTGTACAATGACTCGCTGTCAAATACACTACGTCTACGAAGCCACGACGCCCTTTTCCATCCTTGTGTGTACGTATAGACCGACTCCCCAAGATACTACACCTTCCTCTCAACCCCTACACTAAAAAAAAACAAAATGTAACACTCTCTTTGATTTTACTATTCCATTTATCAACACTACTCATTCCAGCGAAATTCCTCACCCATTTTCTGCCTCCCTTCTATCATCTCCTTCCAATGTTGTGTCAAATTGTGTGGCCGAGTCGAATGCAGGTTAAGGGTACAACTAATATGCGGGATGTTTGTCTTTTCCATGGGGGCGGGGAGGAGTCTGAGCGGTAATGAAACCCATGGTGGGTGCGCGGAGGGCGTCGCGAGTGAAGTTATCCCAGGTGAAGCAGCAGACCTGAGATATCAAGACGTTTTACCATGGAGAGCAGCAGCGGGGTGTGGATGATGTTTACATCTGACACGGCCATCTTGGCAGCAACAATCGCTATCTTGTTCGGCCCAGCTCTTGTTTTCTCTTAAAATCCAACCTTCTTAGTATTATGCATTACTGTTGATAACACAGTTACTAATTTGTGCTCAGTGAACTACTGCTCAACACAGATCACTCCAGAACCCCTTTAGTAATACACCACCGGGCTGTTCTTTCATCTGTGCCCGACCTCTCATTCGCTAATATGGCCGCATTAGACGCAGGGTGAACTTTGCATTCCTTTTTAAGGAAAAAAAACTGCGTCTTATGCGCCGGCAAATACGGTATATTCTTTTCTGAGTCTCCGTGTATCTGTATCTGTACAGGAGGCTGGCAGGCTTACTCCTGTGATGTCACCGAACCGTGGTCCCGTCATCGGCTGGTCATCAGCTGTGTTTTTGAGAGCTCGGGGAATTTTTAGATTTTGAATGCGGATCATTTAAAAAGGGTGACTGGGGGGCAAAAATAAACAAAATATTGTTGTTTAAAACTCGATCATGGCTGTGGTTTTGACTGCATAAATCAGGAATGATGAAATGGTCCTGCACGATTACTTTTAAAGAGGGGAAATTTGGAGCTCCGGAAAATGAAGTTTAATGTATAGTTATATATAATATATATATATATATATATATATATATTATAATATATATATATATATATATATATATATATATATATATATATATATATATATATATAAATTAAAATAATAAATACGTCAACCTTGCTTCCCTAAAAACAAAATAATATACAAAATATTTTAAAAGAAAAATCTAATAAAGATTTTTCTGATTAATCACACACATATATTTCTTTACATATTTCATAAAGGTTAGGAAACAAGGTATTTTTTTATTAAAAAACCAATAAATGAGTTTTTTAAAAAGAACTATTATTTTTAGTGCATTTAAAGCATTGAGTAAATGTCACAACAAGAATGCTTAACCCCTCACGCCCAGATCTTTCCTGGGCTATAAAAATTGGGCTGGTCGAACCATGAAATTACGAAGTGACTGAATATACCAGATTAGTTAGTGGACAAGGATACTAAACAGGTCCCTAGCTTAAATATTGCTTATGTCCACTAAAAAAACGTCTAATGGTACCCAAATTACAATGGAAATTACGTTCTGGGTCTCAAGGGGGTTAAAATAAATTTAGTAGATGTCAGAATAAAAGTGATTGGGGTGTAGAGGAGGATTGTGTGGTGGGGTGGGGTGGGGTGGGGTGGGGTGTGGTGTGGTTGGTTTGGGTGTGGTGGGGGTGTGGTGTGGGCGGTGTGGTATGGTGGGGTGTGGTGCTGTGTGGTGTGGTTGGTGTGGTTTGGTGTGTGGTGTGGTGTGGTGCGGTGAGGAGTGTAGTGTGTGGTGTGGTGAGGAGTGTGGTGTGTGGTGTGGTGAGGAGTGTGGTGTGTGGTGTGGTGAGGAGTGTGGTGTGGTGTGGTGAGGAGTGTGGTGTGGTTGTGGTGTGGTGAGGAGTGTGGTGTGGTACTGTGTGGTGTGGTGTATGTGGGGAGTGGTGTGGTGTGGTGTGGTGGGGGTGGGGAGGAGTGTGGTGTTGTGTTGTGGTGAGGGCTTAACTTCCCACATTACAAACTACTAATTACACAAATATTATCACATAATTACAGAAGAATTTGCTTCACTTACTAACTCAGCCAGGAGACATAATTAACTCATAACAGGAGCCAGGAGTTGCCAGACAGAAATCAGCTCATTAACCCCTTCATGCCCAGATCTTTCCTGGCTATAAAAAATTGTGTTAGCCATAAAATTACGTTTAGTAGCTTAATACAGGAGAACCTCGTTTATCCGGCACCCTCGGGGGGGGGGGGGGGGGGGGGCATGCCGGATAACTCATTTTGCCGTTGTTTTGAGTTACTCTTATGGAATCGCCCAAAATAACAATAAATGCATCCTACTTAATAAATGTGGTTTCATTGACATATACAAACATATAGAATACTGTAAAGAAGCTTGTACTCACCAATGAAGATATGTAGGGAAGTAGGTAAGTATATTACCTACTTAAATCAAGCTTCCGTATCCCATGCCGAGCCTTGAAGCGTTGTAGCCATCCAGAAGAAAACACACACTTCTCTTCTACACCCAATTTCTCATGAAATTCTTTGGCCTTCTCCATCACAAGTGGCCCAGAGATGCAGGCACCCTCAGACCTTTTCAGCTTGAACCACTCAAAAAGTGCACGATCCAACTCTTCCAGCTTTGGTTTTCGAAGTGTCTGCCGTTTAGCCATCCCTTTAGCATCCTCAGTCTTTGTGAAGAAGGTCTTCAGCTTTGCAGTCTGGCCCTTGATGTCATAAATCGTTGATGACGGAGCAGCCAAACTCTTCCATCAAACTATGGCGTGACTCGTTTTTTTCCAGCCTCTGACAGATCTCCAGCTTCTGCTTCAGGGTTAGCACCTTGCGCCGACGTTTCTCGTTGACCTTAGGCATCTTGGTGATGGATAACTAGCACATTGGTCCACTAATAACGGCACAGGGAGGTGTAGATATACGGCACACAACACAAGTGTTATGGCGGCTAGACGAGGCGGGAAAGACTACGCGTCACTACCACCAGATGGCGCAGGGTTGCCAACCCTGCGTACCCCGCCAAATTTGAACTAAATTTCTGCCAATTTTCTCAGTTTTTGAAATAATTATACCTAATTAATGCCTGGGTCGATTAGTGCTGTTGTTTTGAGGCTGCCATTGTTTTAAATGCCGGTTAAATGAGGTTCTCCTGTATACCAAATTAGTTAGTCGACAAGGATACTAAACAGGTCATACGTATCTATCAAATATTGCTTATATTCACTAAAACAACATCTGATGGTATCCAAATTACAAAGCATGAAGACAGATTACCGTATTTTACGGCTTATAAGACGCTGCATCTTGGAAGACGTACCCTGATTTTGGAAAGAAATTTCTAAAAAAAAAAAAAAAAAAAAAAAAAACTGTTGACCAATACACCATTCATTTTCACAGCAGAACACTCACTATTCATTATCTTCATTCAGCACTGCTCATCAGCCATTTTTAATTTCTAGCTTGTATGCGATAGTATAAGTAAACCGTCATGTTGGCTGGCTGAACATGTGCACGCAGGTCGGACGGCGGGAGTGAAAACAAGCCGATAGGGCGGTGCACAGCTGCATGCCTGCCTGGCGTGCCCATCACCTGAGTCTGGCTTGGTTGTCCAAAGTGTAAAAACCTCTCACGCCCTCCCGTGCCTAACTACGTTGCCTGCCTCCTGTGCCTCACCATGTATTGTTTAAATTTTCCTGTATGTGTTACTGTGGAGGAGCGTGTGTGTGTGTGGCTCAGTCCAGATGGAGAGGCATGTCGTGGAGAGTTGTCCTGTGACTCAATATTTGAAAGATAGTTACACATTTAACACTTTGGATGATTTGTTTTGCAATTTTAGTAATGATGTTATGTGCAAGATTGTTCATGCTATATTGCGGGCGTATGATTAGTTGTGTAGTTGTTAAGGTGTGTTTTTGGAGTATATTATGTGTCTTGTAATGGTAGCCAATAATGTAATGTTTGTTCG
>JACEEZ010023550.1:0-31122 GCA_016584305.1 Chionoecetes opilio
CCCTGGTTTATTTCATCCTCAGGCGAGCCGGGCCAACAGGCCTGGTGGGGGTGTCCTTCTTCCCCTCCGTGCTCCTGATGCACTCCCTGCTTCACCTTCCTCATGGCCAGTGGCCACCTGGAGGTAGTTGCTCCCAGGGTTAGCCTACAAAGGGGTTGCTCACCGTGGCTGGTGTACACCCAGGTGGTGCCGCCCTTCCCGGGAGTTTGGCACTACATCGCCTCTCTCCCTCCCCCGGTGATCATCATGGGGGATTTCAATGCCACCACCATGCTGGGACCCGGGCCGCCCTTCCATCATGGGAAAACACCGGGGGGAATGCCTTATTTCAAAGTTATACTTGATTCTCCCCATCTGTCCCTGTTGAGCCCCCCCGGCCTGGCCACCAGGTTTCAATCCCCACCTGGTGCTTCCTCGGTCCTGGATCTCTTCCTCGGTGACCCGTGTTCAACCCACCTTCTCCACTGTGCCCTACATGGGGAGTGACCTTCCTGCCCCTGGCCTCTGTCCCACAGCCCCCCCCGAACCCCACCCTGGCTGCCTGCCCTGATGGAAGATCTCGTCTTCCGAGTGGCCTCGTTTCCGGGAGGCCCTCCATCCTTCAACAGGTTTCTCCACTCTGCCCTTGGAGTACGGGGCGACGTAAATACAACAGACACTGGCCGCAGCGGGTGCGGGCTGCCTTCCACCTTGCCACCCTTCGCACACCCCGCGTCCGGGGAAGCCCTGGTGGAATGATGACTGTGCCCAAGCGGTTCCTGGCCTGCCGTCGGCATGGAATCAGTGGCGAAGGACACCTACAATGCAGGCTGGCAAAGACTCCCGTCGTCTTGATGCCCCCCCTGCGCCAAGACCCATCCTCAAGGCCCAGAGAGTTTCATGGGGTTCCCACTGCTCCTCCCTCTCCTTCTCTTCCTCCACCCCAAAAGAACCTGGACTCTTTCCCGCACTCCATGGAGGGCAAGAAGGTGCGCCACCCCATCCCCCTGACAGACGGGGCCTGGTCCCCGTTGGATGACCCCCAGAAGGCGAGGCCCTGGCCCACCACTAAACCCCCTAGATTTCGGACTTCCCCCTCCTCTTCATCCTCCCCGGGAGACCTCCACCGTGCTGTCTTCACTTCCGTTGACTCCCCAGGTATCCCGGTTCTCGCACAACCTTTCACCCGGCGGGAACTGGATGCGGCCCTGTCCACACTGCATGCCGGCAAGCAGCTGGGGGGAGACCGCATTCCCTTACACTTCCCCACCCCTCACCCCCCCCCCCCCTACAGGAATACCTCTTGCTCCTCTACAACTCCAGCTGGGAAACGGAAGTACCCCACCTGTTGGAAGCCCTCAGTCCTCATCCCCATCCCCAAACCCGGTAAAGACCCAACACTCCCGTCTTCCTACAGGCCCATTGCACTCCTCTCCTGCATTGGGAAGCTGATGGAAAGCCTGGTGTCCACACGTCTCTCCTGGTGGCTCGAGGAGAAGCGCTTGCTGAGAGAGGAGCAGTCCGCTTTCGCCCCCGTTGAGGCACCCTGGACGTGCTGCGTCAGATTGAATATCATGTTTGTGACACCTACCGCCAGTACCAGGTCATGACTACCATCTTCATTGACCTGGAAGGAGCCTTCGACACAGCACCACATGAGGGTATCCTCTTCAAGCTGGCCGGCATGGGCATTACCAGGGCCACTCTTGCCTGGGTCCGGGACTTCCTTGACGGTCGCTCCTATCAGGTTGCTGTGGGTGCCTCCTTGTCACCCTCCCGTCCCATTCGCAGAGGCGTTCCTCAAGGCTCCATCCTAAGCCCTCTCCTATTCAACGTCCTCCTCTCTGATCTTTGCATTCACGCTCACTCCCACCTCCTCATCAACGCTGACGACATCACCATTGTCAGCCGGGCACCAACATTGGCCCAGGCGCAGACCCACCTGCAAGAAGCGGCAACCTCCCTCGGTGACTGGGTGACCACCTGGGGTCTTAAGGTCAGTGGTCCTAAAAGCATGCTTATGTGTTTCACCCTTAAACGGCTTCCCTCCCCACCTACACTCCAACTCTGCGGCCGGGCAGTTCCTTATTCCAGGACGCACACCTTCCTGGGGCTGCGGCTGGACCTCTCCTGTGTGCCTCTCCTGGGCCAGGCACATAGACTATCTCCGCACCTCCTGCAACAAGCGCCTGGACGTCATGAAACGGATTCCTGGTGTCCGTTGGGGTGCCACCCGAGATCTCTTCCAGTACTATCTTGCCACCATCAGACCCAAAATCATGTACAGCAGCAGCATTTATGAGTCAGCGGCACGGACTGTCCTCACCAGGCTGGATCCTCTCCAGAATGCTGCCCTTCGGATTTCCATGGGGGCCATGAAATCCTCCCCTGTTATCTCCCTGCATGCTGAGAGTGGTATCCTCCCCTTGTCAGCCCACAGAAGGGAGGTTCTGTGCCAGCATTACCACCGCCTCTTGTGCTTGCCCCCGGCTCACCCCCTTGCTACTCTCTACACCAGTGGTTCCCAAACCCATGGTCGCGACCCAAATGAGGGTCGCGAGGGTGTTTCTGAGGGTCGCTGGATGGTTTTGCGAAAAAAAGGCATAATTATGATAGTACAATATAAAGGCAGAGTTTTTAAATTACAGTTAAGTCGAATTCAGAAATATTACAATATTATAGTTGCATTACTCCAGTAGCACAGCATGAGGCGGTGGGTAGGCGGTAGCAGAGTGTTTAGGGTCTCCGAGTGGTGTTCTCGATGACCCGAGTTCGATCCCCGATGAGAACCAAAGTCCACTTTAAAATCTGTCTTCAATCGTCGATTGGCCTAGAGAACCCCCACATGCTACCCATTAACTCTACATTCGATGCGAGTGCCTCGGAGGACACATGGGGCATCTAATCACAGGCGTCACTATAAAAAAAAATTATGTTTTTGCCACCACGGGCGGGGCCCATCTAATCACTGTCCTCGAGTGAACCCTCAGGCCTACTAACCATCCCCCCCGGAGGTGGAGGTACAGGCCTACAGGCACTATATGCCAAAATAATGTAAAATTAAGTCTGATTGATGCTCCCCGAGTTCATTTTTTCTCTGAAAGAGAAAGTTTCCTTGGCGCCTTTGAAGTGGCAGTGGATAATTGCAATGCAAAAAGCTTCATAACTAGGAAGGGGAAAGCGGTAAAGCTACACCAGTGCAATGGTAAATCTGTTGGAGCAGATTTGGCCAAGAGGTTGATCGTACCCAACTTTCTATCAATAACAATAACTAGCAATTAAATGTAGAAATTTATCTCATTAAAAAGATATTTTTGGTTTCACTGATTGTAGAAAAAGCAGATACATTTTCTTTGCAGACGGATGAGTCAGGTGGATATTGCAGGTGACCCTCAACTGATGTTTTTATCTGACTATTTCGTGATCTGTAAGGTAAGAGGAGATGGTATTCTGGAATATTTTTTCTGCTGCAGTGCTCTGTCAAGTAGCTACCACACTGGCGATAAATGTTTAAATATTATGAACAATTTTTTTCAAGAACACCTGACTCTATAACTGGTTGATTGCTTGGCTGTGTGCACTGTGGAGCCTCCATCAATAGTGGGGAAGTCCGTGTGGGTTTTTGTTGACTCGCATTATTAAAGCAGAAAACCCTGATGTCCTAATATTTCAACTTTTTTTTTTTTTGGTTTTTTTTTTTTTTTTTACATTAAGAAAACCTTGCTTAACTCTTTTGTAACCAGACCTCCATGCCATTTAAAATAGTGCGATCTAAATTTTTGCAGTTGTCAAGCAGGGCTTTAACTCACATATTTTCCATATACATATGTGTGAAGACATGGATCACTCACCAAAACGTGATGCTCCACTCTGATTCCATTGGCTATCTTGTAGAAAAACTTTCGGAAACGTTATTGAACTAAAATCTAAATTTAAATCTTTCTGTGAGATAAAAAAAAAGGCATGCACGGGCAGACTGCTTTAAAGGATCTGCTTGGTGGCAAAGCTTGGTTATTTGGGCACATCTGCAGGCACCTGAATGAACGGCATTTAGACAGGCAGGACCAAAATCATACCATGGTGGACATCGGTGAAAAATTGTCTCAATCAAGAAAAAATTTGCTCCTTGGAAAGAAAAAGCTGGTCAAATGAAAAAATGCAGCCTTTATAGAACTACGTGATGTGCTGGAAGATTCGTCAGAAATATCCCTTGCTGCCATAAAAGTTATTTACGAAGATCATCTAAAGAACCTTCAAGAAGAAATGGACAGGCATTTTCCAAAAAAACCGATCTCAAGAGATATAGCTGGATCATGAATGCTTTCAATGTGAACTCAGTGAATTTGAGAAGATATTTCAGGGTTTCAAGAAGACTTGAGACCTCCATGAAAATCAAGTGCAGAAACAGCGCTTATGAAAACTCCGTATTCATAATTTTGAAATCAACTCAAGACTAAGGCACTTTCTGATTCTGGAGGCTGTAAAAGCTTTTCTCCCTTTCAACAACATATCCTGTGAACAAGGGTTTTGAAGTCCTTGTTACGATCAGACTAGAGCAAGAACCCGCTTGAATCCCAGCATGCTTGTGTTGTGCTCTAACATCATCATAAGCCCAATTTTGAGGTCTCACGCACAAATGAAGCGGTTCAGGTAGCCACTGAGAAAAACTTTTTTATTATTCCTTATCAAAGTTCGTAATCAAGACTCCATGTGGTCCGCTGGTTAAAAAAAAGCCCACAAATAATATCTCCTATATTCTTTTATAATTTTTCATTTGGTTCTTACAGAAGCAATTTTTACATATCTTATAATTATAATCTAATTGTTGTTTTTTGATAGAACTGAAGCATCTGAACAGATCAGATAAGTGTTATTTTTTAGCGTGAGTGTTTGATGCCCAGCGACCGTGATCACGGTTGGATTTAACCACACAAGTTTTTCTTTTTTTCTAAACGTGTTAACCCGTATGAAAAATTATTCTTCTCACTATGTTAGTTCTCAGTTCTATTAAATGATAGCTAGTGTACTCTAATTTGAGTTTGGTCCATATTTGTGTTTTAAATCTATTTTCACATATATAGCAATAATCAAGCATGCAGTCACACCTCAAAAGAATAAAGTTAGCATCTCACTACGTTTAGCCACCAAAAAAGTAACACCGTTTGTTTAGTAATATATTTATGGAGAAAAGAAAAAAACTGTAAAATATAATTAGTGTAACATTAATTTGTACTTAACAATGCGGTACCTGTACACGCATTAAGGGTCAGTGAGGCAAGTCCAGATTATATTTAGGTCCGCCACCAGAACAGTCTTGGGAACCACTGCTCTAACACCAACCTCTGGTGTGGACCATCCGCCTTTTTTGGGTCTCCGGTGCCAGACAATCCACTCTGGTTCGAGCCCTGCTGGCTCTCACCGTCTCAGCCTACCGCCACCATCAACACAACCCACCAACCTACACTCTCCCTCCACCCTGGCTGAACACTCCTCCAGTTTCCCCCCTGCCCCTCCCTGGCCCTCCCCCTCGGCACTCTGCAGGTATTTTCTGGCGGCAACGCTATCAGACAGATGGACAGGACGCTGTAGCCACCCATTTAACGCTCTTCACCGATGGCTCCACTCCCCGTCACCCCCCTCCACGGCGGCAGCCGCTATGATCCCTAGCCACTCCATCTGCAGGACTGGAGGCTCCCACCGGAGACTGAAGTCCTGACGTCAGAGCTCTATGCCCTCCACCAGCCTCACACACCTTAGCCGACTGTCATACCAAGGGCAAGGCTGTGATTTTACGCAGACTCCCTCTCTCACTCCAACCTCCTCCTCTCCCGCCACCCCCCCACTCATCCACGTCCTGTGCCACATCGTCCAGAGAGCCTTTCTCCACCTTACACCGAAGGCTGGATATCGTCTTCACAGTGGGTTCCCTCCCACTCTGGTATCCCAGGCATAACGAGGTATTCAGATTCGCTGCCTTTGTTACGATAGGCTCTGTTGACAGAGTTAAACACGACCCCTTCCCTTGGCCGCTCTCACAGCCCCACGCACTCTCTCACGGGTCTGCCGCTCCACCTGGAACAACACGCTCAGCGATGCTCTCCGCATCCCCTCCTGGGCCAGTAACCGCAGTGACTCTTCCCTCAGCCGGGAATACGGAAAAATCCCTTCGTCCTGGATTTCACTCCACCCGCCCTCCGCCTGGGGCACATGATGCTCACTGCCACCTACAACCGTCTCCGTCTATCCCTGACCCCCACGGCCCCTGGTGCAGGACGTCCTCTGAGACTATTGAAACACTTTCTGCTGCAGTGTCTGCGCTTCACTCCCACCTTGTAGTGCTTACACACTCAACGCTAGCGCACTGACGTCGCCGCCTGTACCTGCCCCCCTGCTGCGGCGGCTGGCGTCCCCCCCTCACGGCAACACGCTGTCATCCGCCTCACCTGTGCCTTCCTGAGAAGACAGGTTTCACTACCGTGCCTGTGATAGCATCATGACATCACGCAGGGCCATAGTGTAGCGCCCAAGGGATCCTCGCAGCCCTAAAACAAGAACAAAAACAAGAACCTCAAGTCTAGGCCTTTAGTTTAACTTAGTGATGATGGGCCTCCTTCTCACGCCACATCACAGAGACTGTGGAGGAAGGCAGGGGGATGGGCAGCCTGGGTCTGAGAACTTTTGCCTCCAGGGAACCTGAGGTCATGCTACCCTCTTAAAGCCCTGGTAACCGCCCCTTACTGGATTACTGTAGCCAGCTTTGATCACATCCAAGAAAGCTGACATCCAGCGACTTGAGCTGTTCGAGGTCATTTACCAAACACATCAAAGAGACTACAAGTACGACTTTAACTACTGGGACCGCGCCTCAAAACACTGGGAATCTACTCACAGCAATGAGGGAGAAAGGTACGCGTGCCATCTATATATGTAAGGTCCTGGAGAAACAGGTGCCAGACCCCACGTCCTCGCACTTCAGGCACACTTAAAATGAGGGGGCAGACTGGACGCAAGTGCAGTAGAAGAACCCTCCCTTCAAAGGCCCCGGGAGATGCAAGACCTACCTGGCTGCCAGTCTGGCTCATGAAGGGCCCAAATCTTCAACAGCCTCCACAAAATCTGAAACACATCAAAGGGTGCTCTGTCACACTTTCAATATGGTCTGGACAAGATCTAAACGGACCGTGCGGTGAACCTCGCAGTACCAGGGCGGGTACTACTGCCAAGTGTCGGACCCAACGATATTATTCCAGATGACAGGATTCACTCTGGTGAAACGAAACTTTTTTTCTGTGAGTTGTTGATTGTGTTTTGAATTAATCTGCTAACCATTTGTCGCAAATTTTTTTTGTTTTGTTTTGTTTAGATAAAGGTAGTATTTTTATTCTGTTAGTATTTTTTAGTTAGGTAAGGTAGGTTAGGTTAGGTTATGTTAGGTATAGGTTAGGTTAGGTACATGTTAAGGTTAGGTAAAAGTTTAGGTTACGGTTGTCACTGTTCGTTAGGTAAGGTTGCGGTAGGTTAGGTAAAATGTTAGGTTATCAGGTTAGGTTAGGTTAGGTAATGTTAGGTTTAGGTTACAGGTTAGTAGGTTAGGTCCATGTTAGGTTAGGTACGGTACGGTAGGTTAGTACCTGTTCGATTAGGTCAAAGGTTAGGTTAGTTAGGTTAACTGTTAGGTTTGTAAAGGTTGGTTTAGTTAGGTAATGTCGGTTAGGTAAAAGTTTGGTTAGGTTCCATTTTTTTTCTCTTTTGTCCTTTTGCAAAAAAAAAACAGATTTGCGACAGAAAATGTTATCAGATAATACTCCTATAACATGAGCTCGATCTGCCTCTGGTGGCCTCTGGGGAACTTCTGTCCCCGGCAACTCAGAATGTCGGGTCTCAGGGTGTTCGGTCTTGACTTATATTCCATTATTCCCTACCCAACCAGCTACAATTAAGTGTTGTCATGGTCACATAGCTTATGCAATGAACATATAATAGTTTTACATTATAACGAGGGTCCCACCAATGCGGCCAGCCCGTCATGCTCCACATATACAGAGGGCAGTCCCAGCGCGAGCAAACATGTTTATACGTATATGTTTTATTGTACTTATGTTTAACATATATAAACTATATGTTAACATAAGATATGTCATAATTTACTAACCTAACCTCCTTAACCCTCTAAAAGTTACTAACCTACCCTCACGATAATCCTAAAAGTTTTACTAACTAACCTCACTATAATTTACTAACCTAACCTCACTATAACCCCTAAAAGTTTACTAACCTCCTCACTATAACACCCTAAAAGTTACTACCTAACCTCACTATAATCCTAAAAGTTACGAACCTACCTCACTATAACCCCTAAGTTACTAACATAACCTAATAACCCCCTAAAAAGTTACTACCTAACCTCAATATAGCCCCCTAAAAGTTACTTATATTGCCGTAGGCGTCGCATGGGAACCGCGGCCGCATTGGGTATCCACCCTAACGGCTATGTTGGCAAATAGAAGCATTCGATCACAGGTGTCCTACAAACATTCTACTAAATAATGTAGAGGAATGCTTCAAGGCGGTGTAAATGGGTTTCATATTACCTTCCATGTATGCAAAAGAGGTAACTATTAACCCATACACCGCCTTGAAGCATTCCTCTACTGTAATTTCGTAAGAATGTTGTAGGACACCGTGAACGATGCTTCGATTTTGCCAACATCCTCGTTATAACGCCAATGAATATGTAAACCTCGTATATTTTTCATGGGGGCATAAGCCTTGTTTGAACCTGAACCATTATTGTAGATGGTTTGGTAGGGAAGACTGGAAAATAGTCAGCCCGACAACCCCGAGACCACGACATTCTGAGTTGCCGGGGAAGTTCCCAGACGGCCACCGATGGAGATCGAGCTCAGTCTAATTTCTAGAATCTGAGTATTCAAAGCACATCAAAACTCATCCAGAAAAAAAATAGTTGCTCCACCAAAGGAATTCGGTGTTTTCTGGAAATTTACCCCCTCCAACACCCGACCCCGACCAGGTGGCCCTGTTAGATATGATGCCCTGATTGGAAGGCACCGGGTTGGACCACCCCCACTTGTGAGGCCTTGCCTCTCAACAACACCAAGGTAAACCAAGTAACTAGTAAACAAATTGACCTAACCAACCTATACCTAACCTTACCTACAAAAAAAACATGAAAAAAAATTGAAAATTTACAAAAATTGACAGAAACGGTTTGCAGATTAATTCAAAAACGCATCAAACTCACCAGAAAAAAATTTTCGTCACCGAAGTGGAATTCGTGTTCGTAGAATGGAACTAGAGTTTACGCGGTCGTTTTCAGAGACACCGACTATCTTTTCTGGCCTAACATCGGTGCTTGTTCTAATGATATAGTTTTATTTTGCGCAAACTCATAAAAAAAAATTAAAAGGTATACTTTATGGTTAAGGTTAGGGTTATGTTTCATTAAAAAAACCTTAAGGTTAGGTTGGTTTCATTAAAACCTATAAGTTAGGTTAAGTTCATATCTTTTTTTCAAATTTTTTTTTTTTTTTTTTGCGCAAATAAACTATCTCCATTAGAACAGCACCTTTGTAGCCAGAAAAAATAGTCGGTGTCTCTTAAACGACGGCGAAACGCTCGTCCATTATTAACCCGGTGTTCTCTGGAATAATACCATAAGGGATTGGACTCTTGAATATTACCTATACATATTAATTCTCAATTACCAGAGTTTTTATGAAGTGCCCTACCCGTCCTTACTGGCCGAGGTGAAGTCCGCCACCAGCCAGCCTGCGCCAGCCTGCGTCAGCTCTGTCTGGAACTGACTGCTTCACTCATTACCTAAGTTGGTGGCCATTCTGACCTTAAAGCTGTCCTACTAAAATCACAGATAAAGAACAACTGAGGATTATGAGCAAAGCCCGACGTGTGTGCTGAGTCCACCGAGTTTTCATCAACTGTTTACATGATTTTTGATCTTAATCTTGATATTTTCAGGTGGTTATTCTCATGCTCATGTTCATAGGCCGTTGGAACACTTAAGAAATAAGGAAGCTCAAGGGCGTGAGACCTACACACGGTAGTTCCTGTTCTTAACACTACCTATATACACTTTTCATCCTTCATCCATGAAATTATCTAGCCCGTCCTTTTCTAATAAAAAAGCTCGCCTAATGACTCTGCACTAACTACCTACTGAGTCCATTCATCATTTACCCCTATTTGTGAACCAGTTTTTTCCTAATTTCTTTTTCAATCTACGCTTTTCCCAGCTTGATCCGTTCCTTCTTGTTCTAGCCCTGGTTACTAGCCGTAGGAAACTTTTCCTACCTCTCCTTTTATTGTAGTAATCTCTTTATCCACTTCAAAACTTATATCAGAAAACTTCTATCAGATCACCTCTTATTACTCCTACGTTTCTCGAGGGAGTGTAAATTTATAGCTTCAAATCTCCTTCTCATAACTAAAGCTACCATCCCTTGAATATTTTGTCATCCTTCTCTGCACTGTGTTCTAACAAGGCTATATCAATCGTATATAGAGACCCAACTGAAACTGCGAATAGTCCCTAGGTGAGGTCCTGACTAGAGCCAAATAAAGCTTAGAATACTTCCGCACTAGCTTTTCTTGTAAACACTTCTGGTATCCTAACACTCTATTACGCTCTATCTATTCCTAGCCTCATACTTTGTTTTTGTTTTCTAGTCGGAGGTCTGATCGCTCACGAGTAGCTCACTCCAAGATCTTTATTCACCTTCTGGGCCCATACTTAATAAGTATTAGGATTCTTTCTTAGACTCGCTCGAGTCTTAAAATAGGCCGGCCGGCGTCCTAAATCATTTCGAGCGCATCCTAAATCGCTAGACTCGTCCTAATTTCGAGGTTTGGCTAGGACAGGGTTTGGGTGTCCTAGCGAGCGGGCGGCGGCTAAGACTCGGCTAAGGACGTAACATGGAGTGCTCCACCCACTCCTTAGAACTATTTCGTGATAGGATCGAGTAGGGTGTGTGGGGGGGACACCGTACTATTAGTGGAAAAATATTCATAAAAAATCCATTTTTTACCTAGAGAGTGCACACGTGCCCAAACAAACTGTCACAATATGGCCCACCTATGATACCCTCATGAAACTTAAACTCAGATATAAGGTCATTTAAGGTTTTTTCTAATTATTTGGGCACTCGTCCGGTGTCCCCCCCACGAGGGGGGACCAGGATCAGGTATGGGGGGCAACCGTCTGATATTTTTAAACTCATAGTACATCAAACATTATGTGTTTGTTTGCTGAAATCCCCCCCCCCCCCCCAAAAAAACCAATTTAATATGGGGCTAAGAAGCCTAGACACCCACTCATTATTATTGGGATGAATGAAAGATAAGCTCATATAAATGCATTATATTAAGATAGGTCTAGGTATTTTATCTCACTATTCAGAAGTGCATCATGAAGGATGCGCGGGGGAAAACACCTTCACCATGTCAGCCTGCCTCTTGGTGATGCCCTTGAGGTCCACATACACCCTTGCACCTGTTCTGGATCAACAGAAGCTTCATCTAGGATATGGTTAGGGAAGTGAACGTGTCTCGGGTGTTACGGACTTCATCCGGAGGAAAGAAGGTTAATTTCCATCCTCCATGATGGCCAACACCGAGCAACCTAGCACAACTAATGTCCCACACCCTTCCCTCCTCCGCTTCAGCTGAACCGAACAAAGTCCCCCACCTGTGATGTTTTCGCAGCAAAAGGTATAGATGACTGCAGTCCCAGTGCCCTCGTCGTCCACCTCATCCGAGTACTTCGGGAGAGTCGTCCAGCTGAAGTCGGACATCACAACCTCCTCCTCGTCAGTGGGTGTCCTTCCTCGGTCACAGGCACAGACTTCTTCCGCTGTGGAATCTTCTTCTTTCCCAATGTTTCTTTTCAGCCGCATGCCTTCTTTTTGTCTTCCAGCTTCTGCCGCTTCTCTGCCTTTCACCTCATGTCAGATGATTGCCCTCCTCATTTCTCGTCAATGCAGGCCCGCACCCTCTTTTTCCGTCCCTTTCCATAAGGAACAGGATTAGCTTAGGGAACGGCTGACCCACTCTGGGGTTAAGTCTGTATGTTGAGAGGGTGTCCCCTGGGGGTGGCGAGGGTGCGTCGTGCTCGGCCCGGGTGGCAGGTGCATCGTGCTGGGCCCGGTTGGGCAGGCTCTTTCGTGCTGGGGCTCGGGGTTGGCAGGCTTTGTCCGGCTGGTGACCGTGGTGTCCGGGGGCGTCGTGCTGGGGCCCGGGGTGGCAAGGCTCTGTCGTGCTGGGGCCCGGGGTGGCAGGCTCTGTCGTGCTGGTGCTCGGGGTGGCAGCTCTGTCGTGCTGGGGCCCGGGTGGCAGGCACATCATCTAGCCTGGGAGACACAGCGGGAAGGGGTATAGCTTCTGAGGTATGGCCTTCCAGCCAGTCGCTCCTCTCCCTCTGACTTTCCTCCATCGAAGTTGGAGTAACTTCCACTCCAAGTTCTGGTGGTGCCGGTCGCTCGGTTTACATGCGCTACTACAAACACATCATCTGGGAAGATGTTGCGAATTGAGTGGCCATATACCAGTCGCCCGGAAACCCACTGAGAATGTTGGAGGGGGGGAGTGGCTTTGTCCATGCCTCAGAAGCAAACTCTGCAACTTGTGGAATGTTCTGTGCTCGTTTAGGGGCCTGAAGCGCCGTGTCGTTCAGTAGGGCACGCAGGAAAAGTCTTAAAGGGACCAGCACTCACAATCCATGGCTGGAGTTTGTCTTTGTAATGCGGAGGCAAGGTAAACAATCACGATACAATGCATATCGCAAACTCAACAGGGCTGAATGTTCATGTGACATTCAGCTTGTCATGATCATAAGAATCTTGTTCTCTACAGCCAAACAAGACTTCTCATGGAGATGCTGAAAGTGTCCTGCAACGCAAGCATTCACCCTTCCTCCAGCCACTAAGGATGCAATATCCCTTTGGAAACCAAAGATCGTGTTCCTCATGATAGCGGGATATCCATCGGCATCTGGGATTATAAACACTGGCAGGTATGGACTGCCCCACAGCATTTATAATGCCCACACACGTCAATGCTGTCACCAGCGTTCACGAGTTTACCTGGCGTGGCTACTGGATGGCCTCTCGCACCGACACAACCTTGACTTGCTTCATAACATCGACATGAACTCTCATCCAAATTGTATATCCGTTCCGGCGTGATGTGTACTTCTCCAAAGCTATGTTTAAGCCTTAAAGAAGGTTTCCACATTGACTTTGTTGAAGGCAACAATCCTGTCAATGGACATGCCTTCCGGAGCTTCACTACAGGTTTGGATGACGGTTTCAGGAGGCATAATTACCAGTACCCTTGTCGCCATTTTTCTTTCTCCCAGGCAGCAGGGATGCTCTTGCTCCACAAGCTATGCAATACTGGTACACCATCCTACGCACATCGTTCATGGGCAGGCCGTAGAACATCTTGGCTGCGTGGATGGTATAGATCAGCAATGTATATTTCTGTTGAGGCTGAAACCCTATTGCTAAGGGAAGCAACAGCATATAGGTACTCCATCCGACAGCTTCCTTCGTAGATAGAAGTCTTCCCTGTAACAAAAGAACCTGAAATTATGACTTAAAAGGCCCTTGCTGGCACAAAAGTTACAAAAATTTTTCAATAAATAGAGCGCGTTGAAGGCATCCTCTAACAAAAGAATTAATTAGGCTTAGAAGCCCTGTTGGCAATAAGCTAACAAACAAGGAATAATTTAAAATCTATAAATCTAGAGACACTTAAGCTCTCCCTGAGGTCTTTTTCATGACTCATCCAGGGAGAACAAAGAGACGTGGGAGAGTCATACAAAACAACCTTGGGGAGATATGAACTAAATAGAGCACTTACAGCAAGAGTTGTTTTCTTGATGTTGAATCTGTCCGCGCTTCTTTCAGGCTGCAGCTAGTGGCCACGCGGTGCTTAAAGGCAGCCAATCCAGGTCAGTGCGGTCCATCTTCTTGTCGCTCCGTCCTGACATATTTGCGAGGCATGATGAAGGTGATGGCGGTAAGTTAGGTAGACTGAAAAGAGTTAATGACATTAGACAGCATGGCTAGTTAGGTTAGGTTAGTTTAGTAGCTTAGCTTAGTCTTTTTTTACAGTGTAGAGCGTTCTTGCATGGCCACCATATTATTTTTGGGACTATGAGTCTGGCCAATATAGTGGGGGATCACCGAACTCATGCCCCAAATATATGCAGTGTTAAAATGTTTTTTTTTTTAACCATAAAAATTTTATTCTCGAATTCAATTCTAATACATAAATCACTTATATATAGTTATTTCATGTGCTTATAGCATAATAACACTGATATAGCATCATAATTTAAATACCAATCACCTTCACTTTTACACAACAAAAAAAACACTGTTCCATTTGAATTTAAATGCACTAGTTCACCACCACCATTTAATATCATGCTAATCTGCATAGTTCCGTCCCTTTTTCTTATGTTATTTCTAAGTATTTAAATATATAGATTTTCCAAAATCGTTTGTGATGCGGGGGATCACCGAACGTCATCCCCCGAAAATTTCAGTGTTGACTGATTGGTTTTTTTAACCATAAAAAATTTATTCTAGACGTCATTCTACTAACATAACATGTCACTTATATAATAGTTAGTTTCATGTGCTTATAAGCATATAACACTGAAAGCATCATATTTAATACAATCACCTTCAACTTTATGCCACAAAAAAACACTGTTTCCCTTTACTTTAAATGCACTAGTTCACCAACACCATTTAATATCATGCGAATATACATAGTCAATCACTGTTTGTTTATGTTGGTTTAGGTATTTCAAAAGATATAGCTTTTCAAAATTTCACTGTAGCGTTATCCCCCGCACTTCCCCATACGTTGATCCCCCGCGCCACCAATTTTGTTGTAATATGGCCCCGCGCTGTTTCGAAGCATGCCTACTTTTCCACTCATAGACTGTCAATACGGTTTACCTCGTATTGCAAACTTACCTCAAAAGAATCAAGCCATCACAGCCGACATGATACACATATAAGAACGGCGAAAGTAACAAAGAACATACGAAAATAAAATTTCTACCTGGTAAACACGGAGGTGACGCTCGACGCTACCTGTTGCTCGCATGTAATTCACGGGGTGCGCTGCATCCGTGGTGGCATGTGGCTGTCGAAATTTGACTTAATTTTTCGCGGTTGTAGCCTTCGTACGTGATCCCCCCGTTCGTGTGACCCACCCCACCCTACTGACGAACTTGTTGATACAATAACTATTACAGCATACCGTCTTGGAACCGAGAAGGGATTATATATGTGAGCAGACTAGTGGGAGATGTAATATTAAAGCAACACTAAAATACGGCATCATGCAATGACATCACGAGTGGGTTTTTATTCACTCTTTGAGTTTTGGTCATGTTCCTCCTCCTTGATATAATGTATCGTGTATAGTTGAATGACCTCCACAAACTTTGATGAAAATGGTATATGTTGAGAATAAAAGCTTTTAGGTGGGCTCACTAGAAATAAATTTTTAAAAAATTTGAAAAAAGTCGTGATTTTTCCGGAAAATATCCATATAACTCTATTTCTCTTCCCCACTGCGTGTTTGAAAATTTTCTTATTTGTTCTTGATATCATCTTTAAAAAACCAAACCCCCCCTCTCACCAACCGAACAAAATCTGATTTAACCTAACTTAACATTTTTTTTGGTTTGAAAGAACTAGATTTGGGTAGTATTGTTCAGCATTATTATTCATTGCCCCAGGGAAAAATTGGGGTTTAAAAGCTCAGAAAGAAAAATCTATACTATGAAACAGGTTAAAATTTGTCGGGCTCGGGATGACCAAAACCAAAACGGAAAATATTCGTAGGATTTGGCGGCCCAACCCCCCGGGACAATCAATCGCGCCCACAAATAAGCCAAAATACTCACAAACCAAATCCAAATCTACCTAATTAACATAACCTAACTAACCAAACCCTAAACAAAACGTACCTCTCAGAAATTTGGTAATAATGGACGAGGATTTCGCGGTCTTTTTTCAGAGACACCGACTTTTTTTCCCTGGCTTCATAGGTTTTTCTAAGGGGAAATAGTTTTATTTTGCGCCCCCCAAAGTTTAAAAAAAAAAAAATCATCCCCAAATTCTAGGGGTACCTTTTTCCATTAAAACACTGACCCCCTCAAAAAAGCCTTAAACTTGGGGGAGAAATTAGTCGGGGTCTTATGGGTTTTTAATAAAAACCTACCCAAACCTTTGGGTTTTTTAATAAACCAAACCTAACCTGGAAAATTTTAAAACAAGGTTCCACGCTAAGCTGACACAAATTTTTGGCTCTATATTATACTTACTGTTTTTAAGACATCTTTTTTTTTTTTTAAATGGTGCCGATCCTTACTTTGCCTACGGCCGTATTAAAATTTCAGGATCCAAAATGTTATATTATTTATTTTTTGGTTGCGTGTCCGGAAGATGCCGTAAAAGATGCTCGTAGCCGTAATGCCGTGTATGAACGCGCATTTTTTTGCCCCACTACGGACATTTTTGGTAGAAAAAATCCCAAAAAAGATCCCCGGAAAAAGTGCCCGTTGCAGGGCCTTTGGTTAGGTTGGGCAGGGTAGGTTGGGTTTTAGGTTTAGGTTAGGCACAGCACAAGGGGCTCAAAGAGGGGTGCTGGGTTTGGTCTGTAGATTTTTGTCATCTTTGAATAAAGGCTAAACCCTCCTTCTTCTTTTATGCCAAACAAGTTTGGGACATGGGGGAAACCTGGGTTTTTGGGGGGGGGAGCACACAATAAGGAAATAGGCCCCCCCAAAAAAAAAAATCTTAAACTAGGGAATTTTCCCCTAGTTCGGGGACTTTATCGAGGAAATTTTTCCCTTATATTTTGCTTCCCCACAAAGGAGCAACTCAAAAAGGGAAAAATATGGCCCCCCAAAAAAAATCCAAAACTGGGAAAATCTCCCTAGTACAGATTTAATCGGGGAAAATTTCCCCGAAAAGTTCATGAACTAGGGAATATCCCTAGATCAGGGATGTCAAAAAGAAAAGAAAAAAAACTCTAAATAAAAAATAGGGCGACAACTCATCCGAGCGCAGCGAGGTGACCAGCGTAGGGGGAAACCCTCCCAGTGGGGGTTCGGGATTTTTTGTAAATTTCACTTGAGACTTCTGGGAGGTCCATCTATAAAATTTTCTGGTCTAAATTTGTCTTTTTTTTTCCAACAAAATTAATTCCCAATAGGCAGCCAAAAAAATGTTTTTGGTCTGTGCTGGATAGTGGCCAGGGCGTTGGGCTGTGGGCTGCCAACTATGTACCCACCCCCCAAAAATTAAACCCCGAATCTAAAACTTCCAGAAATGCCCCAGTGGAAATAAAATACTCGGAAACCCGCGAATCCGCAAAAAAAAACATCCCTGTATTTGGGGATTTTTTGTGGGGGGCCATTTTTCCCCTTTATGTGTGGCTCCCCCCACCCAAAACCCCGGTTTCCCCCATGCCCCCAACTTTTGGGCTATAAGAAGAAGAAAATAGAGGTAGAGCCTTTGTTTTAGATTTCCCCAACCTTAACCAAAAAAGTAAAATCCTAACCTTATATTTTTCATTAAAACCTATAACATGAAAAATTTTTTCCCGGGGCCAAAGTTTAGTGCTTTTTTCTGATGGAGATGGGTTTTTTTTAAGGGAAAACAGTACCATAAATTCGGTGATGATTTTTTTTTTTTTTAAAACTGTGGGTTTGCGCAAAAAAAAACTATCCCGTAAAATGGACTAAAGTTTCGCGGTCGTTTTCAGAGACACCGATTTTTTTTTTTGGGCCCTACAATGGGTTTTTCTCAAATGGAGATTTTTTATTTTTTCGCAAAAAGAAAAAATAAAAAAAATAAAATTTAACCTAACCTTATGGGTTTTTAATGAAACCTCCAACTGAAAAGGTTTTTAATGAAACCTCCTAACCTTGTAGGTTTCAATGAAACCAAACCCAAACCCTTATGGGTTTTAATAAAACGAAACCAAACCCTTACAAAAAGTTTCATTTTTTAATCTTTTTTTAGGGTTTTTGCGCAAAAAAAAACTATCTCCTTAGAACAAGCACCATTTTTAGGCCCAAAAAAAAAATAGTCGTTTTCCTGAAACGCCGCGAATCCCGTCCATTTAACCGGGAGTCCTTGCCGTTTTCTCGCTATGGGGCGGCAAATGGGTTGGCGATGGCGTCGGCATCTACCTTTCTCTCGCCGATCAACTGCATGGAAAAATTCCCTGCAGGACTAGGACATTTTTCCTTGCTTGAAAGAGCAAGCCTGCCAAAGGATAAAGTCTATCCTGAAACAATTTTCTTTCCTCGTCTAAGCGAAGACCATTCAATGTTTGTGTCTTTTGAACGGAAAGTTGCATATTGGTACAATTATCCTTATGTGAAATTTATTCTTGTAGTCTTAGCATTATCATAGAAATTTAATCTTGGTTTTCGATATTTTTATACCTTTCTGATGACTCTTAGTATGATATTTCATTAAAACCAAAATTTGGGCTTTGCTAAAATTTAGTGCTCGCGTTTCGTCCCAACCTACCGTCTTAGGACGCGTCTTAACTTTTCCCCGACCTTGGACGCGGGTTTTGACGAATCCTAGGAAGAATCCTAAAACTCTATAAAATGGGCCCAGGAGTCGTCCACTCATCCCCGGGGCCCCCAGATCCCTTCCCTCGGCGACTGCCTCGCCGGCAGCGGCGCGCGTCTTCCCCCAAGACGCCTTTTCCTCACCCCCGGGTGCCCCCACGGCACCCCCTTTGTTTTTTCCCTTTTTCACGGCGCCCACAAGCCAGCCACCAACCTCAGAGGTAAAGTGCCTCGGCCAAAAGAGTCCCTTTGGGGCGAATGACGTCACCCCGTGAAGGCATGCCTGCTTTTGTAACATCCCCATTGTTTCCCAGGCCCAAAATTTTAAGAAAATTAGAAAAAAAAAGGAAACTAAAAGGCCATGAACCTACACTGGTAGTTCCGTTTTTAACACTACCTACATCCCCCTTTTCATCCCCCTCCTGAATTTTTCCAACTCCTTTCAAAGCTCCCTATAAATCCGCACTGACACCGACGACTGAGACCTTCCAATCATTTCCACCCTATTTTTTAACCCTTTTTTCCTATTTCTTTTTTTAAACTACTTTTCCAGCTTAAACTGTTCTTTTTTGTTCACCCTGTTATACCTATGAACTTTTCCACTTCCTTTTTTGTATCTCTTTAAAACCCCAAAAAAACTTCACAGACGCCCCTTTCTCTAGCCCCTCGATGATGTAAAATTTAATAGTTAATTCCTCTCAAACTAGTTTTGTCCTTTCATCATTTTTCGTCTCCTTTCTGCACTGATTCTAACATGCCTCTTGTAAATTGGGGGCCAAAAATGTACCCCAAGTCTAGGTGAGGGCTGACTAAGCCAAATAAAACTTAGAATACCTCAGCGCTTTTATTTTAACACTCCCGTAATGAATCTTAAAACCCCCATTAGGGCCCAATTTTTAGCCTCAAAACATTAATTCCTAGGACGAAGTTAGCTTCCCCACCCCCAGATCCTTCTCACCTGATCTTTTTATTGATACATTTCGTTAGTGTCTAGTCCTATTACCATTTTTATTTTTTTTCCCAACATTAATTAAGCTATACACTTATTAATACTAAATTCCCCTCTGCCCCCCTATACCCCTCATTTAATTTATCTAATCTCCTTCAAAAGTTTACATCAGACTGTGATTAAAATCCTACCTACCTTTATATCACAAACTTGTAAACCACTATCTAAAATCGTTGTGAAAAAAAATTAGTAAAGGACCCAAAAAAGACCCTTGTGGCACCCACAAGGGCTTTTTGGGCTTTTTCTGATGGGGAATTTATGGGATCATTGTTTCAAAGGGAAAAGGAGTAGGGAAGTTAGTTAAGTAACACAGGGGCATCGCAATTTTTTTTTCCATTCCGCAAACGCAATTCCGCATTCCGACCCCGACCGTCCCCAATCGAATTTCCCCAATTTTTTTTAATAGGCCTTTTTGCAAACGCAATTCCCCAATTTTCCCCAACTAATTTTTCACCTACAATTAAAAAAAAAACGGGAAAATTTTAGTTTCACCCACCAACGTTTTCTGTGCGCCTTAGTTTTTCTGGGTGGGTTTTTTTTGTGTTTTTGAATGAAAATGCTAACCGTTTTTGTCGCAATTTTTTTTTTTTTTTTTTTTTTCAAAAAAGACAAAAAAAAAAAAAAAAACCCAAACTAAACCCAACCTTTACCTATACCAAAACCTAACCTAAAATAACCTAACCTAACCTAAACCCAACCCAACCTAACATATACCTAACCTAACTAACCTTTAAACCCAACTAAAAAAAAAAAAACAAAAAAAATAAACCTTTTTTCTACAAAAAAAAAAAAAAAAAAAAAAAAAAAAAAAAATGCGACGAAAAGTTTGCAGTTTATTCAAACACATAAAAAACACCAGAAAAACATAAGGGCTCAGAAAATCTTGGTTTGGGGGAAACTATAAATTTACCAAAATTAAATTTACTAAATACTCGTAGATAAGGAAAAATTCTTTTCCCAAATGACCAAATTACTGGGAAACTTCTCTCCCCCTTTTCCTGGCCCTGGCTGCTCTCACGCTCAGTGCTTTGGCTGGGGGCTGAGTGCTGGGGAGATATCCTGAGCCCCCAACACTTTGACACAATCCCCACTTCTAACATATCAGATCCAGTGATCCACACTCATACTCAAATCCTAGGCACGGAGATGGGGACAAAAACTTGCCTTCTGGTTAAATTTTCTCATTTTTGAAGCAAAAATAGACTTTAAAAAACGGGGTTAGAAATAAAGGGCTATTTTTTTCTTTGTCAAATTTATAATTTTTAGTATTTTTAAATTTGTTTATATTTTTCTGTTTTGTCATATAATTAGCGTTTACTAAAACCTAATTAATGAGCACAATCTGCAAAATATAAGAAAAAATTTAAAATTCTGAAATTAAATAACAGAAGCAAAAATAGCCCTTTTTTTTACTAAAGCCGTTTTTAAAGCCTATTGTTATCCTATTATAAGTTTAAAAAACTCGTTATTTCCACAAAGCACGGTTTTGGTTTCTAACCCCAACCCGCCCGTAAAACCCGTGTCTATTGTCTAATTTGGCAATCTTAGTACTTCACTAACACAACAAACAGTATATAGGATAAACAGTAATCACACCACGGCCAGGTAGTGAGCGTACACCCCTTCAATCCAATCCCAAACGCCTGACTGAGTGAGTGACTGTGCCACTATAAATAACTAGCGATGCTTGGGCGATGCTTCGGGCCTTTGGGAGAAAACCTTTTTTTTTTCGCAATTGAAAACTATTGGGTTTTTTTCGACAAAAACCAACAATTGGTGGGGCCGAAATTAATCATCCAAAAAATTGCAAACAAATCACAAAGCAGTATAACACACATTTCAGCAAGTGTTTTGGAGTGGTCTTCGTACCCAAAGACGGTGCTTGGCGAAAAAAAACCGGCCCCATTGGCAGTTGGCAGTGTCGTCTCCCCCATTTGGTGGGAACTTTTTCACCGGGCACTTGCCTTTTTGAAGGTGGTGATCGTCACAATTATTGCAATTGCGTTTCAAAATTTTGGCGTTTCCGAAACCCGCAATTCCGCATTTTTTTCAGGATCCGAAAATTGCGAAATTTCCGAAACCGAATTACCCATTCCGCAAGTTTTGCGATAGCGTTTTTTTTTTAAAATTTTGGGGGTCTCAATTCGAAATTCCGCAATTTTTCAGGCATCTGAAATTGCGAAATTTCCGAAACTGAATTTCCACCCCGCAAGTTGCGGAATTGCGGCTAAAATTTCGGAATGCCCACCTCTGGAACAAGAACTACCTCGGTAGTCTCACGGCCCCTTGTAGCTTCCTTTTTTTTTATGATGTTCTTATAAACAGCGCGACTCAAGGGTTTTTGGGGAAAAAAATAAAAGGTAAATTGCAGTTTCAACCAATACTCCGTATTGAAACCAAAACCTGCTGACTAATTGGGGAGGATGCGCCCCCCCCAAACCTCCCTGCTATTAACTAAACCCAACCTGGGCATTATTACATAAACCAAATCATTGGGGGGATTTCGTTCCCCCCCCCCAACCCCCTTTGTGTTTTTTTTCATTTCCGTCTGCTGTTGTAGGGGTTAGAAATACTCCTCATGATGAGAACGAAACGTTTAGGATACTTAAAGCCACCGATCGTGTATTGGTTTAAACTGCACATACATTGCACATACCCCCCTCCATTTAAAAAAGACTTTTCAACGGGTTTCCGGAAAAAAATTCTTTCCATCTGAAAAAGCTCAAATTTTTGGCCAGGAAATATTTGTCAGTATCTCAGAAATTAACCGCTAACTCCTCATCCCTATTTCACTTTTTTTTTTACGATGACGACAATTTTTTTCGACTAAAAAGAAATGAAAATAAATGAAAATACCAAAAAACAATAAAAAATTGTTAACATGCACATCAAAATCTATCAGAAAAAAATAGTTTGATCAAAAGAATTTGCTGGATGGTGAGAAACCAAATACTACATGAAATGTTAGTTAGAATATTAGTATAATGAGGTGATTGGGTTGTTAACTACGGTACCTACTCAGGTACTACAAACCTACTCTACCTACTAAGGAACTGGATGGGAGTAATAAGGGAGATCATGGAGTAAGAGTAAAGGAGATCATGGAGTAAGAGTAAGGGAGATCATGGAGTAAGAGTAAGGGAGATCATGGAGTAAGAGTAAGGGAGATCATGGAGTAAGAGTAAGGGAGATCATGGAGTAAGAGTAAGGGAGATCATGGAGTAAGAGTAAGGGAGATCATGGAGTAAGAGTAAGGGAGATCATGGAGTAAGAGTAAGGGAGATCATGGAGTGGGTGGTGGCGGACTTTCATAGTTTGGTAATTATTTATAAAACTACCAAATTCAAAGCTTACAAATACTCGTGTTGAGCGAGTCCATAACACCGTGGGCTATGCCAATCCGTCGTAAGAGTTCTTAACGTGACCTGCCGTTTTTCCGGACTGCGCTACCAAGGTATGTAAAACTTGCTGCACACATGAACAGACTGTACTGGTTCATCTAGTAAGCCTCCACATACATTGGTTTTGGGCCAGGAGACTTCAAATCCCAAAGGCTTTGTCTCCTCGTGCAGCGCCTCGAGAGCATCACCCAAGCTGGATAAAGATTAACTATAAAACTAATGATCTTTGTAATTTTTAACTTTTGATGTTATCCTTGATGGCTCCTTGATAATATGGTTTAGAAATACCCGTTATAATGATAACTAAATGTTCGGGATACTTTGAACCACCGATTATGTATTGGTCAAAACAGCGTAAGTACCAGCAGGGCCAGTGTGTGAAAGGTTTAGCTAGTGAAGTAATTAGCTGGCACAGTTACTTCTGAAAGAGGGGATGGGTGGGGCATCAATCACAGCCTAATTATTTTGTTGATAAGAATAAAAGTTAAGCGTAGGGATTTTCTGCATCATAAAGAAATGCCTGCTCAACCTATCATTTTCTGTGGTTTTATATCATTATTGTTTTAAAAATTATGTCATTTGTCTTACATATGGCAGACTTAATCATTTGTTGGCAACTTGCTGATTTACACTGTTAAGGCTCGGCCACACTTGCCCTAGAACTTTGCCCCGAAACACAGCTCATCGCATGACGGAAACATGTCACACGCATGCTAGCAACATGTCACAGACAATACTGGGACAGTGTTTCAGGCATTGTTTCGTGCAGTCATGGGCATACTGGAAACAGAGGTGTGGTAGTGAGGTTGTACACACTTGTCTGAGGCAAAGTCATGGACATACTGGAAACAGAGGTGTGGTAGTGAGGTTGTACACACTTGTCTGAGCCACTACCCAGCACCATGGCGATGAGGGAGGAAGCGAGACTTATTGCTGCAGCAACCGTTATATTATGTAGACAAGAGAAACAACAGAGAAAGAAAAGTCAGCGATTTTGGGTGTGTCCATATTTAAGATCAATGTCCTGTGGTGAAAAGCACAATATCATCAATGACGTGCTTAGAGATGATGTTGGATTGTTGCCGGCACAACTTTGGTCTCGTTTTTCTCACCTCCCTCCGGAACTGGCCGATCAAGGTCTTCATCTTCTTTTCTAAGTCTGCTCGCTCTATTGTCAATGCTTCCGCTATGGTTTTCCATACGTCAACCTTTTTCACTTTGTTCTTATAGTTAGCATCTATAGGATCTCATAACATGAGATGTGATTGATAGAAGTCAATCGGCATGAATGTCTGCTCCTTCGTCCAATCCATTCTACATAAGAACATAAGAAAATAAGGAAGCTACAAGAGGCCGCGAGGCCTACACGTGGTAGTTCCTGTCACCTAACACTACCTACATCCACCTTTCATCCCCATTCATGAACCTATCCAGCTCCTCTTTAAAGCTCCCTAATGACTCCGCACTAACTACCTGTCTACTGAGACCATTCCATTCATTCACCACCCTATTTGTGAACCAGTTTTTCCCTATTTCCTTTTTAATTCTACGCTTTTCCAGCTTGAATCCGTTACTACATAAGAACATAAGAAAATAAGTTAGCTACAAGAGGCCGCGAGGCCTACACGTGGTAGTTCCTGTTACCTAACACTACCTACATCCACCTTTCATCCCCATCCATGAACCTATCCAGCTCCCCTTTAAAGCTCCCCAATGACTCAGCACTAACAACCTGTCTACTGAGACCATTCCATTCATTCACCACCCTATTTGTGAACCAGTTTTTCCCTATTTCCTTTCTAAATCTACGCTTTTCCAGCTTGAATCCGTACTTCTTGTTCACCCTGGTTAAAAGCCGTAAAAACTTTTCCTACTCTCCTTTATTAAATCCCTTATCCACTTAAAACTTCTATCAGATCGCCCCTTACTCTGCGTCTCTCGAGTGAGTGTAATTTTAATAACTTCAATCTCCTCTCATAACTAAATTTTACGCATCCCTTGTATCATTTTGGTCATCCTTCTCTGCCTTTTTCTAACAACACTATCTATATCCATCCTGTAATATGGAGACCAAAAACTGAATGCATAGTCTAGGTGAGGCCTGACTAGAGCCAGATAAAGCTTTAAGAATAACTTCCCGCACTTCTACTTTTTAAAACTTCTGGTAATGAATCCTAATACTCTATTACTCTTTTCTGGCCTCAATACATTGTTTCCTAGGTCGGAGGTCTGGGCTCACACCCTCCTCCAAGATCTTTTTTCACCTTCTGATCTTTTCAGCGATACATTTGCTTATTTGGGGTATCTATTCTAGGTTTTTTCTACAACATTCATAACCTACATTTATCAATTATTAAATTCCCCTCTGCTCTGACTGCCCTCGTTAAGTTTATCTAAGTCTCCCTGCAATATGTTTACGTCAGACTGTGATCCAATAATCCTACCTAACCTTAGTATCATCAGCAAACTTGCTGATTCACTGCTAATCCCACTATCCAAGTCGTTGATATAAATCAAAATAGTAATGGGCCCAAAACAGACCCTTGTGGAACTCCACTTGTCCCAGTTCCCCGTTCAGATTTGGAACCCATTAATTGTAACCCTTTGTTGCCCTATTACTTAGCCAAGCTCTGATCCAATGAGAACCTTCCCATCTTTTCCATGAGCCCTAACCTTATTTAAGAGTCGCTCGTGTGGTACTTTGTCAAATGCCTTACTAAGTCCAGATATATTATATCATAATCCTTATCTTTATCTGTCGTCTAAATAAACTTTCCTAAAAAAACCCTAAATAAATTGGTGAGACATGACCTACCCTTGGTGAATCCATGTTGTAAAATCATTGATCAAACTATGTTTATCTAAGTGCTCTCAAATGTTTTTGCAATAATAGATTCCAATAAAATTATCCACCACTGATGTTAGACTTACGGGCGATAATTTGACTTTATCCTGTGTCTAAATTGCTCTATCTTATCTCTGTCGTCGCTTGTCTGGTCTGTTAGATTCATGTCTGCAGCTCGTAGCCTCATCCACACCAGTGCTACCGACATGACTCAGGCAGAGTTTCCAACATAATCTGGACACTGGTGATCAGAACATGTGTGTGACCAGGTTCCAGGCAATCTCAAAAACATGATACCAACACATTTTTCGATTAAGTGTGGCCGAACCTGTGCATGTGCAGTCTGTTGCATCCTCTAGTTTCAGGGTTCCTCCCAAGGACCTCATATTATGTTATCTTTGGTCTACCTACTGCTTCTCTACTTTAAACCTGTTCTTCCTACTTGTCTAAACTAACAGTCAACCAGGGATGGAGTATTTGTATTCGGTATTTGTATTTTAATACATTCAAACATAGTATTTGGGTTTACTTATTTATATTCGTATTCAAATTATTGTTATTAGAAATCAAGTAATTTAATTTGTATTTGAATACTTGGGCAAAGTTTTCGTATTCACCGAATAATCAGACAATCATTGGGGGCCCATACGCCGGGGGGCGCGTCGCCTCGCCCAACCTACGCGCCACTCCTGGGGGTCACCACGCGGGGAGTCCCCATGCAGGCTCCTTTCCCCATACCAAGCAGCTCTCGACAAGAAACATAACTTGCCCCAGCCACCGAGCCTTGGGGGCGCCCCCCTTGGCCTCCTCCACGCCGGATTGTCTCTTACAGATACAACCCGATGGGAGGGATCGGTTTCAGGGTAGCGTGCCACATGCCCATATGCCCGAGTTTGCGCTGGACGGACTATGCAGGTAATAGGCCTCGATTCAGTCTCACGGTGCAATCGCTGATTTGACACGTAATTATCCCAGCGATACCCCATGATTCTGCGAAGACACTTATTACCAAAGGCATTGATTCTTCTCTTCAAGTCGCTATTTAGTGTCCATGTCTCACAACCATAGAGTAAGACAGGGATCAAAAGCGACTTGAAGATCCGGTGGATCTTTGTCCTCCTGCACAGGTATTTTTTTGTAAGTATACGAAAAAAATATTTTTTGTAAGTATACAACAAAATATTTTTTTGTAAGTATAAAGGGAAAAAAATATTTTTTGTAAGTATACAAACAAAATATTTTTTGTAAGTATACGAACAAAATTTTTTTTTTAGGTATACGAAAAAAATATTTTTTGTAAGTATACGAACAAAATATTTTTTGTAATATACGAAATGGTTTTTTTTGTAAGTACACTATAACTTGTAAGAACCTATACAAAACAAATATTTTTTGTAGGTATTCAATTTTTTTTTGTAAGTATACGTACAGTAATTTTTGTAAATAAACAAACAAAATATTATTTTAAGTATACGAACAAAATATTTTTTGTAAATATACGAACAAGATATTTTTTGTAAGTATTCGAACAAAATATTTGTTGTATCTAAATATACGAACAAGATATTTTTTGTAGGTATACGAACAAAATATTTTTTGTAAGTATACGAAAAAAATATTTTTTTGTAGGGATTTCGAACAAAATATTTTTTGTAGGTATACGGAAAAAAAAAAATTGTATAACATATTTTTTGTAAGTATACTTACAAAATATTTGTTGTAAGTATACTTACAACATATTTTTTGTATGTATACTTACAAAATACTTTTTGTAAGTACATATACTTAAAATATATTTGTAAGTATACATATATAATTATACTAGCCGCAAAGCCGCCCTCCGGGCGGACTTTTTGGCTAGCTCCTGCGGAGGGCTATTGGTGGGCCTGGGCCTTCGGCCCCCCACCTGTGTTTGGTGGGGCCCTTTGGGCCCCAAAACAGCTTTCTGGAGAGGGGGTTTGGGGGGCCGAACCCACCAAACACAGACTCTCCGATAGCCCCTTTCTTTCCTGAATCATGGATGTAGAATTGTATTAACGCCTTACCCTCCCCCCCACCCATTCACTCACCCATTACCCTCACCCCCCCCCCATTCCTCACCCTTACCCATCACCCACACCCATTCACTTACCCATTACCCTCCCCTCCCACCTTTCCCTCCCCCCCCCATCACCCCCCACCTATTACTCACCCATCCCCCCACACCCATTCCCACCCCTCACCCTTCACTACCCCCATTACCCCACCCCTAATAAAGGTTTCCTCATTCTCGCAACCCCTTTTTTTTACAATTCTCGCTAATAGGCTGCTAAAAAAAAAAAAAAATGATCGGATCATTCTAATTGGGCTTAAAGTTGCCCCTGTCGGGGCGGGTTCCAAAACTGTGCCAAGATGGTTTGGGGGGGCACGGGGGGCGGCCCTTCGCGGGACACACCACACACACAAACACACACCCACCCACACCCCAACACACACACACTTTCGTTTATATTTTATAGTATAGCACTCGCCCGAGAGGAGACCTGGGGGAACGGAGCTTCTTCGGGCTCGTTAGGCAGTCGGAGGCCCTTGCATTAAAATGGCTCTCACATCCTCAGCGAATTTCCCTGACATCCCCTCTCCGTTTTTCCCCCAGGAGGGTTCTAGTCTGGCATGACGGCCCTGTACTGGTCCTGGTTTCCAGCCACCTGGAGCGCAAATCTCCTCGATATTTTCCAAAAAAACCCGACAAAAAATCTTAAATTTTGATCGAAAAAACCCATTTATTTGACCGTGAAATTTAACTTCCTTTGGCCGCTTGGAAGTTTTAAATAGCATGAAAATGTAGTTTCAGAATTTACTATAAAAATGGAATTTTGATGTAACCTTAGAGGGGGAAACTGAAAAATTACTTAAACCCGTGCACCTCTGAAAACAGCGACGGGCTCTTAGAAACCCCGTCCTTCCAAAATGGAATTGAAAAAAAAAAAAAAAAAAAAAGGGCCACTCAATTTTAAAAAGCTCGTCTGAGACTAATTACCCATTCCTATCAAACCACCAAGTGCTATAAAGGTGTTCCATCTCCTCTGCCCAGTGGAGTGCATAGTTTTATTGAAAGGAAGAAATGCAAGTGAAATTTTTAGGCTCACGATAAGCTTTGTGATGGTTTTAATATTCTTTGGCATTTTTGTCAGACACAATAGTACCTAATGTTTTCAGTATTTGTGGGTGAAGTCAATGCATTTTAATGTTCATTGTAATGATAATATCACGGAACCGAAAAACCAAGCGGTATTACCCTTTGGAAGTCGGGTTAACGCGCCAAGTGGATGAAACTGGTGAAGCGAAGGTTTTGAATCCTCGCTGGGGATGGAAAAAAAAAATGTTTATTTCCGAAATTTTATTACCAGCCTGAGTCTATGTCGTTGGAAGGCGTACTGACGGGATTTCAAAAGGTTTTGGCCCGGGCAATGTAAGCCCTGTCGGGGGCGGGCATTACACCCCCCTAAAGCACATCGGCTCCATAATTGGCCACATGCAAGTCTCTGTCAAACAGGGGAGTCTTTCTCCCCCCTTGAGCAAACTGCCCTTCAGGGATCCCCCCCAGAATACCACAACCAAGCAAAAGTAAAAAGAAAAAAAAAAAAGTAAAAATAAAAAACCCCCCTCCCTCCCCGCATCAAACATCCTATACAAAGTAATCTTTTTTTCTCAGATTCACTTCTATTTAATTTACCAAAAAATTGTATTTTCTGGATTTAAGGGATTTTCTTTAAAAAATCAAATTATCCAAATTTTTTTTTTATCATTACCTTTTTTGCATCCTTTTTTTTGTGGGCACCTACCATGAAATTTGAAAAAAACTACTGCTACCCTTTACCTTTTGCTCACAAAAAGTGGCATTATTTTGAAACTTAAAACACTGAAGTAAAAGCGAGTCCTAAAGTAGACTACTAAAGTTTGGGTCATGATACTTTTGTTGTGTTTCAATTGTAATAGGTTCTAGGAATTTTTAGGGAAAAATAAACAATATGTCGCTTCTAGGGGGGGTGTGTATCCCGGTACTGAATTCTGGCACATCCTTGCTTTATGAGTCATTTTCCAGTGCATAATTTTGTACATGCTTTGCTGAGTCGCTAAAAGTTATTTTTTTTTTCAAAAGTAACTATTCATAAAAGCTTCATGAATTCTTTCATAATTATTCATTCATATTTGCATTCAAAAATTTATATATTTCATTACCCTCCGCCACGAAGTTTGGGGGGAGGTTATGTTTTCACCCGATCGTCTTTTGTTAGTGTACGGGTTTCTCAAAAGTTACAAATAGTTTGGACCCAAATTTGGGATACCGGGCTTTTGGTATAAGGAAAACTGATTTAATTTTGGGTAAAACGAATCACAACTGTTGCCATGGCAACCAATTGAAAATCCCTTTTCCCTTCCCTTTTAAAATGGTAAGAAATATTCGGGCGGGGGTATGCGCTGGCGCTCCGTCACCCCTGGGCAGTGTCCCGCCTCCCGCCGGGCAGCATCTCGCGGTCGTATTGTTTACATTTAGGCACAAGACCTCACGGTTACCTTTTTGTCTCCGTCAGTCCCCTACTCCCACTACCCCTGGTGCAGGACGTCTCTGAGACTATTGAACCTTTCTGCTGGGGGGTGATGCCTTTCCCTCCCACCGTGTAGTGTTACAGTCTCCCTTCTACCCCGAACGTCACCACCTTTGGCCTGCACCCGCTGGCGGCGGCTCCTCCCGTCAGCTGGCACATGCTCGCGGTCGTACTTTTACATTTGGGCACAAAACACCACGGTTCACCTGCCACCTCCGTCGTCCCCCGACCCCCACTGGGCCCCGGGGCAGGAACGTCTCTGAGCTTTTTTGAAAACTTTCTCCTGCATGTCCCGCCTTCAATCCCCCCTGTGTGCTAAACGCTTCAAATCCTCACCCGAAAGTCGCCACTGTGACTCCCACCCTGCTGGGCGGCTGGGCCCCCCCCACTGGCCATGCTCCGCGGTCGTATTGTGTACATTTGGGGCCACACACTCACGGGTTTACCTGCCGGGGCCTCCGTCATTCACCCACCCCCACTGCCCCTGGGGCAAAACGTCCTGAGACTATTTAACACTTTCTGCGCGTGTCCGCGCTTCCCTCCCCCCGTGTAGTGCTAAATCTCAAATCCCCACCCGAAAAGTCGCCACCTGTAACCCGCCCACCCTGCTGCAGCGGGTGGGGTCCACCCCCCGGCCCCGCATC